>JAYKAV010002922.1:631747-642244 GCA_035582835.1 Phoebastria nigripes
AAACAGCGGTCCTAAGGGAGGCCCTCTGAGCTCTCCGGGACCGCAGCGGGCTGCGCCCAGCATCTCCCTCTTACTGGGACGCCTCTCAGAGCTGGCGAACTCTCGAGCCTGCGATATTCGGAAGACCGTCGTCGACTGACGACGGGGCCTGAGCTGAAACACTCTTCGAGGCTCAACCCCTCGCCCGTTGAGAAATGCCAAGACATTTGACGTGAGTATTTCACTGGACTCGAGGGGAATTTTTAACAGGTATACCTTTCGTACATTTATATATATTTCTGTCTGCGTGTGTGTGTGAACTGATTTAGATAACCGACAGTAAGCATAACCTGTAATTAAGCCACTGTCGTGACTGTAGTAGACTCTACTAACTCACTTCGTAAATGTTAAATTAGTCAATGATTAAGTGCTGCTAAAATCTGGTGATGCACCTTAAAACTGTGAATGAACCTTAGACTGCTGCTAAACACATCTAATCCCTCAGACATAAACCGTTGACCAAGTCTGGGACTAGGAGTGGATCCAGCCGCACCTAGACTCCATCAGGAGTTTGGAAAGCAAGGGGGGTCTACTCTGAACCTCGTGACTCAACGGGAGGTCCTTGGTCTCTGTATAAATCATTCCAACTCCATTCTAACACGATTTTCCTTTGTATACTTAATCCATGTAGCAAGTGATAGAGTGAACCTTGCCATCAAACTCTGTTAAGTCGCRCTTTTATAAATTTCTATTAAAATCACTTTCTGCTAATACCTTTGATGGTGGTTCTTTAAGTGGCCTCTAAACCACTTATTCGGGACAAATTGGCGTAGTCGGCAGGATGGCAAGTAGTATCACTGAATACTTACAAAAACATGGAATAAGTCCATGTCCCAAATTCTCAGATGAATGGGCTCGTGATAATTGGCATGATTGGGAAGCTGTGGAAAAACAACTAAAGGTAGCCAGGGGGCATATAAAAGATGGAAAAGGGAAAGGAATTATTTGCAAAATGTTAAGTACCTGCTTAGAAGCAGCTTGTCAGTTTAGGAAGGATAGCAATAAAAGGGAGCAGGACCTAAAAGAAGAAATAGAAGGCAGAAAGGCAGCTGAATTAATACTGTCCTTAAAAATCGAGCATCTGCAGAAACAGTTACAGGAAGAAAAGGAGAACAAACAAAGGTTGGAAGAAAAGGTCGAGATGATGCTTATGTGGGCCTCCAATCCCCCTGACATTGTCCAGATTAGAAAATTAATTGTATCCCCTGAAGAATGGGATGGAAACATATGGGGTGACACTGATGATAAACTGGGGGAAAATGATTCTTTACCTCCTTCAGATCCCCCCGAATATGAAGCCAGACCCATTATAAAAACAGAAGAAACTACTGGACCTCAGGGTGGAGTGGGAAATCATACCCGAAAAACAATTCCATTTGATCCAATTCAGATGGCTAATTTGCAAGAACGCTATGGCCGTAAGCCAGGCGAAACTGAAACTGAATATTTATGGCAAGTGTGTCTAACTGGAGGGGATAGAATCTTACTAAACGGCGACGACGCCAGTGGATTTTGGGGTCCTGGCGTCTTCTTAAATTCTGGCCCTGAACCCCCAAACGATCCCCACTCGATAACAAGTAGGGTGGCATACTGGGCTGGCGGAATAGATTTATTGGAAAGAAGAGAGCCTCTATTAATACCCATTAGATCCTTGAACGAGCTCTCCACAGCTATTACAAAAGCTGCCTGTATCCAGGCCATGCATGAGCGCAACTCTCTTAATGTTCCCATATCAGCAACTGTGAATCATGACATGCTAAAGCCATTAATTAAGGGAGCCCCTGCTATACTCAAACCTTACCTCATTGCAAAACGAGATGAAATTAGGAAAGACACAGACTTCAATGCCCTATTGGCTATAAGGGACATTGCTGACGACCAGGAAGAAGCCCTGGTGCGCAGAAATCTCCCTACCTGGGCAACATTAATGCATGACATCATAAATCATGGGCGAGAAATGGGATGGAGTGATCTATCTAACGAAACCAAAAATTCAGGTCGTAATGTCAGACAAATTAAACAATCCCAAAATAGTTTCCAGGAACCCGAACCCATTGATCGGCAATCCAGGACTCAGAGGTGGAGAAAACTATATAATCGAGCATTAGCATTAGGCATTCCGAGAGCTACAATTCAGAGGCAATCTGCCCACAACATCCAGAGTCTAATTCATGCATTTCAGAAACGCGATGATGACAAAAGGAAAGAGTGTATTCCAAATGCTCAAGTGCCATCGCCAGCTCCAAGAAAGAGTGATAGCCCTTTCCTTCCCCAAAATTCAAGATCAAAAAAATGAGTAATGCCAGGACGGCAGCTGGGCCTGCCTGTCCGGCAAGTGAAATCCTATCAATGGATAAATGATAATGGCCCATACATTTTAATTCCAGTTGGCCCTCGGCAACAATTGGTAAAATTTCTAATAGACGCGGGAGCACAAATTTCAATACTAACACAACAGGATGCCGAGAAGCTGGGCATACGACCTGGATGGCAAAGAGTTAAAATCACTGCAGGGAACGCAGCAAGTGTTATGTGCCAAACCGCAAAAGTTAATTTATGGCTCCCGGGTGAGAAGCGCATGTGGTCTACTCGCTTTGCAGTTAAAGATCACAATGAAAATATTTTAGGTTTCGATGTTTTGAACRGCCGAACCTGGTGCCTGCCGGACGGCAGCRTGTGGTCCTTTGGTTCAAATGCTGACCCTACCCCTGATACAAAGTGGGAGGCTGTAGTGCGTCTCCTCCGCGCAGCCCCTGCACTCCCTCATTCAAAAATCACCAACGTCCCGCAGTATCCGATTTCTGCTGCAGCACGGGCTGGAATCTCTGAAGTAATAGCAGACTTGGAAAAACGGCACGTTATCTCCAGAACCCACTCCCCATATAATTCACCGGTTTGGCCAGTCCGAAAACTGGACGGGAGGTGGCATCTAACAATTGATTATCGGCGCTTAAATGCCAACACAGCCCCGCTAACGGCTGCCGTACCCAATATTGCAACTTTAACAGCCACGCTGCAAGCAGCCGCACACCCATGGATGGCAGCCCTAGATATAAAAGATATGTCCTTCATGGTCCCCTTGCAGGAGGAGGATAAAGAGAAATTTGCTTTTACTTGGGAAGGTATACAATACACCTTTAACAGGCTCCCACAGGGGTATAAGCACTCACCCACAATTGCTCATGCTGCGCGTGCTGAGCTTTTACAAACAGTCTCACTTCCTCACAACGTGAAACTGTACCAGTATATAGATGACATTCTGATCGGAGGAGATTCCTCTGAAGAGGTAGGGGAAGCAGCAACAGCAGTATGGCAAGCGCTACATGAAGCAGAAGTTGAAATCCCACCTGAGAAATGTCAGGGACCAAGTAAAGAAGTAAAATTTTTAGGCACTTGSYGGATTGCAGGTAGTGCAACAATTCCACTGGACACCCTAAGTAAAATAGAACAATTGCAGATGCCCCAATCTAGGAAAGAATTACAACAGCTTRTGGGTACTTTAGGATCTTGGAGAAAACATGTACCTGGATTTTCTATCATTGCTCKCCCACTGTAYTCACTTTTATGAAAGGGAAAACCGTGGGAATGGAATTCAGAGCACAAAGAGGCAGTCAAAACTCAAATACAGGAATTAAGAACATATCAGTCATTGGGACCAGTACACCCCCACGACCCTATTATAGCAGAATGGGGTTTTGCTGAACACGGTACTTACTGTAACCTGTTCCAAACTGGCCCTGACGGACTGAAAAGACCTTTGATGTTCAGCTCGACTGCGTTTAAAGAAACAGAACAGAGATATTCCGAGTGGGAAAAGGGACTATTGTCTTTAGTCAGAGCAGTGAAACAAGCTGAGAAAATACTCCAGGAACAACCTGTTCAAACCAGAGGCCCATTCAATTTACTAGAAACAATTCTAAAGGGGACTGCTCCCCCAGAAGGAGTTGCACAAAAGCCTACAATTAGGAAATGGTATGCCTATTTGACAGGAATTGCAGAGGATATAAAATTAACTGAAGGACATACTAAATTTTCCAAATTACAGATGCCTATAAATGCAGACCCATTAGTGTTACAACAACCTTTTAAACCCTCACCAATTTTAAATGCACCTCCCCTCACCGAGGGAACACCAACAGAAGACATTTGGTTCACTGATGCCTCAGCAAAAAGAATAGATGGCAAATGGCAATACAAGGCTGCTGCATTAAACATCAACACTGGCAAACAAATTAGAAGAAGGAGAAGGCAGTGCACAAGTAGGAGAATTAAGGGCAGTTGTTCTAGCAGCACAAAATGGAGCAAAAGTTATCTACATCGACTCCTATGCCGTGTGGGCAGGTGCCACACAATGGCTTTGTCAATGGGAAACCCTGAACTGGGAAGTAAACAGATCTCCAGTTTGGAGAACTCAAGATTGGCAACTATTATTAAATATAGCCAGGAAAGCTCCATTCAAGATGGGACGGRTCAAAGCCCATGCCAAAGATAATAAGCCAGCCACAAACTGGAACCAAAAAGTAGATGAATTGACAATGATTAGGAAGATAAAGATAGGGAACTCCTTAAATTCTGAGTGGTATCGACTGGGAGAATGGCTACATCAGAAATTAGGTCACGCAGGCAAAGAAGCGCTTTATTTTGCTGCACAGAGCAAGGGTTGGCCCCTAGACAGGAAAACTTGTGAAGTTATTCTCACAGAATGTCCTCAATGTAGATTAAAATTACAAACAAATCACCCTGCTAAGGCACCACCCCTACATATCAATCAAGGAAAAACTTTGTGGTCTACATGGCAAATTGATTATATCGGACCATTCAAATCCTCTGCGGGATATCAATATATTCTCACAGGAGTAGAAATAGTCTCCAGCTTGCTGATGGCGACTAAGTGTCGAAAAGCCGATGGACGAAATACAGTACGGGGACTATCTTCTTGGTTCTCAAGCCTACCCACTCCTGATACTATCCAAAGTGATAATGCCTCGCACTTCACATGCAAGGAAGTGCAAGAATGGGCAAAACAGGAAGAAATTCAATGGGTATTCCATACCTGCTACTATCCTCAATCAAATGGGATGGTAGAAAGAGCTAATGGCTTATTAAAAAAGAGCCTTAAGCCACACGAGGCCCGGTGGGATACTCGACTTTCCAAAATACTGCATCAATTAAATAATCGGTACGGACCCACTGGAAGCCCTGTGAGCCAAGCATTCTTTGTAAAAGCTGAGCCTAATACTCCCCCTTCCGATGAAAGAAAATGTCTGATAACGTTACAGTCAGGACAACCTGTTACGGTAAATTTACCACAGATTGGAACTGTGCCTATGACTCTAACTAAACCCCGTGGCCCACTTGCTTGGGAAGCTACTGATAGCAGTGGTGCAAAACATAAAGTCAGCACTAGATGGATTTTTCCTTCTTTCTAAAAGGGGTAACCCGTTCGGCCCTCCCCACCGAAACATCTTTCTTTTTCTTTAACAGGAGAAAATGAATCTATATCGATGGCAACAACAACAACGGCAGCATGCCCCCAACCCAATTTTGTTTTTCCTCTTAATCGGGACGAGTATAATCCTTCTAGGTCAGACACAAGATCCTTGGGACCATGCACTACTAAATTATACTGGAAGTGTTGGAATCCTACCAAAAGATAAGGCAAACCTGAACCTTGCTATTTTGGTTATACATGGAAACGAGGCATATCTGAAGGATGAATGGAGATGGGAGACACTGTACCAAAAGGAAATTGAGATATCTCACAATAATAATAGCATTCATCAAATATTATCACTTCAAGCCACACCAGGGGAATAAATAAAAATAGGGTGTCAAGCAATCAATGGATCTACCCACGAAAACCCCACCAAAATGAAATACTACACCGATTTTTCTAAACCCAGAAACAACGAGAAATCTTGCTGTAAGACACCAGAACCAAATTGTTGGTACAATTTCACTTTTACACAACCCGTACTCGCATTCTGCTTCTGGGGTAATCGTGGTGTAGAACTATTGTTTGATTTTATGATTATCAAGCGCAAAATGTGGAATTTGTGTATGACGGGGTGGCCATGGGTTGATGCATACGTACTTTTTGACGTACCTACACCTGATCTAAATTTATCTGTAATAGCACTACACAGTAACATCACCTTTCATAGGCAGGAATGGATTATTAAAGATGAGAATGAAAATCAACAAATTCCATCTTTAAAGGGAACCAAAGGAGACACCATTTCGATAGGATGCCGAATTGAAAAATCACACTAAGTGTATGACAGCAACCTTACGCATTGTTGTAAACAATGTCGAAGGAAAAGACAACATACATACCTGTCCTTTTAAACACGAATGCTGGTATACTTTTACTATATCCCATTCAGCACTCGTAATGTGTCTTTGGACAGGCCCCAACTCTCGTTCCAGCCTAGGTCTTCAATTCAAGATTGATATCAAACAACCATATTCACCAACTCAGCCTCCTATCAAACTGTCTCCTCATATTTATAACATTGGTCCCTACGTAATTAAAAACGTAGGACAACAGCAAGTGCTATTTAATCCATCATGGTCTCTCAAACGAGTGGAGCTATCAATGCAGGTTAATATCTCTGCAGTTAAACCTGCCTGCTCACCATTCCTGAATACATCTTATTCAGGATGGTTAGCGTGGTTGCATGGACGAACCCTCACCTCTCCAAAACGATCAAGGAGAGATGTGACTGGCATCCTGGGAATGGGGCTAGGAATACTGAACAGCACAGATGCTGAAGTTTTGCCAGACAAAATAAGTGCAGCAACAAGTGATTTACATAAATCAGAACACGCATTATGATCTTCTTTGACAGCACTAGGAACTAGTCAATGGCTTTTAGCTAATGTATTGCCTAAGTGGGAAAGTGACAAAGACCACCAACTAATTATAGATGCATTTGGCATAACCCAAACTAATGTTTCTCTAGCTCTTAGCTGCATCCAAGCTCAATTGTGGATACAATCTACCATGGCAGCAATTATAAGGGAAGGTGATGAGGGCACCTTGCCCACCGAAATTCGAAAGGTAATTTGGGATAATGCAACTAAATTTGAAAGGGAATTCCAATCTTGGTGGCATCTAGTCTATTTTACTTATGACCCCACTGACAGCAAAGTCACAGCTTTTGTTCTGACAATACGCAATGCTTCGGTATACACCATATACCCAATCATTGCGCTGGGATTAAATCACAACGGAACTGCCCTCTAGCCGTTAGAACATAGAGTATGGGCCCAACAAAATGGGGACAAATGGCAAACTATTGACATTGATGCCTGTGTTGTATGGGAACAACAGGCACTTACTTGTGAAAGCAATACCATTAAGGCCCAAGACATTTGTCTTGACACCGAACAAAATGTTTGTCATTTTGAAAGGCATCCTCATGAAACCCCTGAAACTGTACTTGTATATGCTGGAAATGGATGTGTTTGTATGAGAACTCTTTGTGATTCTATACTTACAGACAACACCACTGTGGAGACATATAATCACTCAAATATCTGTATTTGTAAGTTTACCAAAATTATGGGATGCGACTTTAACTATTCAGCTCCTGTTGCAACCCCTCAGCTGCTACAATCGAACTGTACATCTTATCAAGATTTACTACCTACCCCCATTGGAATGAATCTTACATTGATGTGAAAACTGTTGCAACATGATGACCTGAGTCAACTGCTAAAAGGAATTCGAAGCAACGGACAAAGAACTCTCATTACCATCCATCATGACGCAGGGAAGATACACCATGTCCTAGAAAGAGTGAAGAAGGATGGAGAACATGCCTGGTGGGACACCTTATTTGGATGGTCGCCAACAGCAACAGGAACTTTGAATCAGATGTTACCTCCCATCGTAATTTTACTAATTTCTGTTGTATTATGCTTGTTGTTGAACATTGTCCTATATGTTAGAGCGTGGAAAATAGCTAGATGGGTGGCATTATTACCAAAACTTCCTCGCATATATAACATTGCTGAATCACATTTAACAAAACCTTAGTAATTAAGTAGACCAACCAAAAATTTCCCTCAGATTGCAATTGGAATATGGCATTGATCTGTTTATAGGCACAGAGGCAAGAGGCGACCACAGCGCCACTCTGTGAGAGAAAGATGGGTTGACTTTGGTCACGGGGTGGATTGTGGTGGTGCATTCCCCCCCCACTCTCCTGGGCTGCTCCACGATCTCAGAAACTCCCGTTAAGCCTTGGCCTTGGTGTAATGAGTCAGGCGGTGAAGCGTCCCTTGACCGTATCAGGAACTCTTGCGTAGCTGAGGTGGGGGAACGGCACTGACCATACCAGGAACTCCCGCTGCCTGGCCCAAGTSGGGGAYGAGAGCGGGGATAATTCGTCATCCCCTGACAGCCATATCTGAGTCGTAACTCGAGTGGGACGGTACCATTGTTACTGAAACCTTGAGAATTTTCACGGATGACTAAAGCCAATCATCTTGTGAACCTATAAACAGCGGTCCTAAGGGAGGCCCTCTGAGCTCTCCGGGACCGCAGCGGGCTGCGCCCAGCATCTCCCTCTTACTGGGACGCCTCTCAGAGCTGGYGAACTCTCGAGCCTGCGATATTCGGAAGACCGTCGTCGACTGACGACGGGGCCTGAGCTGAAACACTCTTCGAGGCTCAACCCCTCGCCCGTTGAGAAATGCCAAGACATTTGACGTGAGTATTTCACTGGACTCGAGGGGAATTTTTAACAGGTATACCTTTCGTACATTTATATATATTTCTGTCTGCGTGTGTGYGTGAACTGATTTAGATAACCGACAGTAAGCATAACCTGTAATTAAGCCACTGTTGTGACTGTAGTAGACTCTACTAACTCACTTCGTAAATGTTAAATTAGTCAATGATTAAGTGCTGCTAAAATCTGGTGATGCACCTTAAAACTGTGAATGAACCTTAGACTGCTGCTAAACACATCTAATCCCTCAGACATAAACCGTTGACCAAGTCTGGGACTAGGAGTGGATCCAGCCGCACCTAGACTCCATCAGGAGTTTGGAAAGCAAGGGGGGTCTACTCTGAACCTCGTGACTCAACGGGAGGGTCTCCTTACCCTTTTCGTCCTTGGTCTCTGTATAAATCATTCCAACTCCATTCTAACATGATTTTCCTTTGTATACTTAATCCATGTAGCAAGTGATAGAGTGAACCTTGCCATCAAACTCTGTTAAGTCGCGCTTTTATAAATTTCTATTAAAATCACTTTCTGCTAATACCTTTAAGCAGCCTCTAAACCACTCATTCGCGACACCCATGTGCTCCTGGGGTCCCAGCCTCGGTGTCCACGGAGCCTGGGATGCTCCCAGTCCAATCTGCACTGGGAAGGTCCCCCTCTTCTGGCCCCTTTGGACCACCTTTCTCTTTCACTTTCCTTTAAAGGAAAAATGATAAAACAGCAGCAAAACGCACATCTCGAATAAGCAGGGCTGGGACTGGGCAGATGTTCCTGGGAGATGGGAAACTGAAAGCGTTGATGCTTTTCTTTCCATTTGGTGGAAAGTCATAAAATCCCAGAATTCCCCGTTGAACAGTGATGGGGGATGAGGTGCCTGGGGAAGATACGCAGAATCACAGAATCATTTAGGTTGGAAAAGACCTTTAAGATCATGGAGTCCAACCGTAAACCTAACACTGCCAAGCCCACCACCGCCGCCGGTCCCCTCGGCAGAGCCCCAGCCGCCTGCGGCAGCCCCTGCTCCTTCTCCTTCGGTTCCTTTTTAACCAAATGCCTCCTCCCGGCCCGCCGGCGTGGAGAGAGGGGTCAGCAGCCCCCGGGGAGAGCCCGGCCGCCCGGGATGCCGGCTGCCAGCCCGGCCTCACCGCGGCGGGAGGCGACCCCCTCGTCTCCTGAGGGAGAGCCGGCCTCCCTCGCCTCCTCATCGCCCCCGCAACGGAGAGGTGCCCCAGGCAGGCCTGGCTCGCCCTCCTCTGCGCTTGCGGCGGGGTCCACCCCCACGGGACCTCCCCAGGTCTTTATTTCCCCCCAAAAAGTCACTTTTTAGAGCCCGGACCCGCCAGCAGCAGGCGGCCCGCCCCCACCGGCCGGCCGCTCCCCTCAGCGCCTCCCGCCCTGCAGGCGGCGCCCGCCGCCCTCCCGCCCTGCAGGCGGCGCCCTCCCGCAGCCGGCCCCTCGCCTCGCCTCGCCTGGCCGCGCGGCGGGCGGGGCGCGGTGACGTCACGGCCACGCCGGGTGGGCCGATGCGGCGGCGGGAGGCGGGCTACGGCGGCCGGCGGGGGCCTGGGCGGGCGCGGAGCGGCGGGACCCGCACCGGTGAGCGGGACCGGGCGGCGCGGCCGCCATGGAGTACGTGACCGCCGAGCAGCTGGCCGGCTTCGGCAAGTACAAGGTACCGGCGCGCAGAGCGGGACGCGGGGGTTGGGGGGCGTCGGGGGCC
>JAYKAV010002922.1:642588-654186 GCA_035582835.1 Phoebastria nigripes
CGGTGCCGCGTGGGGGGCGGGAGGTGCCGTGGGACCCGGTGCCGTGGGACCCGGTGCCGCGTGGGGGGAAGCTGCAGTGGGGCCCTGTGCCGTGCGGGGGAGGAGGGGGCTGCCGTAGGTCCTGGCTCCGTGGCGGGGAGCCGCGGGGCCCGGTGCCGTGTGTGGGGGTGCCATGCAGTGGAAGGGTGGTTGTATGAAGTGTGTGTGTGTGTGTGTCCCCCACCCGTGCCCCACTGTGGGGTGCAGTGAGGTCCAGGGCAGTGCGGTGGGTGCTTGGCTCTGTGCAGGGCCCCCCACCCCACGCGCGGTTCCCCGGGTGGGATGTGCTGTGGGCCGTGCAGCGGGGGCCAGTGCAATGCAGTGTAATAAAATGCTTTTTTCTCTTTCCGCCGCCCCCGCCCCAGCTGTTTCACGGTGGGGTGTGGGGGGCATTGGCCACAGCGAGGACCAGTGCGGTGAAGGCGTGACCGTGTGAGATGTGGGACCCCCTCCTTGTGGGAGGGGACAGGGGGACGGTCGTGTGCCCTGCAGCGAATCAAGGGGTGTCCGCCTGCAAACTGGGCACCCCCAGCCCATTTCCCAGCGGGGACGAGGACGCTGTGTGTGATGCTGTGGGGTACAACGTCCAGCGCAACGCCGTGCGAGCGTGTCCGCGCGCCAGGTGGGCACCCCCAGGCTGTTTGCGCCTCTGGGGGAGGACAGGTTGCGTGCCGCGCAGYGGGGTCCGGCATGGGGACAGCAGAGCATGCGGTGGTGGCAGCGTGATCGCACCCCAGCTGTGCTCCCCCAGCCGTGCTCCTGGGGTGGGGACACACCTTCATGTCCTACAGTAGAGCACGGTACAACATTACTGAGTGGGGTGTGATCACATTCACTGTGTGTGCCCCCCGCCCCCCCCCACCTCCAGGCTGTCCCTGGGAGTGGGGGGCATTGCTGGGCGCTGTGTGGGTGTGACTGGGAGCGGCGCTGTGGCAGCTTACCTGTCCTCCCACCCCTTGCTGGGCTGGCAGCAACGTGGTCAAGAGAGGCGGCTGTGGCATGTCATCACCACATGTAGCAAGGTTGGCACCTTGCYGGGTTATGCTGTGGTTCCCCCTGCCCATGAAAGGGCCGCGGAGGAGGGAGCTCTGGCTGCGTGTGGGTCTGCATTGTGGTGGGGGCATGGCCAACCCAGGGACTCCCCCCACATTCAGCTCAGGACCACGTCGCTCCTGTGACGCTCCTGCGTCCTCCTCTGTGGCTGCTACCTGCACAGTCAGACCCGCAGAAATGTGCCAGAGATCGTCCCCGTCTCCTCGTGCGAGCATGGCAGTCTGTCTTGTTCAAAGCACTGGAAACCTTTGAAGGAAGCTGCTGTAAGTGCTAACAGGCTCTGCTGTGGCAGTTTAAATCTCTAGGGGCTGGTTTTGGGCCAAAGCATGTGGCATCCTTAATGCAGGGGAACACTGGATTGTGTGTTTGTGTGGAGGCGAGGGTGTTTGCCGTATTTTTTCTTCTCCCGAACCAGCAGTGAAGCTAAAAGGGTTCACCTCACCTTCTCCTTTGCTTTGCTTTTGTTCTAGGATCACATTGGGCCACATTGCAGTCGTCCTTCCAGGGTGGTTCATGGGGTGTCATTTAAGTTAGGACAAGTCTGTTTTGGTCCCCGCTATACAAAAAAGATGTGGACAGGCTGGAGAGGGTCCAGAGAAGGGCCACAGAGACGATCAAAGGACTGGGAAGCCTGCTATCTGAGGAAGGRCTGAGAGAACTGGGTTTGTTTAGCCTTGAGAAAAGAAGGCTTAGGGGAGACCTTATCACCATGTTCCTGTATTTAAAGGGTGGCTACAAAGAAGACGGAGACTCCCTTTTTACAAGGAGTCACATGGAAAAGACGAGGTGTAATGGGTACAAGTTACTCCTGGGGAGATTCTGATTGGACACAAGAGGAAAATTTTTCACAATGAGAACAATCAGCCATTGGAATAATATCCCCAGGGAAGCGGTGGATTACTCAGCGTTGGACACTTTTAAGATTCGGCTGGATAGGGTGCTGGGCCATCTTGTCTAGATCGTGCTTTTGCCAGGAAAGGTTGGACCAGATGATCCTTGAGGTCCCTTCCAACCTGGTATTCTATGATTCTGTGGTGCCTTCAGGGAGTGAAGCAGGTGACGTGCTATCTTGTATAGCTGGGTGAGGCTGTCTGTGTGGGTCTGATCTCCTCCTGGAGCAGTCTGTGGGGGCGGGAGTGGTCAGGGCTTGCTTTTGCACGCTCAGAGCTGATGAGCTGGAGATAAATGGACTTGGTAGAGCAGGATTGACCAATGTGACAGGTTGCGTGAGGTATCCTGTGAAAGACGGATTGTATGGGCATTCATCAGTAAACTTTAAGTGTGTTTAGAAAGGCAGTGAAAGATAGCGGGTTTGTGTGGGTGCYGGAAAAAGGTAAGCAAAACGCAGTCAGCTTTGAGCCAGGCCTCCCAAAGTGACTAATTTTGCTCCTGCAAAGACGGTGCTTTTGCTTGAAGAGGGAGACCGTCGCATGTTCAGCCTCTTTCCAATATCCCTGGAAATCCCAGCCTGGAGTCCCTGGAAATCCTCCAGCCTGGAGGGATTTGTGGTGTTGCTGCCTTCCCTCCCAGTACCTGTGTGATGATGAGGGGGTCTCCACCCTCTACAGGTGGTACTGGCAGTTGAACTTGGGAGGGTCCAGACAACTGCAGCAGCCTTCTTGTTTGTGTAGCAGGCACCAAAGACCTGCTCCCAGGTCATGGTCTTTCTGGAGATGCCTCTGATGGAAATGCCGTTGCAGTTAAATCTATGAACAGGACCCTGAGTGCAGACCAGGGCGAGGAGGAAAGTCCCATCTAGCATATAAAGCACAGTGTGGGCAGCATTGGCTGCTTACTGTCACCAGTTACACACTAGGGTTGTGTTTACTGGCCTTGGTTTCAGATGGCATAGGGCTGAAATGTGTAAGCAGGTCTCCGATGGAGGTATTGCTCCTAGCCTGGCACAGCTGAACCAACAGGCAGAGGCCAATAAAGCTGCATACGCCCTAAGGGCAGCAGTGCGGTCTTACTGGCAGAAGTAGTGTTGCTTGAGAGATTGTGGTTTTACTGAGTCAGTAGGGACTTTGATAAGAGTGGGTGGGTTCGCGCTTCTTGCGCAAAGAGCATCATTTCTGCCCTACACTGATCCTCGTCTTTGCATGCTCGTCAGGGCTGTGCAGCGCCGTCAGTGTGAGTACCTGCAGGTGAAAGCACTTTGCTGGAGATGGCAATAAACTGTATTGAGAAGAACAATCAGTGCTGACACACTGGATTACTGTAGGGGGTAATGAAGCCCCAGTTGGTGTCTCTGCAGTGCTCCCTTCCTACACGTCTTGTTTGCTTGGGCAGCTTTTTTTTCTTTGCTATTTTAGCCTTGTGAGAGTGGCTGATCCAGGCACAAATCTCTGATACTGGATCACGTATTTCAGCCTTGCTTTTGGCATTGAGGCTTGTCCTGCTCTCCCCTTTCTTTGCCTTGAAGGTGCGACTCTAGATCCATCACCACTCTGTTGATGAAAAGCCGGTTGACCTTCTGGGTACAACTAACCATTCTTGCCCCGAAAACGTCTGCAACAGTGTAAACTGTCATCCCAAATGGACAGAGCAAGGAAGGAGCAGCGTGGGATGTGTATGGATGGCAATGCAAAATAATGGAAGAGTAACGTAGCTGTTGCTGAGCTGCTTCCTCTGCCTCAGGTTCCCCCCAAAGTGGGGGGACGTATTGGAAGAGGTCAGCATGTGGCAGCAGCACAGCAGGTCACCTGAGAAGGTGGCTCACATTGCGTAACTTGAATATGTACCTGAAGCCAGTGTAGCTGGAAAGCAGCTAGGACAAGCGATTGCTTTTAAGTGGGACCAGACAAAAAGGTGATGCATGGTCAGAACCAAACCCTCTGCAGGAAGACTCCATCAGTTCCTGCTGCAAAAGGCTCTGCAGCCTTTGACTCTGCCTCAGCCTTTAAGCTGTACCTGGCAGAAGCTCTCCAGCCCACACACGATAGATTTGGAGAAGAGCAAGCAGATTTGGGGGGATGTGGTGGAGGCAACATGTGTCCAAGGGAAAGAACATGTCCATGCTCTCAGAGAGGAGTTAGTGTCCCTGGAGCTGATACACCAGGAGCAGAAGAGCTTCATGCAAGATGATCCACAGCTTTCTCCAGCCCTGGCTGGTTTACTCCTCCCGTTGCTGCCAGGAGCGCATATGGGAAGCGGCGAGTCAGGAGTCCAGATGGTTTTAGCTTTGCAGCGTGCACGTTTCTCCTGGCTGGGGGAGAGGTAGGTGTATACTCCTTATGTCAGAGGCTGGCTTGGTGCCATGGGTGGTAGGGGTATAGAGGGAACCGTCCTTTATCTGCTCTTGAAGGGACACTGAAGAGCTCTTCTGCCTGAGGAAGCTGTGCAGCAAAAAGTGCAGAGTTATCGGAGAGTTTTTATTTGTACCTCTAACGCTTCTTCAGTAGGAGACCATGGGATTTGGGTGTAGCGGATGTACCTTTGGAGACTATTTAAGTTAAGCTAACCTAAAATGAGAAGGAAGGGTTTCTCTGCCGGAACAAATACATCCTTTGTAGCTAATGCATTACAGCCCTGCCTGGCAGCAGCGTGCTGAGGCTTCTCCTGAGGAGATGCTGTACGCGGCGGTCAGAGAGCCAGACAAATCCTAAGTGTGTCTGCTCCAGCACTTCCTCCGGCTTGTCAGCCTAGTGCAGATGATTGATGCTTCTGGCAGGGCGAAGACCTTGATATCAAAAATAAAACTCTTGTTTTGAGGCTGTAGAGCAGGATGCATGTGTCAACGTTCCGAAGAAAAGCAAACCAGACACTCTGCTATTGTCGAGTATTGAATGTCCTCTGCCAAAACCAGACGCTCTGTTACTGTTAAGTATTGAATGTCCTCTGCCAAGAAAGATGCAGCCAGGCACTGCTGTTTCGGAGTGTAAATCTTGCAGTTGGATGCCAGAGGTCGTGATCTGCTTCTTAAAAACCTGTCTGCAAATCACTTTCTGGCAGGCTTCTGGGCAACCTCCTTCTAGAAAATTATGGGGAGCGGGGAAAATGGGACCATCTGGAACATTTACAGAGGTGTCCGCTCCTACTTTGCTTTCTCTAGGAGAAAGACCTACCCATTTCTTCCCTCCAGACTGCCTCCGAGTCCTGTTCTCACAGAGCACCCAAACAACTCTCCCTTGTGCAAGTTGTCTCTGCCTTTCCTGAGTGTGGTGCCCAGAGCTGGATGCAGCCTGCGAGCTGGAGCCTTGCCAGCGCAGTGGAGAGGGGAAGGATGGCTTCGTGTGTTGCATACAGCACTCGTATTACTTCTGCTCATGCGTCTCGATGAGCTGCATGTTGCTTTCTGTGGCATTGTGGCTCTTCTGGCTCATTTCAGTGGGTCGGGAGGCTGYGCTCGCAGCTGCCACGGTGCCAAAAGCAGCTGCGGAAAGTGAGACTGACCGCAAGTGAGGGCAGAGCGCTGCAACTTCACGTGTCCTGTTAGTTACAGACAGCTTCGATGGTTTGTCACTGTCTTTTTGTATTCCAGTCACATGCCCTGCATTTCCTGTAGCCTTTTCTTGCCCGATGTTGTCTGAGCTGCTTGTGATTCTGCTTTATTCAGCTCTACCCTGTGGGGTCCTGCACTGTACTGGTGTCTTCTGATGTGATGGAGTCACTGATGACTATTCCTGGGGCATGTTGTACAGCCAGGTGTGTGGTTGCTGTATGGCTCTTTCATCCAGCTCACGTAGGAGCAGGGGAAGTACTTGAGTGATGTGTGTTGTGTATGGGGCTCTGGCCATGTGTGTAAGTGGTCTCTGTGTGTTTTCCTCACCTTGTGAGCTGGGTGGAAGTGTAGGTACAAGCCTCTGTCGTGATGCTGTCTGGAGCTTGGGCTTTCCTTAAGGGTATGTGTTATCCTCAGGAGTAATGGTTTGGGGGAAATGACAGCGAAGGAGGATATGGGAGTGCCGCTCCTTACATGTAGCATGGGAGGGATGCGAGAGGGAAGGCAATGACATGTGTCATGTTTGGGTCCAAAGGTGGGACAGACTGGTGTCTCACCCCAGAAGCTTTGGGAGCAAGTATGAGTCCAGTAAGAGGAAAGCGAATTGGGGCTTGGGAAGTGCCTTTTATAGCAAAACTACTGCACCCTAAAATCATTCCATTTCTGTGTCCTCGCTTCTGAGCAGGAGCTGGTGATGGCAGCCCATGGGGAGCCTGCAACCAGCAGCGGCATGGGGGAGGCTGGCGGCAGCCCGCTCACCGGTGGCTATTGTGAAGAGGTTCTTTGTCTCATTACCTGCGTGGGCAGTAAAATTAAGTCCTCTTGGTGTCTGCTGGCACATGCCTGCTTGGCTGAGGCCTGGGAGCAGCCAGCAGCGCTCAAGCATTAAGAAGTGTCCAGACTCTCTGCTCATCCCACCTTCTCTCTGCAGTGACCTGCACTTTGCTGTGGGTTTGGCTGTCGGTCTGCTGTGAGCTGGTTCTGTTCTCCCCGCACAGAGGCCCTTGGCAGGTCCCAGCCGTGCTCTCCTACTGAGGCATCTGGCATAGAGCTGCCCAGAGCAGCCACTGCAGGACAGCTGCAGCAGCGAAGGGTGACGTCTCTTGCCTTGGGAAAGGAGAGCTCTTCTCCAACTGCATGTTCCTGAGGGTGGAGAGGGCATCTTGTACTGAGCATAGCTGTGTGGTTGAGAGCATGCAAGCCCTGTGTTGGTTCATACATAGCAGAGATTTTGCACCAGGAGGTGCTGGTCTGTTATCCCATTAAGAAAGGCACTCGGACTCTGTAAGGTCCCATTTAAAATGCTATTATTAGAGCTAACACTATAAGGAGAGAATAGTATAGATAATCTTACTTCCCTGTAAATGGTGGGAACCCCAGGTGGTGTAGCATCAAATGGGCCTCCGATCCATGCGCAGCGTGCTGGGTAGGCCCTGTACGTAGAAGATATTTCCCTCATTTCGATCATGCGACCTATTATAGGATTTTCTTACAGGAAAACAACTCTATTCCTCATTTCCAGTGTCAGATGGAAAGGATGTTCATGAGAGCTTCTTTCTGCACTTCTAGATAAAGGCAAGGACATGCAGGTGGCCCAGTCACTGATGCTGAGTGGGAGCTGCCTGCAGGCTTCTCTGCTGCAACGAGCTGGCTGAGTTTATCCTGCGGCCGAGGGATCTGTGCAGCACAGCACAGAGCTGGGCACACTCAGGCTGACTGCAATGTGGGTCACTGACTCCTCGATGTACAGCGGTCTCCTGGTCAGGGTCACTACAGCAGACTGGGTTTGCAGTGTGTCAAGCATGGTTGTCCTGCAATGTCAGATGAGACCTTAGCTTGGGAGACCTCGTGCACTGAATGCACTAAAGGGCTAGGCATCTAGCTTAAAGGATTTCTTTTTATTGTATGTTGTGGTTTAACCCCAGCCGGCAGCTCAGCCCCACACAGCCCTTGCTCACTCCCCTCGGTGGGATGGGGGAGAGAATCGGAAGGGTAAAAGTGAGAAAACTCGTGGGTTGAGATAAAGACAGTTTAATAGGGAAAGCAAAAGCCACGCACGCAAGCAAAGCAAACCAAGGAATCCATTCACCACTTCCCATCGGCAGGCAGGTGTTCAGCCATCTCCAGGAAAGCAGGGCTCCATCACGCGTAACGGTGACTTGGGAAGACAAACGCCATCACTCTGAACGTCTCCCCCTTCCTTCTTCTTCCCCCAGCTTTATATACTGAGCATGACGCCATATGGTGTGGAATATCCCTGTGGTCAGCTGGGGTCAGCCGTGCTGGCTGTGTACCCTCCCAACTTCTTGTGCACCCCCAGCCTCCTYGCTGGTGGGGTGGGGTGAGGAGCAGAAAAGGCCTTGACCCTGTGTAAGCGCTGCTCAGCAGTAAGGAAAACATCCCTGTGTTATCAACACTGTTTTCAGCACAAATCAAAAACCCAGCCCCATACTAGCTACTATGAAGAAAATTAACTCTGTCCCAGCCAAAACCAGCACATTGTGGAAAGTACGTTCTTCCTGGATGCTCTTCTCCCTTTTCTGTACCCTTCTTCTGGGTGGGAACCCCTGATCTCCTGGGCTGTCACCAGCCCGAGCCAGCAGCAGACCTGCCAGGCACTGCAGATCCATGAGTCGTACATGTATCATGCTTTGGCTGTTGATTGAACAGTTTCTTTAGGTCCCTTAAGCCGGTCTCACGTGGTGTCCTTTCTGCCCTGGAGAAGAGGATGCTCTTCCCCTCAACCAGCCTCAAGAAATCCTCTTGCCTTCAGACTTCAAGTGCCGTGGAGAGCAGGGCTACAGATGCTGTGCCGCGGGAAGCAGATGGCTGGAAGCTGTCCCTGGCAGGCTTTTATAGGCTGCTCTGGAAATACAAGCCCTAAAGAGATCTCTGCAGGGTTTGCTCTGCTGAGCAGAGACGCCACTGTATGCCAGTGGCAGTTCAGACCAGTGGAACAACAAAACTGGTAGTGAGAGCAGCAGAAGGGAAAGCTTTTTGATGCTAGTGATGTGGACGTGAGGCTTGAGGCCATGGTGATTAAAAGGCCAGTCTTCCTCACCCCCAGACGAACAGCTTGCCTTCTCCTGCAGGGTCCTTAGCAGGAAGGGTGTGAAGGAGGGGAAGCCTTTGAGCCCTGTTCTTGAATCACTTAACTCCTTCCCCAAGGGCTCTTTTAATTGCTCTGAGTCAGTGCGTGTGTGTGTGTGTGTGTGTGTCTGCCTTTAAACAGTGCACAGCTTCCCAAGGTGCTGCTCGGCTATGCTGTGTTGCGGAGGATGGTGTAAGGAAGTCCAGAAGTCCTCCTAGACTTCATGACTTCTAAGATGAGCAGCTGTAAAAGTTAGAGGTGTTTTTCTTCTTTCTTCTCCTGTTCTGCGGTTAAATTCAGGGTTTTGAACCTCTGCCCAGCTAAGTGTGTCCCTTGCAGCTCTTGTGGTCTGAAGACTGCCCAGCTGCTGTGGCTGGAGGAGACAGTAGGTTAACTGGAAACGACCTGGCTCATGAGCCTTGGCTGAGCTTTTGCTCTGTGCTAAGCAGTGAGATGAGGGTAAGGGATTTATCTTGCTTTCTAGAGATACTTCTGATGTGCATTGTAAGGTTTTGATGGGTGATGAGCTAGTTCCACTCCCGGCACCTAGTCTGTGTGTGTTTACATCTCTTCATCTTCAACAATCCTGAAATTGCTGCCAGCAGTGCGAGGTGCTGTTTGCTGCTGCCACAGGTCTGGTTTCTGAGCGGTGGCCTTTGCATTACGGGATATCGAAGATACTGAACCATATTTTCGTGGAGAATTCCCAGACTCTCTGTTTTTAGCCACACAGTGGCAGTGGTGAAGCCCCTTGTGGTCAGGGACCTACTGCTACTTCAGTCCACAGTGGGTCCTGCAGGTTTCCTAGGAGGAACTTCAAACCTCTGTGGGTTTTTGTATGAGAAGATGACTCCCCTGGGGACACGCAGCGCGGCTGCATCGGCTGCCAAACAGCAGGTGCATCAGCATGACTGCCAGGCCAGGGCTGCTCTTCTCTGGGTGGTTTGGTTGATGCCCATGGGGTCATGCTTGTGCTGCTGCAAGCCACCTCTCTGCCCCTTCCTTCTGGGGAGGGGAGCTGTCTTTGGCTCTGCACTGCCGTTTGTGTGGGTTTTTTACTGCAGTCCCTACCCTTAAAGGCGTGAATTAGGCAGCTTGTGCGTGCGATCGGTGCAGGTAGTGGATTCCTTGTCCTGTCCTGCAGCGGGACCCCTCCCAGCTCTTCTCTTGCTGTGCAGGTGAAGGATGTGACTTCTGCTCTGCCCAGCTGACTGCTGCCCACATCCCTCTCCATCCTTTGCCCCACCTGAAGCAGGAGATTGCTGTCTCCAGCTGGTGGTTGGGGACATCTGCTAAAACCAGGTCTTTCTCATGGGTGTGAGTGCAATGGAGGAGTAGGAAGGAGAGCTGCTCCTCAGCAGCCTTTTACTCTTCAGATTCCCTTTAAAAAGCAAAAAAGTCTGTTATTTACTCAGCATTTTTGCTTTGGATATCTGATAGATCTTTGCATGTGACTTCCTCCTTTGCTGTCCTGCTTGGAGTCTGCTGTGAGGGTTGTATGCATCTCCCGCACTCTCTATAGGGAGCAGGGAGCCGGCCGAGCGCTCCGGCACTGCTGGGCTCCCCTGTCCCTGTTGTCAGTGTCAGCACAGAGCCGGTCCCAAAATTAATGACCACAGGCGTGTGGAAAGGAAGGAGTAGTTGGGGTGGATGACACCGATAAGTGTGCTGGTGTATTTGGCTGTTTGACCCCTTCCCATGTGCTGGAGGAGCCTCCCTAGCCCTGTCGGAGAGGCAAGGGTGGCGGGTGGCATGCGGAGGAGAGCCGGGTCGCAGCTCTTGCCTTGAGTGCTCACCCAGTGTTGCAAGATGTGCAAAGCAGTCACTTAAAAATAGCGTAGGCTGCTTGTCAGTCCATCTTGGTCTCTTTAATTGCACTGAAAGTCTACTGCATTGTTTATTGGTACATGTTGAATCTTGGCTACAATGAACTCCATCATAAAAGTCACTGTCTGCTAATTAGCAGCAAGTATTTGGCTGTTGGGACTGTTTGGAAGAGAACCGGAGTGCATTGTGGAAATTAAAGTATCACTTCCCGTAGCTGGCTCAGAAAATGGCCGCGTTATTAGGGCTTGTATAATTGACCTGACTTGCTGTGCTTCAAGTCTTGTACAAAGCAGGATGTCAAGGCTTACAAAGTAACACAGGTTTTTTTTCTGTTAATTGTGAATTTCCTCTTTGTGGAGAGGCGGGACGAGGGATATAGAGAGGCAGTGTGTTATGTGCTTTGGAAAAAAAAATGTTTTATTTGTGCCTTTCACATAGGCTCTGTCGAAACTTGAAGGTAGTCTTCCCCCTCCTTCCCCGCAGTGCCTTGCTTCATCTGTAATCATCTCCTGGTGTGCGTGGGCTTGTGTTTTCATTTGATAGGTATACTTAAAAATTCAACTTGATTTCTTTTTCTAGGGATTGTAATGAATTCTCTTTTCTTGCACTGACTTCTGTATTCTCCTGGTTGGGGGGTTGGCATCAAACCCAGCTCTGTGCTGGATTCAGCCCAGTCCTGCCATGGCCTCGTTGTCCTCTGGAGAGGAGACTGGGGCTGCGGTCTTGCGAGTGTCTGCAGCTCCCCGGTGGCTCTCAGGCACCTGGAAAGGCCAATTCACCTCGCAGATCCAGCAGGAATCAGGTTTTGGGGTGGTCTGTGGGACTGAATGCCCTCGGGAGGGCACAGGGTGGGTGTCGAAGTGTGCTTCAGGATGGCGAGTGGCCGCTGCCTCCTCCCCTGCCCCCTTGCCTGGGTTGCCCTGCCATGCTCTTCCTCGTCCCCTCTGTTCTTGGGCACCAGGAGCAGGCTTGCAAAACTAGTCTGATCCCCCTTTTGGGTATGTCAGCCYTCTCTTTCGAAGTCCAAAACAGCTCTGGCAGCAGTAGGAAGGTCTTTTGGCTGTCGCAACGTTATTGTAACAGGTTTCCTGTTTGTGCATTTTTGCTTCTGCCTTTTCTTCCTCCCCCCCCCCCAAGTGTCTCTGCT
>JAYKAV010002922.1:663244-686859 GCA_035582835.1 Phoebastria nigripes
GTCCCTCAGGCGTGTCAACCGCACCACTCAGCTTGGTGTCATCTGCAAACTTGCTGAGGGTGCACTCGATCCCACCGTCTATGTCGTTGATGAAGATACTAAACAGCACTGGTCCCAGTACAGACCCCTGCGGGACGCCACTCGTCACCGATTTCCATCTGGACATTGAGCCGTTGACCGCTGCCCTCTGGATGTGACCATCCAGCCAATTCCTCATCCACCAAACAGTCCACCCATCATATCCATATCTCTCCAATTTAGAGAGAAGGATGTTGTGGGGGACTGTGTCAAAGGCCTTACAGAGGTCCAGGTAGACGACATCTGTAGCTCTTCCCATGTCCACTGATGTAGTCACTCCATTGTAGAGGGCGACTAGGTTGGTCAGGCAGGACTTGCCCTTGGTGAAGCCATGCTGGCTGTCTTGAATCACCTCCCTGTCCTCCATGTGTCTTAGCATAGCTTTTAGGAGGATCTGTTCCATGATCTTCCCAGGCTCAGAGGTGAGGCTGACAGGTTGGTAGTTCCCAGGGTCCTACCCATGTTCATCTGTTCGTGAATCTGAAGGTTCAGTTCTGTCCCCTTCCTCATAGGTGTGTCCCAGGGAGAAGATTACTCTCAGTCACTTATCAATAGCTTCCTCTCTATATTTTTCTCTCCCTTTGCCCCTGCAAGGTTTGGTTTAGGTTGCTCAGAAGAGTGCATCTAGTTCTTCTAAAACTGGGCAAATCATCAAAACACAATTAAGTGGGAAAAACACTGGTTTCTTGGGATTGTCTTTATTGGTAGGTAGACAAGTACTGTTTTCGATATGCCAGGCTTCCAAAAGCTCAGGTGGCATCAGTGGCTGTTAGCTAAGAGTTGGACTGTGTTTTGGTCCATGAGCCATAGGAGGAAAAGCTGACAGTAGTAGCTTAGGGAAGGAAGCTCAGTGTGAGAATCCCCAGAACATCAGATGTCCAGAAACTTGGGCTCTGTGAAAGGGATGGTGAAGCTCATGCTTTGGGACCCTTTTGTACCTACATGTTGTGCATGTCCTGCTTGGAGAGACAGCCTTTCATTTTGCTGGTGAGGCCTTCAGAAGCTTGTGCCTTCCCTCCTCGTTGGATGGTTTTGCAGATGTGATGCCCTCCATTTGCTGCTGGAAAGGCACCATCATGCTGCTCTAAGGAAACAGGAGGTGGCATTTCACAGAACCATTGCTCCCCCTAGGAGACCTCCACGTGCCCTCCTGCAAGGCTGCTGCCAAGAAGCTGTGCCTCTTCCTGCTTTTTTCAAATGCACCTTTGGGTTCCCTGAGTTGCAGACAGCTAAGCTGGCTATCTGCCAAAACAACATTGGAGGAGGTGGAGATGTTAAGGAGGAACTCTCTTTCAATTGGCAGGATGCAGACTGGAGACTGGGAGGGGAATCCTGACGTGTCTGCAGAGGCAGGGTGTCGCCACATCTCAAAGAGGCTCTACTTGATGCTCTATGAGCAAGTGATTGAGGGGAGTCTGATCTGCCCGCACTTCCACGTCATGCATTTAGGCTGCAGTTGCTAGCTGCCATCACCAGTTCTTAGATCCCATGACGCTGGGGAGCTGGGGACAGAGGACAAGTATGTCCTGGTGACCTGGTTTCACATGCTGTTGTGGAACAGCTCTGCCATCATGTCCTGGAAAGCTAACATCTCAGTGTCACTGTTTGAGTTGTATAGGTGCTTTGTCTTGGTGAGCTGCCGGTCCTTGTTGCTGTGCCTCTTGTGCCAAAATAAACCCATTGAAAGTACATACTGAGCTGTCCTGACTTGGGTCTTTCTGATCTCTGCAGCTCCTGATCACCAGCACGTTCCAAACGGAGTATGGGTCATTGTCGGTCTCCTCAACTTCATTGCCTATACGTTAGGTAAGACTTTATCTAGTTGATTGTGGGGGTTTGTGTCTGTTGTCTGTTCATGCTGCGGCTGCATGTTGTCTCATCTCCGAGCCCGTTGAGAAATTTTTGATTCTGGGCTTCTGCCATGCACCAATCCAACTGCTGCTCGGGCTGCTAGAGCAGTTTCTGGGAGCTGCTTTGCAAAGTGGATAGAAGGAAGTTGTCCCAGAGCAGCTGATGTGGAAAGAGGATGCTGGAACTGACTTCGAGATGAATTGTGAAATTCTGTCTTCAGTCTGCTTTAAATAAATGTAATCTCGTCAGGCTTTATTGTATTTTTCAGTCTCAAGTAGAGCAGGGGGGTGGGAAGTGCACTCCCCATTAGAGGATGGAGGTAGTGAAAGCTGCTGTTCACTGGCTGCGCACGCTTTGACAGCTGCAAACTGGCCCATTGTTTTGTGTGGGGGTGTCTAGCAAAACTCCCTATTTCTCCTTGTTCTCTTCCCAGATGGTGTTGATGGGAAACAGGCTCGCCGGACCAACTCCAGCACGCCCCTGGGAGAGCTCTTTGATCATGGCCTGGACAGCTGGGCATGCGTGTACTTTGTTGTGACAGTCTACTCCACCTTTGGACGGGGCTCCACGGGTGTCAGTGTCTTCGTTCTCTACCTCCTCTTATGGGTGGTCTTGTTTTCGTTCATCCTCTCCCACTGGGAGAAGTATAACACAGGGATCCTCTTCCTGCCCTGGGGATATGACATCAGCCAGGTGGTAAGTACGCGCCACAGCCGCTGCTCGGCTTCAGCAGAAGCTCAATAAACTGCTAGTCATGCCTGGGGTGCAGTAGTGACCACTGAGGAGTGCGAGGGATGCGTGCAGCTCTGCTACGTGTCCAAAGCCTTGTAAATCGGTCACTGCAACGCTCTCTGGAGGTGGGTGTCTGTCGTGGTTTAACCTGGCAGGCAGCTAAACACGGCGCAGCCGTTCGCTCACTCCCCYGCAGTGGGATGGGGGAGGGAATTGGAAAAAAGGTAAAACTTGTGGGTTGAGATAAAGACAATTTAATAGGACAGGAAAGGAAGGGAAAATAACAAGAACGATAAAAGAATATACAAAACAAGTGATGCACAATGCAATTGCTCACCACCCGCTGACCGATGCCCAGCCAGTTCCTGAGCAGCGACTGCACTCCCCCAGCCAACTCCCCCCAGTTTTTTGTTCAGCATGACGCCATATGGTGTGGAATATCCCTTTGGCCAGTTTGGGTCAGCTGTCCTGGTTGTGTCCCCTCCCAGCTTCTTGTGCACCTCCAGCCTCCTCACTGGCAGGGCAGTATGAGAAGCTGAAAAGCCCTTGACTTAGTATAAGCACTGCTCAGCAACAACTAAAACATCAGTGTGTTATCAACATTATTTTCATCCTAAATCCAAAACACAGCACTATACCAGCTACTAGGAAGAAAATTAACCCTATCCCAGCCAAAACCGGGACAGCGTCTTCAGCCTGTCTCCAGGCATTGTGGAGGAGGAGAGCTTTGCAAGACTGCTTGCATGACTTTGAGCCGTAATTGCTTTAATGAGCTGGGGTCATGTGGCACTAGAGTTCGACTGCTCAAAACCATTAAATCCAAGGAGGTTTGYGCGGTGTGGTTTTTATTTTGTTCCAAGTAGCTTTTGTAGATGGCCTATCCACAAAAAACAAGGCTTGAAGAATGGATGTTGCCCTATGTTTCCTCTGCCTGGTTTCTGCTGTCCTAAGATGCATGTTTTGGCCACCTAAATTGTTGCTCTAATTAGTCTCCTGCATTGCACCAACGTGGGTACGTTCAAATCTAGAAGTTTGGGGTGCCTTTTGGCACTAGCAGGATGTGTGCCAAGATGTAGCAGAGTAACTAATTGGCATGTTAATCACTGTGCCTGGAGCAAAGGTTCCTGGGAAGGTGCCCCTCTGTACCGTGGTAACTGGGCAGTCGATGTCGAGACTGATGGTGATGGACCCTTTGGTATGTTGGCATGTCCATTTCTCATTAAGGACTTCTCTGCAGGAAGCTCTGAAGAGCCCATCAGAAGTGGGAGCAAGCTCTGGATGATACAATTCACCTTTACTGCTGGCAGCAGACCTTTCTAGCCAGGGTGCATCCTTGCAGCACACAGTACTCCTTTATCCTCTGGCTTATCAGACGTTGGGTGGGAAATGCAACAAGTTGGAAAGAGAGTGCAATTAATGCAGCTGCATTAATTGCAATAATCATCTCTGCTAGTAAAAGGAGACCATAGCTGGTCCCCTCTGACTGTACTCTGACCCCTTTCTCCAAAAGCATTGCTTAACCCTGATGTTTTCGGATCTCTGCCTGTTGCAGAAAGGCAGGGGGTGGAGGGCTAAGCTGCCCTGCAGCGTGCTTCATCCAGCTTCAGGGTTACTATTAAAACTGAAATATACCTTGTTAGCTTTTTCCCTGTAATTGCTTCAACAGACAGATAAGAAAGAGTCCCTGAACAAACCCTCCAGGGTCACTGCAACTTGTAGTATAAAACCTCTCTCTCGTGCTTCAAGCATCTCATGAGTTCAAGCTGTGCGAGGGCATCTTTGCTCCTGCTGCGAGGAGCAGCTCCTGGTCACATCCTTCTCAGCAGCTCAGCTACTACACTTGTTAGACCTGGTCTCGTAACGGGATGTTTGTGGATTTTGTTATTTTTCTCCTTCCTGCCGGTGGGGAAAACTGAACATGATGTAGCTTAGAGCGTACTTCTTGAGCTGCCTTTACCTGAAGCTGCCTGGCACGTGCGTCGTGCTGCTGGGTCGGGTGCTGCCAGACTTGCCTGTCCGGTTGCTCATGCCTTGCTTGTCCTGTGCTTTCTTTCAGACCATTTCAATTGTCTACATAGTGACAGCCATTGTGGGAGTTGAGGCCTGGTATGCACCTTTCCTGTTTAATTTCTTATATAGAGACCTATTCACTGCAATGATTATTGGTAAGAAACTCCATGTTGAAGCCTGTCTTTTAAACTCCACCTTTTTAAAGAAACCCAATGTCTTAATTACATGATAATGCTGTTCTGTTTGCTGTAATGAAAGCTCCTGTAGGCTGTTATTGAAGTGACTAATTAAGGGTGTTTTTGCAGCCTGCCCTTTCCCAGGATTTCAAAGTATTGTTGTCTTCTGCATAGTTACTTTGGAGAAGTTAACTCCAGTCTGCCTGGGTCTGTGTTGACCAAAAGAGCAAGGAAGCGGAGCGCTGTGCTCATGCCTCAGATATATTTTGTGCCAATCCTGAAGGTATAGGTGCATGCTGCTGCTCGGGGGATCAGTCCCGGTGCTGCCTACCTGGGGCTGAGGGTTTGTGTGGACAGACACAAAATGGTTCCTGACCTGGAGCCGCGTAGTGGGCAGATGAGAGTGGCTGAGGGTTGTGGCTGCTGCTTGCGGCCGGGTGTGCCAGGGTGCTGGAAGCCAGCTGGAGCCAAGCACTGGCCCCTGGATGCTAAACAGGAGACTCCCTCATGCCTGGGACCTGCGACTGTGTGAAAACACGTCTCCTCCGAATAGCTGTGTTGCCCGAGTATTGGGGCTGCAGGCATCGCATTGCCCAGGGGAAGCACAGTTTTTTTTCAGCGAGAGCCGTGGGGTTTTTAGGGGATAAAACGCAGCCCAGTGTGAGGGTGGGTGCTGGGAGCTGGTGGCCAGTGGGGACCCCCTGGCACTCGGGCTGTTTGCCGAGCGTGCTTGGTTTGCTCTCTGGGGCTCCGTCTTGCCCCGCAGCATGGCTGGGACAGGACCCAACCCCAAACGCTGTGCAGGAGCCTGGGGCTGCTGCAGGAGGGAGGTTACAGCCACGGAGGTGGGGAAAAGCACTGTGCTGTTTGGGTATCCTGCCCTCCATCCACCCATCTAAAAATTAAATAAAAAAATAAATAAAATTAAATAAAAGGCCAGCCTTTCTCTCCAGTTGTCAGTCAGAACAGGCCACTGCAAAGTGGGGAGAAATGGAGGTGAAGCTTAGCGGGGGAGAGCTGTCTTTGCTGAATGAAATTCGGCTTATTCAGAAGTTCTTTCTTAGTTTAATTTTTCTTAGTCTGTATCCCTTTCTTTAGGGGTTAATTGTACTTAATTTCAAATCAATATGTCTTGAATTGTTATGTTAAATCTAATGCTTGCACTTCTCTTAATCAGGTGGATATTCTGAGCTTCCCTTTGGCAGCTGTATAACTTAACACATGAATAATAAATGCACTTTTCCTATGTGAAAGATAGAGCACGGTGCCTACATTGGCTGGATTTGTGCATTTGGATAGGAGCTGGGTTATTAAAAGCAGGAATATTTACAGCTCTGTTAAAGTACCTAGGGCTATGTAAACACGGAAGGAGTTGTGATAGACTCTCACAGGTTTGAGTGTAGCAGATGGTGTTCCCTATTGAGGTCTAAATTTCTTCAAAGTTATTTAGACTCTTTGTATCATTTGTCAAGTGAAATGACAAGAACTTTTTTGCACAATGGGAACTGAAAATGCTTGCTCACAGTGGGAGAAATAGCAAATTGGCTTTATTATGAAGACTGAAAACTCTGTTGTGCRCAGCCATGTCACTTGTGGAGTTTGAACTCACCTCATGTCTCATTAAAGACAGTATTGTAACTAAACTTTGTAACTGTTTAATACTGGGCTCATTAATGCAGCTTTTTAAAATTGAAATGTCTTTAATTTACAGCAGACCTTAACTTGTAATTACAGCTCTTGGACTAGAATTATGAGCACCTACTTTTAAACGTGCCGAGCTATTCTTGGTGCACCTCTGAGCTATTTTTGTTGCAAGCAACTTGAACCAGAGCACAACCACCTGCCGTTCATGGGGTGCACGTGATGGTCTCCCTCTGTTGTGGGGCAGTAACGTGGCTCTTTCTCTTCCAGCTTGCGCGCTCACTGTGACGCTGCCGATGAGCCTCTATAACTTCTACAAGTAAGTTTCTCTGTCCTCAAGTCTCCCTCCCTGCACTAGCACCTTTGCAAGAGCCCCTAAAGCCTCTTAGAACTTGGTTTCCTTAGTAGTTTTCAGTGTGGCAAAGTGGCTCTGACACACCAGAAGGTCCCAGTTTGCAGGGTGCACTGGGAGCAGTGGGCTGGCAGCCTGCTCAGCAGGGTCTTGCAGAAGGGCCCCCAGCTTTTGTAGGCTTGTCCTGTTGGTCACAACCCAGAGCGCCAGACAACCAGGTGCCTCTGTAATTCAGAAGTTTTTTGAGTTAACAATGAAAGCGTGCRTCTTCCCTGTCTGACCGTGGTTATGACTGATATCAGCAGTTTTGAGTAGCAGAATGGCCAATGAGATTTTGCAGCCCTCTCCTGAAGGCAGGGACCAGGTATTTCTCAGCTGTGGTTCTATGTATTTTCATTTCTTTGCTTGTGTTTCAGGGCCTATAGAAATAACACCTTGAAGCACCACTCTGTGTACGAAATCATGCTGCCACTGGTATCCCCAGTGTTGCTGTTCCTGCTCTGCACCACGTGGATCTTCACGTCCCCGACAGACATCCTGGAGGTTCATCCCAGGCTCTTCTATTTCATGGTTGGAACAGCCTTCGCTAACATTTCTGTAAGCAGCTTTTGCTTTATGCTCCAGTTTATCCCCTGGGGAGTGTGAAGCCTGCCAGGACGTTTGGGAGGCAGGAAGAAAATGACCAGCTCAAATGTGAGGAGAGAAGGGACATGCGAAGATTAACTTAACAGCTTTTCTATTTTGCTATGAGTGAAAGAACAAACAGGAAAGTAGACAGGGTTTGGGGTCTGCGAATTTTGTGCTGCAGCTCTCACTCTTGAGAAACTAGAGAATTAGTTAAATTGAGTGTGTTTACACACACATGCATCCTCTGTGTTGTGAATAGCAAACTGCTAATATCAAAGGAGTTCCTGCTTCCTTTTTTGGGATAAACTTAAAATGTGGGGGACTAAAGCTTTTGTCAAAATCCGATTTAGCTGCATATTGCATCTGTGCTTGCTTGAGACCTTAACAGAGGCAACTGTGCTCGTCACCTCRGACGTGTGGCTGAGCAGCTCTGTGTGTCTGTGCCCTCGGTCCAGCAGCTCACGCTGCTGCTTGGCAGGATTTTCTGCTGATCGTGTAGATAATGCTGGTAAGGCTCGGTCAACTCAAGGGAACTCCTTTTTCTTTTAAAGATGCCCTTGATGCCTGTTTCCCTATTACTTTCCTGCCYCACGAGGCTTTGCTCTGTGTCCCACAGGAATTCTAATGCAAAGAAAGATCCTGAGTGAGAAATTCGGGGAAACTGCAGGATGGTAGTTGTAAGCGCAGACGACTGGTACATGTACATGTGTGACCCTCCTCTCTGCACTGTGGATAGCTCTGGGCTTGCAGAGTCGGTACTGGGTGCAAGCTCTGACAGCTTTCTCTTCCTGCAGTGCCAACTGATCGTCTGTCAGATGAGCAGCACACGCTGCCAGCCTCTGAACTGGATGCTGCTCCCCATAGCAGCGGTGCTCTTCGTGGTGATGTCCGGGTTCGCACCGAACAGCGAAACACTTCTCCTCTACTTGTTAACTGCTTTCCTCACCCTGGCGCACATCCACTACGGAGTGGTCGTGGTAGGTGAACTCAGCACGTGGGCTTCGGGCTTGGCTGCCGTGCTCTGACTGCAGGCTTTGCTTGGGTGCTGCTGCTGTTTGAGGCAGAGAATACTCCGCTTAGAAAGGGGAATGTCAGTGGGAATGGCTCTCTGTCATGCTGTCTGTGACCATATGAAACTTGAGCTGAGCTGACTTCCCTGCGAGAGGCTTGTGCGGGCTGCCGCATGAGTTTGAAGCAAGCTACGCACAATGTGATGGGGGGGGGCTGTTGTACCAGAGATTAGTTTGAAACAAATACTCGCATCTCTGCTGCCGTGTTTAACTCATCCTGGCTGCGGTTGCAGCTTAGAGAGCAGTTTGGATGTAAGCCAGCAAGGGTGACCTGCACCCTTGGGCAGTGGGAAGGACGGCTCCAGTAGATACCCAGAGCAGCAGATACTGTGTCTGCATGTTGGGCAGGAATGCTTAATTTGGGAGTCTTAGTATAAAAAGTTAAACTGCTGTTGGTGTTACTCTGGCTGATGAGTACAATCTGCGACCTTGCTGATGAGCCCTGTGCTGGGAGTCACAGGGAGAGCCAGGATGGAGGGGGGATGTCCCTGCTAGGGAATGTGGGGATGCTGCAGCTGCTCTGCCTTCTCTCCTGCTGCAAGGGCTGTGTAGAGATCCAGGGACCAATTTGCTCCCCTTGCTCTGTGCCAGCCCTGCCTGACTCCCTCAGTTTTGATTAAGAGAGAATACAAACTCAGAGGAGACTGAGTCCCGTTAGAAATGTCCCAGGAAGCTGCTGAGGAACCAGGGCAAAGGACCCCATGTCCCCTGCGGAGCTGGCTGCTGCCACGTGCGTACACCCTCCTTGGGTAGCCCTGTCCCCTGGGAACCCCAGCTCTTAATGTGGAACCTCCAGAGTCGAGTTTGAACTGTAATTACAGCAAAGAAGTAATAGCCAGGTTGTCTTGTCTTTCCAATTAGTGTAATGAGGCTTCTATGCAAGAAGGATTTGAATAGCTAAGAAGCTTAAATTTGGTCTTGGAATCATAGCTGGAGATAGGGGACTGACCGGATGGTGTAATCCTCCTGTCTGCCCAGGCTTGCCCATCCCCTGCAGTGAGCTTCTCAGTGCTCTGCTCCCTGGAGTTTGCGTTCCCCTCATTTCCCCCCACCTCCAGCTTTCCAAGGGCCCATCTGTGCAGTCTTCTCTTCCAGGATAAAAGAGCCTTTATTGAGCTGAAGAGCCTTTTAAGGCTCTGTTATTGAGCTGAAGAGCCTTTTAAGGCTCTGTAACTGGGATATAATCCCAAACTGCTCTGAATTTGGGAGTAACGATTGGGAATAAACCCTCTGCCCTGACTCTGTGCCCAGCTCAGCCTCTGGTGCTGCTCAGCACTGCTCGTTTTGGTTCTGCAATGATTGTTACCTTGCATTCACCAGATGCCGGTGCCACACCATCTGTTTTACCCTCCTGCCTGCGGTTCTCTGAACTGTGCCTGAAAGCTCGTTTCGTGGTGCAGCTCTCAGTCCTCTGTGGTTTTCTCATGTCCTCGAAAGAGGTGGTGAAGGCTTCTTCCAGAGGCTAGTGTAAAAGGCACCTGATTATCCAAAACCTGGTGTTGGGTTCCCCTCCCCTCTGTAACCCGCCTGTGTGTGTCTTCATGGTCAATGCAAAGTACTTGACCCCCAGTTTGAATTGCAAACGGATTCAGGGAGCAATTTTTTACATAGGTATCTGAGATTATCAATTTAAGCAAAATATTAACAATTCTATTGGGAAGGGCAGAGAGGGAGCAGTACCACAGGGTAAAATCCTGCGTGCCTGGGATCAGGGCAGGCGTTTCTGACTCCTGCCCCTGAGGAGGGCAGGGCGGAGGTGAGTCTGCTCCCGGACAGACCAGGCTGTTCCTTGGGAAGGTGTGGGAAGGGAGCAAGGCTGCACCTTGCAGGGCTACATGCCCGGTTGGCCCCAACGTCGGGCTGGCAGTGATGGGCTCAGTGCCTGGGCAGGGCAGCCTGGCTGGCCCCACAGCACAAGGCAGAGGCTGTGGTCCGGATCTGCTGCGCCTGTGGGGAGCGTGTAGGGTGGGCAATGGTGGGGAAAGTGGTGCAGGAAGGTGGCAGGGCTTTGTCAGCCGTACAGGGAACCGGTCTGGCGCTCTGCCCGCTTTCCTCCTCRTCCCTCCGAACCTTGCTAACCCAGTCTTGTTGTCTGCCTTGTCCCCAGGTGAGCCAGCTGAGCAGGCATTTCAATATACGGCCCTTCTCGTTAAAGAAGCCCACGCCAGATTGACTAGGAGTGGAAGAAGAGAAAATCGGCTTGCGGTCTGCAGAAGTACTGTAAATAACTGCTGCAAATACCTGTAAATACTTCAACCATCACCACAGATCTAAACCTATCCTCTGGACAGACATCAGGGCAAAGTATGCACGGTATCCGGTGCAGCCAGGGCAGGACTGGTACAGGGCAGCCCCCGCTGCTGTTTGACAAATGGAAGCTTTCGGTTTTGAGTGAAACTGGATGAGGAGGGTAGCCTTTCAGGTCACTATTACGGTATGTTAGACCAGCTGAATGTTCCCAGTGAAACCTCAAACTCCAGCTCTTGCTCAGGTAAAACCGGTTGGGGATGCAAATGGCTTTACCTGAGCAAAGCATCTTGACTTGTCACCAAAACCAGCATAACAGCTGATTTCCAGAAGGTCAGGGCACCATCCTGGTGGTTGGGGGAGTTCCTGTCTGTCCTAATCCTGCTAGACAGCCCTTGTCCTGGGCTGGTACTTGGGGAGCAGATGGTGACAGTTCTCCCACATTCTGTCCTGTCTTCCTGCATTCACCTATTTGGGCAAATACTTGCACCTTTTTTTTTAAGAGGAAAAAAAGAACAACACACAAAACTTTAGTAATAGTCTACTTGGGGGGCTTAGAAAATCAGAGCTCAATTTCCTGTAAAAGTGGGAAGGCGGCTTCTGCCTCCCCTGCTCGAGCTGTGGGTACCTGGGACCACATCTCGACCGTGTTCCTGTCTGTCCATGTGTGTTCCCCACCTGGGAGTGGGGTCTGGGCTCTGGTCGGCAGCAGAAAGTGGCTTACGCCAGCCTGTCTAACACAGAGCCAAACTCCCCCCTCTTCCTACCAGTATGAACTTGCTGTTTCAGGTCGGCTCTGCTGGGTCATTGCATGCTGCCTGAGCCTCTTCTTTTGTAGCAGCGCAGCCAGGCTCAGTCYGCACATCGCCCTTCCCACCAGACCATCAACAGCAGCAAATCCACCGCTTAGAGAAGCACCTTAATAAGTGTTGTGTTAGTTGTGTGTGCGCTTTCAGAAAGCTCACAGGCATGTGTGTGGTGGGGTCCTTTCCAAATATCACTTTATTTTCAAAACCGTTGTCCCCAGCGGCTGCATGTCTCATCCAGGGATATATTTGTTTACTGTCCATTTGTAAAAGACATGTTTGCATTGATTTTTTTTTTTTTAAACTTGTTTTTTGTAATTGAGTTAGAGTGGGGTGGTGAAGACTGAATGCTGATTTTCTTTTCTGTTCACTTTATTTAATGAAGACCTGTGCTTGAATGAAGAGTGTAGCTTAAACCCAGGCTCTGGAAAGGCTGCATCCGGAAGCGAACAAGCACAGCAGATTGTGCATATGTAATCTACCATGGGAACAAAGTTGCTTATACACTGATTATTGTGCAACGTGGTTCGTAGAAGCTTGGTCACAGCATTTTCCTTCTGCAGGTGAAGACTCCTCCTGCTTTAGGAAACCTTCAAACTGTAACTACTATTTAATGCTTTTTCTTTTGTAAATTTAAATCATTGTCATGCAGACTATGAGACTTGAAATCCTGAGGCAAGCTCACAAGTTCACTGCGCATGGGGCGCGACGTCAGGGTTGCTCGGTCAGGGTACGCCCTGCGAGGAGCRAGCTGGTGCGTTCGTCTGGGCTGATGTCGTGGGAGGGCTTGGCTGAATGTCTGTATGCTCATGTGTCTGTACGGCTATGACGTGTCTGGGAAGCGTGGCTCATCTGCGAGAGGGGGCAAATGGTTTTCAGAGTTTATTTAATAAAGTAGCTTACTCCTATATATTTTACTGATGTTGTACAGAAAAAAAACCTAAGTGTACAAAAGAATTGGGCTACACTTGAATTTTTGACTCTTGCTATTTAATGAAATATAATTGTGAAGGGAGATAAATTTAAGTCACACTCGCACAAGAATTACAGGGAATCTTAAAATGGGACACAACACTTATCTATGGGATGTGTTCAGATAGCAAAATTGTGCTAGCACTGACAAAAAGTGGAGGTTGGATTTACTTTCTAGTTACATGTTTGCAGGACCAGGGAATAACTGAGCTGTTCCCTCAGGCTTTCAGCTGAGCTCTGGGGTCCCGAGCCTGGAGCTTGCCCTGTCCTGTCTCTTCCCAGTAGCATTACTGGGCCAGTGCTAATGCTGTGAGAAGTTGTCTGATCTTAAATCTTAGGATGTCACATTGTCTCTGTAATACACTGTTTGTCTGTTGTCTCACCTAGCTGTGAGCTGGTGCGCTTTTGCAGCACGTAATATACCCTGACAAACCCCTTTGTGAAGTTACAAACGTGTGGAAGCAGGGCTTCCTCTCTAAAATCCTGCAAATACTTGTCCTGCTGTAGGACAAAGATCTCTCTTAAAAACTGGAACCACTTCCTATCTGCACAGGCTTTGTCTTTGGAGAGTCCTGGATTTTTGGTGCCTTAATTTATTGCACCTTGAAACTAGAAAAATATCTCCTTAAATCAGTGCTGGAAAACAGGCTCGCATGTCTCTAGTGCCACCAGGCTTGTGGCAGAGCGAGGAGAGAGCAGACCTGATCTCAGCGCACACGCGACTGTCCCGACTCGTGCTGCTGCGAAGCTGGGGGCGGTTTCTGTTTGGGCTGTTAGAAATTAAGTWATTTCTGCTCCCAGATCCTGCGAGGGGAATGGAAACAAACAGAAAGACCAAACCCTCTTGCCATGGTGGGGTGTGGCATGCTGAGAACAAACTGTTTATTAATAATAATGGTTTTAAGTCTTAAGAATAAATGTATTCCTCGCTAACAGCATCTGAGGGTAATTGTGTTATGGTGGTGGTTGCTTGCCGTGCTGGCTAGACTCTGTCCTTGCGGCGGGATGTGCTCCTTGGGACGGGACAGGGTCCTGCGCAGGCTGGGTAGGACGTGTGCTCGCTCCTCAGCTCCTCCTGTCTGGTATTTGAGAGCTGATCTGTGTTGTCTTTTCTTCCAGGGATAGTGTTAATCATATTTTCTTAATGGACCTGCTGAGTTGATAATAGGACTGTCTTATGCTTTCCTAAATCTGTTTTGCACATTTTATCTCGATACAGAGTATTACCAGGAAAAAAACCTGTTCAGGGAGAGGTGCAGTCCTTCAAGACCTGCTGGGATGTCAGTCTCCTGGCCTCGGGCTCCAGACAGGTCCTTGTGCTGCGGAGGAGGTGGCCAGCGCTGCCACCTGCTCCTGGTCCTCACCACGCTGTGGCTGGTCAGCCTCCGCTCTGAAGCAGGTTTTTGTGGGAGCCTGGGACGTGCCAATGTGTCAGCACAGGACTTGTGTAGCCGAGGCAGAGAGGCGGCCTCGCTCGCAGCCTTTTTCTTCTCAATCTTGTGGTTCATATCACAGCTCCTGCCTCTGCACTGATCTGGGGACCTAGCGCAGGAATTCACAAGCGGAGCCAGGGCTGAGGGTGAAATGCAGGTKTTGGGACTTCCTGGAGTTTGAGCAAAACTGGCCGTCGCACTAAAAGCAACGTTTTACAAGTACAAATGCCGCGGCTGACCTGTGGGCCTACAAACAAGCACCTACACACTGTGGTTTTAGCTTGTTCCTTCCCCCGGTGTGTCTGTGCCGCAATTAACTCTTCTCTTCTGCGGTTGGTCGCGCAGGGGCTCGGCAGCAGTCTCTCCTCTCGTAAACATCAGCCACCTGATACAGGTGGCTTTGCCGGAGCCAGGGGAGCAGCATGTTGTAAGCATGAGCTTCTAAGGCTCTAGAAACATATATTTAAGCTCCTTAAATAGAGCTGGCCTGATGTTACCTCCCGGGGGCATTGAGTACCTGCAGTTTGTAGTCTGGGAGCTGTTTTGATCTCAGTCAGGTCAGTTCTAGCAAGGCCCCTAAACTCTTCTCCTCTGAGAGCATCTGCACCTGCTTGTGATAGACCTGGGAAGTCTCTTGAGAAGTAGTGCTTTTTGGAAACTAGCTCAGATTTTTGTTTTTTTCATACACAGGCCCAAGGGAACAGTTGATTTTTTTTGTGCAAACGCAAGCTGTAGCTGAGCTCTGGTCACCTTAGTTTATGGCAAAACTTGGGTGCATGGGGTTTCTGTATCCTTCCGAAACCTGCAGGAACTTCCCTGAAGCAGAGTCTTGTTTCCAGTTGTCCCTTTTTTGCTTAGCGTGCATCACTGGCTTGAGAAATGGGAGTCCTTCAACGCACCAGCGTTCCCGTACACACCCCCATCCCAAAATCTTTCAGTGCAGTGTGTCAGCCTTGCTTCGGTGCTGTTGGCCAGCGGTGGCGATGRAGCTAGGTCAGCTAAAAGCTTGTTTACTCTTTGCTTTTCTAACGCAGATCTGCAACCCTGGCGTGGGGTTGCAAACTTGATTCATCCTGCTTTTGCCCACCTATTCTACCTTGCTGTGCTGTGTCGAAGCAGTGGCTGAGGTGACGTGGAGGCTGCTCTTGGTGGGACATGGTGACGACGGGTGCTACGCTGACTTCTTTGCTTCTGGAGAAGGTCACTGTTAGTTTGTAGAAGACCCTTTGGCCCATCCAGGTGTGGTCAGACCTGGCTTGAGAGATCTCTAGACTGGTCTCCGAGGAAGCGGTCAGGGTGTCACTGCCCCAGGAGCAGAGGTTCTCAGTGAAATTCACTGCTTACCCTCCAAGGTGCCGTTCATCTCGGCCAGTGGCATCTGTGGTGGCTGTTTGGTAGGAGTTGGTGCTGTGCTTCAGGTTGGAGACCTCATTAATCAAAATCTTCCACCCCGCTCCCCCCGGCAGTGTTTCAGACTGACCTTCTTCTGTCCCTCGAGCTTTCAGCTGAAGTGGATGCTGGTTTTGGTAGTGGTCCATGTTGTGCTGGTGCCAGCCCCTCTGGAAGAGGAGGGTGGTGGGTCCCAGGCTGGTTTTGGCTCTGGTCTTCTGAGTGTGTGCTGAATCGCTCTCTTCTCCAGCTGTAACCCTGCACCTAAAGGCAAACCAAAGCAGCAGCGTCAAACCCAACTGGCAGAGGGGCTCCATGGGGTGAACCGGAGCATTTCAGACTCAACCTTTACATCTGAGTGGTTTTGCAAACATTCCCGGCTCTCTGGGCTCTTACCACTGGGCCCCTGGTATTAGTGCAGGACAGGGAGCTTCTCTGCAACCTTTCAGAGCATCTTCGAAGGCCTGCATCCGTGTGGCTGTTCAGTTTTCCTGGGCAGGGTGGGGAAGGAGTTGGTGATGCTGCCTTGTCCTTCTAGAAACAAGTTTGGAGGCACTAACTGGACTCTGCAGCCCGGTCTTCTGCCACCGACCCCTGCTCAGCAGGGCTGGAGAGCCAATGCTGCCGGCTGCTGTCCTGGTTCCTGGGGCCGTGGGGGCTGTGAAATGATGCAGGGAAAGATGCGTTTGGTGCTGGTGCGGTGGTTTGGTTCTGTCCCTTCTTCCCCACTGGGCCTTTCTGAGGAGCTGCCGTCAGTGGGGGCCTGGCTCCCCTGGGGCTGGGGGTTCTCTGCCAGGCTCCCCATGGGAGCTGAGCAAGTCGGGTCCCTCTGCACGGGGTTGCCCCGAAACAGATCAGACGAAGCAGCCTGGCCGTGAGCAGCGGTCCCGGCACTGCCGTGGTCCCAGGGACCCCGATGGCTTCCCCAGAGTCCTATCGCTGGGAGTTTAGGTACTACAGTGGGTTTGAATTCCAGTCTGTTAAATGCTATTACTGAAATATTTATTGTGTTTAAACCAAACAAAAAACTATTAAAGTTCAGTAAAGAATAAAATTTTCCAAGCCTTTTAATGGTGTTTGTCGTGGTGTGTGTGGTTTTGTTTTGTTTTGTTTTTTTCTTCTCCTCTTTCTGCTGAGCAGGCAGCCCAGCACAAGGGGACAGGTTAGACAGCAGTGCCTGGGCTGGAGCTCCAGCCCTGCTTTGAGCAACTGTGCTTGCCATGGCAGAGGTGGAAAAGCTCCTGCAGGCTCTCCCGGCCCGGGAGTGATGGGTTTTGTTCACCTGCTGTGAGAGGCTGGGGTTGTGGTGCCTGGCTGGTGCTGCAGGGAAGGGAGCGAGCTGGCTGCAGCCCAGGGGAGGACCTGGCGAGGAGAAGGCAGCGTTGCCCTGGGCTGTGCCTGCCCCATGGCACCCTCCTGGGTTAACGGGACCCCGGAGGTGGTACAGGGACACAGGGGGTTGCGTGGGGGGGTGCAGCACCCTCTTTTTAGCTGAAACACTGCCATCCCCAAGGCTCTCCCTTGACCTGTAGGCTTCTCCCCTTTGCTCTGCCACTTCTGCAGCCAGTGCTGACCCCTGGGTCCCTGTAAGTCATCGTGTACCCCGGTAGCATGACTGGGGCACCCATGGTGAGGAAGAAGAAGGTAGGGTGAAGCAGAGTATGGGCTCGAGGGCAGCATGCAGAGAGGTGGTTTCTTACTTGCTGGCTGCTCCTTAGCAGCGAGGTGGATAGAGCAGTCAGTACTGGGGAGGCTGTGGGTTACGGCTGATGGGGCGGGTACGGCTATGGCAGAAAGACAAAGCAGCAGGACGTGGACATGAAAGGTGACGGGATGAGGGAGCCGCACATCCTGCCTGTGCGGAGTGCCAGCTTGGGCCCTGGGGAAAGAGGTGGCATCTCTGACCTCCCCAGGGCGGGCATCAGGGCTCCTCAGAGGAGAACAGAGACCCTGTCCCCAAACACCCTCTTCTCAGGGGTTTGGCCCCTGCTCAGGCTCCCTCCCAGCAGCTCCCTTGGCAAGGGCAGCCCTTGCAACGAAGCTGCGCCCTGCGGCAGGGTCCGTCCCTTGGGCGGCTGGGTCTGGATCTGTCCTTGCTGCGGGCCCTGCTCTGCAACACGTGGGCTTGGGGTCAGCCCTAAGCCCCGCGCGAGCGATTAAATCTCTCAAGCGCCCTTAGAGTTGGTGCTGCGTTTCCACGGACAGCTTGGGCAGAGCTGGGGCTGCGTGGGGCCGTGGCCACTGGCTGCTCCCGAGGACAATCTGCCCCAAAATGCCGGTCTTGAAATGTGGAATGGGCAGAGATGCTGTGTTTCACTGGAGGACCCTTTCCTGCCTCCTTGAAGCCGGGATCACGGCCTGCTTCAACCACAGCTCATCTGATGTGGTGCTCACCCTGACTGCGCTCGGGAAGGTGCCCTGGGAGAGGGAGGAGGCTGGGTGTCACTGGAAACCGGTGTTTTCCTGGCGGCAGCGTGACCGCCCTGACGAGTCAGGACTCAGCTCTGCCCCAAGAAAGCTGCCCGCAGTCRCAGCGAGCTCTTAGCGCTGTCGGCTTCGGTGCTGATCGGGGCGATCCCTGCCTTATCCCTGTGTATTGGGTTTGCGTGGCAAGGTTTTGGTAGCGGGGGGGCTACAGGRGTGGCTTCTGTCAGAAGCTGCTAGAAGCCTCCCCCATGTCTGATGGAGCCACCAGCTCCAAGACGGACCTGCCGCTGGCCAAGGCCGAGCCCATCAGCGACGGTGGTAGCACCTCTGGGATAACATAGTTAAGAAGGGGGAAAAAAAACCCCCTGTGCAATTGCAGCTGGAGAGAGGAGTGAGAACATGTGAGAGCAACAACTCTGCAGGCACCAAGGTTGGTGAAGAAGGAGGGGGAGGAGGTRCTCCAGGCGCCGGAGCAGAGATTCCCCTGCAGCCTGTGGTGAAGACCATGGTGAGGAAGGCTGTCCCCCTGCAGCCCACGGAGGTCCACGGTGGAGCAGATCTCCACCTGCAGCCCATGGAGGACCCCATGCCAGAGCAGGTGGGTGCCCGAAGGAGGCTGTGACCCCATGGGAAGCCCACGCTGGAACAGGCTCCTGGCAGGACCTGTGGCCCCATGGAGAGGAGCCCACGCTGGAGCAGGTTTGCTGGCAGGACTTGTGACCCCGTGGGGGACCCAGGCTGGAGCAGTCTGTTCCTGAGGGACTGCACCTCGTGGAAGGGACCCACGTTGGAGAAGTTCATGGATGATGTCTCCCATGGGAGGAACCCCACACTGGAGCAGGGGAAGAGGGTGAGGAGTCCTCCCCTCTCTGCTGAGGAGGGCAGCAATAGAGTGGCTTTGGCGGGCACATGGCGTCCAGCCAGGGTCAACCCACCGCAGCCTGCGCCAGCGCGGCYGGGGCTGCGCACAGGGGAATAAGCTGCTCTCGGTGGCTGCGGGTGCCGGGCGGGAGACCCCAGACACCCAATTTAGCCGGGGCGGCTGAGGTCAGGAATTAGGACGAATGTCCTCGCAAGCCCCAGCCTGGCTTTTTGCGGGAGGCGAGCGGAGTCACGGCCCTCCGGGGTCACCCAGCTTCAGATCAGGAGGGCTGTGCTGGGACGGGGACGGGGAGGTGGCTGGGGACACGGACCTTGCACTGGCAGTGGCCCAGGGGTGGGGAAGGCTGCAGCAGGGGAGGGGAGAGGCGCTGCCTTCTGCCTTCCAAACACACACCTTGGGGCTGGGGGGGAACATCTTGGTTTGTAGCCACCAAATGGCATCAAAATTCAGCCAGACACGGAGGTCTGAATCGCTGCTCTGCGTGTGCAGCCCCGGGCATGCCTGGGAAGGCACAGGGGTGGCACAGGGCTAAATGGAGAGGAATGGGCTGGTGGCAGCTTTGGCTGTCTCCAGGTAGACGTCCCAGGGCAGAAAGCAATGCTTCTACTCCAGACGCTCCTGGGGGGACTCAGCAGAGTGGCTGAGAGGTGCAGGATATACATCCCATGCCCTAATTCCCCCTCCGTGCCCTTTGCTCGACAGAAGGGAGAACACGGTTGGCGGTCGTGGGGGTTTCGGTCCCAGTGCAACCCCCCCTGCGGTTGGCACCGCGTGCCYGGTGCCCTTCGGACCGACACCATCGTGCCTGGGAGCTCTTTGCGGTTGGGAAAGCTCTGCCATCCTCCTCCGGCACTCAGGGGCACGGGCGCTGTGGCAGGGGGGTCCCGGGGACCCCGCGCTGCTGCTCCTTCCCGCAGTGCTCTACACCCAGCGCCGCAGTGACCCCCCCAGTGACCGTCAGTGCCAGCCCACCCGCTGCCATTTCTACTGGAAATAGCAAGAATTGCTCTAAATAAAGGTGCTCGATGGATGGTGCTGCTGGGGCAGGAACCCGGCTCTCCCGACTGTGAAACTGTGGGTGTGAAACAGCCCCAGGAGCCATTTTGCTCCCCAAGCAAAGGGGTTGCTCTGCATCCCGCAGCTCCTCGGGGCACGGCTGTCCCCCCAGCCAGCGGGACCTTGCAGCGGGCACGGGCTCTGCCCCACCGCAGACCTACCCGAGCTGCTGCAGAGGGTCTGGAACCCTCGGGCTGGGGCACCGACCCAGGCTCCCCGAACTCTGGGGGAGCTCGGCTTTGGCCAGACCATCTTTAACCCACATTTGCCCATGGCGCTGGGCTGGGGGACCCTCCGAGCAGCACGTGGGACACGGGGTGACGGCGGAGACAGGGGCTCTGGGGCTGGGAGCCGTAGAGGAGGCTGCAGGCTGGTGGCAAAGCCTTGAGCAGAACCCAGGAGCCTTGCAGCCTCTTCCCGTGCCCTGGGCCACGCGCTTTCCCTCTGGGCTAAAGCCTAGGTGTATTTAAGCGATGCCTCATCCTTTATCAGCCATCTYGACGGCTTCGTCTAAGAGGATTGTTGCGGTAGGTGTAATATACTTAAGGGATTGTTAATAACAATAGCGTTTCAGCAGTGTACCACGTGCCAGCAGTGCAGGCTGCCGTCACGGTCTGTTTGGATCTCTCGGATTTACAGGACAACGTACTCTGTAAATTAAACTTTATGAGCTTATTAGGAAAGAAAACAAACAAACAAGGGCTCGATCCCCTTTGTACAGACTAGGCTAACACGTGAATTCACTAATTCATCACTTAATTTGGGGGCAGAGGGGGAAGGGCTGTACCTGCTGTTGGCACCACAGCTGCCTGCCCACCCGTATTTATCCAGCCACGGCCCCCTCCATCCCCCCCTGCACCATCCACGGTGCCCCGACACTGCGGGGATGGGTGCAGTCCCGCTCAGCAGCTCCTCGCACATCCCTCCACTCACCCCCCCCCGGATGGGCATCGCCCTCCCAAAACCGGGGGGCCCTTGCACCCTCCCCAGCGTCCTCTGGGGAGGGGGCTACCCTCCCCGGGCACCCAAAATCCAGGTGTTGCAATGTGGTTTGGCTGCCCGTGGCACAGGAGCCAGCCGCGAGGCATGCTCGCCCACCTTTGGCTTCGGTGGTGTGCGTCCAGGACAGCAGGTTTGAGTGCTGGTAAGACCTGGGGCTGCGGGAACGCTGTGGGCGGGTGCTGAGTAAATCCTGCTGTGGGTGAGCGACGCACGCGGACGGGGGAGATGGAGCTGGGTTCTGCCCCGTGCAGAGATGTCTGCAGCTCTGGGGGAGGCGGAAAGCAGATCCTGCGTCCTCCCATCACACTGGTGAGGGTGGACAGACCTCTCTCTGATAACTACTTGACGTTGCTCCAAAACCAGGGTCAAATGCGCAGCCCCAGAGCCCGGTGCCTCCCGTGCCAGGTGTCCTGTGGGACAGGGGTGATGCGCAGGTGCCGGAGAGGGACCGGTCCGCACCCAGCTCCTGAATTTGCCCAATTTTGGGAGTCATTTGGTGCGCGGGTGAATCAGGAACAGTGTCTGATGGGTGGGAGCTGGGTGAAGCTGGGGAGGTGATGTGAGCAGCCATAAAGGTGACCCGGTTGGAAGGGGAAAATTACTGAACAGAAGAAAACATCTGCTGAAATACTGACAAAGGAGGTGCTTGCCAGCCTGGGCACTGCCAGCCTGGGCACTGCCAGCCTGGGCATGCGGCCTGGGAGCCAGAAGCATCCTTGAGGAGCACAGCTGGCATCTCTGAAATGCAGCTGGGTACCGGGAAGCCGGAGGCATCCTGAGATACCAGCGATAAGCGCAAAAACAAAGAGCTGTAACAGCAACTTATGGCCTGAAAAGGTGAAAAATAGTCTGGAAAAAGGGGGAAAGATCCTGAGAAAGTAAGAACCGGTAACTGCCACTGGCTGTTCCAACTGCAAGGACAGGAAAACAGCCTGGAAAAATAAGAATTGGTCAGAGAGAACAGAAAATGTCATCATCTATTGGCTGTTCCAGGTGAAAAATAGAAATTAACAGCGTATATTGGCTGCTCGAAGTGGTGGTGTCCTACGCCCTCTTATGTCTCTATGATACAAAAATRACTTAATTCTYACCCAAATGCAGCTTCTCTGAGAACTCCCCATGCCGCACAGACTTCTCCCTTTCCGAAGCAGCTCTGCACGAACTTTCTACGAGATCTGGGGCCCTCGCCGGGGACGCCCGGCTGACTCCAAACGCCGTGACGCGGATCATCTTCGAAGTGAGGCTCTGTTATTTTAGTGGTCCCYCTCTGGGCCCCGTGCCGGGGGGGGTCGGTTTGTCCTGCCACTTCTGGGCTGGTTGGGTCCCCGCCTGGGATCTATCTAATTGCAAACTTACATATATATAGATATGCATATAAGTAATCTATCATAAGTATATCTAGTGTTATATTATTTATAAGTTTGCTTCACTAGTGATAAGATTGTAGTAATCCATAATTTTGTATATATTTGATTGCTGCTATTATTGATTGCTGCTACTATTGATTGTTGCTATTAATTGATTGTTGCTATCATTAATTATTGTTATACTATTGATTGCTGATAATAATTTGTAATAGCTTGATACATATATATTCATAGAATCGTAGAATCATTTTAGGTTGGAAAAGACCTTTAAGATCATCGAGTCCAACCGTAAACCTGCCACTGCCAAGTCCACTGCTAAACGTAGGTATACTTGCTAGAAGTGATTTTTGTGGTATTTGTGGCAATGTGTAATAAGGTTAATAATTTAGAGATCAAGCTTCCGTGTCCCTGCGTATCAGGGGATCCTACGGCCCCACGGTCACGATTTCTACACACCCGCAGGCCAGGGAACCCTTTAGGTCGTGACATGGGGTCAGGCTGGGTTTGGGGTCCTGCAGCGGGGCATGCTCAGCTGGGGCATGTCCTGTGTCTCTGGGGACGTCTCTCCGTGAAACAGCTCCTGCGGAGCCTGTTCAGGTGCGTCCTCGGTGCAGGAGCCCAGCAGCCATGCCAGGAGGGGCTGCAGAGGGGCTCCATGCCCCCCGCTGCTGCTTTGTGCATGATTTGTGCTGGCTGACARCTTGTCCTTGCAAAACTTGTTCCTTTGCTGCACTTTTCCTTCTCCCTCTGGCCACATTCGCCCAGCCTCAGCCCACGTTGCTGCATTGCTTGTGACCCGTGCGCGTCCATGGTGCAATGGGTGATTGACAATGATAAAGGCAAAGCTTGGCTCACGGCGGTGGGCACACCGGTTCCACCATCTCCAAAATAGTGTGGCTGCTGCAGAAAGCAGACTGGTGCAAGCCTGGGCGGCAGCGTGCACGGGGGGGGCTACGCCACTGCAAACGCCCGGTCGCAGACTTGGCTGTTGCTGAGGAGCAGAGACGCTGCTGGAGGAAATTTCACCTCTTTGGGGACCACTCAGATGCTGGGAGATGACAAAAGTGCCCTGAAGGATTTTGCTTGATCTGTCCGGATCCTGTAAACAGGGGCTGGAACAGCCTGAAGACCGGAGTGTGGGGGAGCGTTGAGGGAGAGCGGGGCTGGCTGGGGACAGCAGAGAGCTCGGCACCTGCCAGCACCGCAGGAGGGGACCGGCCAGTGCCACCGCCCTCCCTTGACGGGCTCACCCAGCCCCTCGCTATGCGCCTCGTGCTGTGGGGCTGGGCTTGCCCCACATCCCCATCGCTGACCCAGAGCATCCCAGAGCTGGCAGGGCTGGCTCTGGAGAGCTGGGAGATCACCTGGTCGGTCAGGAGAATGCAGAGAGAGGGTGCTGGGTCCATCCTGTCCCACCGCAGCCCCCCCGGCCCAGCCGGCATTTCCCCCCACAGGTGGGAGAAGCCCCGCGGAGGAGACGGGTGGGAAAGCAACTG
>JAYKAV010002923.1:0-116637 GCA_035582835.1 Phoebastria nigripes
GGACATTCAAACATTGGGATGCACATTTAGCAAAAGCCACCTGGCTAGTCAACACCAGGGGAGCTGCCAATCGAGCTGGCTCTGCCCAATCAAAACTTTTACGTACTGTAGATGGGGATAAAGTCCCTGTAGTRCAMATWAAAAATATGCTGGGGARGACAGTCTGGGTTACTCCTGCCTCGGGTAAGGGAAAACCCATTCGTGGGATTGCTTTTGCTCAAGGACCTGGGTGCACTTGTGGTAATGCGAAAGGATGGGGAAGCCCAATGTGTACCTCAAGGGGATTTGATTTTGGGTGAGAATAGCCAATGAACTGAACTGTATGATGTTAATTGCTATCTAATACTGTATGTCATCACTTCTATGATTGCTATATGCCATATCAATGGTACCACATAAGAATCACCCAAATTAATGAAGAATGAATTTTGATGAAACCCAGTAAAGTGCAGCAATGATAGAACCGGGCAAGCACAGCAGTGATGGAACCAGAATTGGCTTCAGGATGCAACAATCCAACACCACACACCATCTCTCCTGCCCTGAAGGATTATTATGACAGATGGAGCTTAAAGTCATGGACTAACTGAACTCAATGGACATTTTAGAGGGATGGCCCATAGTCTAAGGGGATGATATTTGTGTGAATACATCAAAAGACAGGAAAGGTGGTGATGATAAATCGGAATGTATTGGAAAGTGTGGGACCTGGGCATGACGTAGATGGTATAGAATAAGGGATGGATACTGTCCTGGTTTTGGCTGGGATAGAGTTAATTTTCTTCCTAGTAGCTGGAATAGTACTGTGTTTTGGATTTAGTATGAGAATAATGTTGATAACACACTAATGTTTTAGTTGTTGCTGAGCAGTGCTTACACTAAGTCAAGGACTTTTCAGCTTTTCATACTGCCCTGCCAGCAGGGAGGCTGGAGGTGCACAAGAAGCTGTGAGGGGACACAGCCAGGACAGCTGACCCAAACTGGCCAAAGGGATATTCCATACCACATGACATCATGCTGAACAAAAAAACTGGGGAGGTTGGCCGGGGGGGTGGGGCCACTGCTCGGGAACTGGCTGGGCATCGGTCAGCAGGTGGTGAGCGATTGCATTGTGCATCATTTGTTTTGTATATTCTTTTATCATTATTATTTTCCCTTCCTTTTCTGTCCTATTAAATTGTCTTCATCTCAACCCATGCGTTTTACCTTTTTTCTGATTCTCTCCCCCATCCCACTGCGGGAGAGTGAGCAAATGGCTGTGTGGTGTTTAAACCACAACAGTGCTACAGCAGTGTGCCCCTGCTCTGGTCTGTCACTATATTATGATTATGTTAGAAACCCATTTCTTGTCTTCCTGAAGATAAATATGCTATGAAAAATGTATACAAAACCAATGATACAGATGGCAAAGGCTACATGCTAAAACCAAGAAAAACCTTCACAATTTCTACTTCTTTCTAGCTGTTTCCAGAGACAAATGTTGTTGACAACATCCTAAAAATTTTAGCTCCCCTTAAAACTTTATACTATAAAGTGTGCTATCTTAGAATAATGACAGTAGAATAAAGAATGAAATAAATCATATGAAAGTGAATAACGTTTGGAAACCTTTTGTTTTATCTTAATTCAGTATTTTTGGAACATATCTGACACTCGAAGGAAGTTAAAAAATCTCACAAGATGAGTTATGGCATAGCAATGAATTAATACTATTTTATAATGCGTGGTTGACTTAATAAACAGAATTGGAAGTATGATCTCAGCAGGTCGGATTTCAAGGGTAGATCCCAAGTACTGCAATCTGACATTCTGGATGCTACCTGCATTACAGTTTGGACAAATTAAAATCCTCATAAATATCCAAACAATCCCTTCTCTCCCCTTTAATGAAATTTTCAATGGATTTTATAGAAATGACCCCCCTCCCAATATTCATGATGGCATTACAGAAACAAAGAGGGTCTAATATAGCCTCTAGAGTGACAGTTTCTGTTTCTAGTGAAGTCAGTGGCAAAATTCCAGTGTTTTCAGGATACGTTGAAATGGAGTAGAAGCATAGAAGCTTTCAGCAGATCTATTTAAATCCAGCACTTTGATACTCTGAAACTTCTGGTTCTTGGTTACACCACAGAACTTAGAGCAGAATCAAAACTAGACTTCATTGACTTTCTATTACCCCATTTTGGCATGTTCTGCAGTGGCTGGGTTGCCTCAGGTCACAGGGATTGTGTGAATCCACAGTTTAAGGTGGCCGGTAGAACACTGTATTGGCCAGAGAGATCGTGGAAATCTGCTCTCTGGTTCCCTACGTGTCTGACTGGAGTCAGTCCTTCAACATGCCACGTGTTTGCAATGCACAGCCTAGTATCATTTTTTATGCAACATGAGCAGCGCAGAAAATTACTGAAATTACAGCCCATATGTCTAAGGGAGCTGACCAGTGAACACTGGTGTTACTGGGTATTTAAGTCTTCACCCCAAAGAAAAGAAGTCTTTCTGTAACTGCAACAGCACTCTACAAGACAAAATGCCAGGCTCTGTTTACTTTGTGCTTGAAGGAGAAGTCATGTATATGAAAGCTGGGTATTGACTGGCTTTCTACTTCACTGTTACGTGAATCTATTTTGGCTTGACTAATTTTTTTTGTTTTTCCCGATTACCTTTATATATAAAAAAAGACATGTTCTAAGCAAAGTTGTTTACCATAGATTAGAAGAAAAAAGTTCTAAGCAACCTGCTTGAATTGGCCCTGCTTTGAGCAGAGGGTTTGGACTGGGGGGACCTCCAGAAGTGCCTTCCAACCTCAACTATTCTGTGGTTCTGCGCTTCAGTTCTCCAGCTAAAAAACATCCAAAGTATTGGAAAAATGTCTTACTGCCAATCAAGATGAAGATAATTTAAAAATATTCCATAAATCAACAAAACCAAAGAAAAAAATTTTTGCACTATTAAAGCATTGCATTTTGACTGGATTTCAGCCACTTTGTGTAGTTTTACTGTAGTCTGCTTAAATTTCTAATGAAAAAGTAATTCCAGAGAAGGAAAGCGAAATTTGTTCTTTAAAAGATATTGTCCATATAGGGCAATTTCAAAACATGTTTCTTTTTCTTCTTTTTTTTTTTTTTTTTGAGTTCGTAAATAGATTTCACTTACAAAGAACCTATTTTTGTATTGGAAAACATGTTTTTAAAGAATCCCCAACAAAAAAAGTGCCCTTAATCTTGACTGCTTTTAAGCTGTGAGCACGTTCACATGAATGTTTTCTTAAGCTATGCTGAACTTCATGCCATCTTCAGTCTGACCTGAGGCAGGAGCAGGCAGTGTGCCAGAATGGTTCATATTAAGGTCATTTCATGTTATTTATGATGGCTGTAAAACTGTCAAATAGAACAAAATAACTGGATTGTTTCTGTAGGGAAACTGCCTTTAGAGAAAGATATGCCCAGGAGATGGGAGATCAAGCTTTTTTGCTTCTGTGAACTGGGGTTCTGGGGTACCATAGGTGAGCTCAAAACCAGATCAGTAAATTATAAAACAACTGTACTATCTATCTTCATGAAAAATGACGAAGTGAACTGCACTGTTTAGGCTCTTCCCTCATGCCATTTTCAAGAAGCATGTGAGCTAGCGCAGTGTTTCACTAAAGGAAACTGGTTCCCAGTCCAGATAAAGATTTAACAGCACTGTCCATAGTTCCTTCCTTCATTCCTGGCATCAGTCACTTGCTCAAGACTAAGTACTGATGGGCAACATATTTCTTCTCCCATAGTATCTTGTTAGTACCAATAGTATCAACAGCATATTTATCCAGGTGTCCCCAACACCCACTGATACCAAAATTATTAGCTGCAACCTCATAGCCTTCACTGCTCTCTTGGCCCTGTCCCAGCAGCGAGGACCTGGAAAGGCTGGAGGTGGGCTACATGCCCTTTCCTCTTTTCTGCAGTCAGTGGTACTTCTGCTTACTCTCCTCTTTGAAGTGCTGGAGCAGGGCATAGCTGCTCAAAGTGCAGGGGTGAGCAAGGCTTTACACATGCAAAAGAGAAAATGGTGTGGCATTGCCTGGCCAGGTGCTGTCAGTGCATTGCTGAAGCACTTCACAGTGCAGCCTCCACCGTGGAGCTGAGTGGCATCACCAAGGGCAGGTCCTGAGACCAGACTGGTAGGGAGAGCCATTAGGCATAAGGGAAAAAAAGGAGCAACTGAGACCCTCATGAGCAGCCTCACAAAATTTCTCTAACCCCATACAGCTGGGTAGACTCCTCAGCTGATCAGTGGCAAGTGTGCTACTTGCAGTACTGTGAAAGGCTCAGAGGCATCACACATCACTGACAGGCAGGCTGCTCTTGCAAAGAGCCAGAGATGAAAACAGCAGGGTTATAGTCCGAGTTCACTGAATGAGGTCCAGCCCTTCCCAGCTGAAAGGCAGCAACACTCTACTTAGTATGAGTTGCAGCGCATGAAGTACTACTGTGGATTGTCATTATTTTGAAGGGTTTAACTACTTTGTTTTATTTCACAAATAAACAGCTCTTTAGAAGCATCAGAACAAGATACATGTTTGGGTTCAGCATTTCTGAGTCAGAAGCTCTGTAGGTACTTCTTGGAGTAGCCCCACAGGCAGAACAAGCACCTTCCACCTCCTCCCTGACCACACAACAAGTAACCAGCTGGTTTCATTGATTAAATCTTATTTTCTGTTTTTCTCAACTCCTTGGGGGTTTGTTAGTATTAAAAAGAGTCTCTGCACCCTCATGAACTATAGGTCCATGACTGTAGTCTGTAACACCTGCAGATGAAGATCAAGGCTCACAGGCTACAGCTCTGCCTCCTGCGGCAATGCCCTTAACCCAAAGATGTTGCCAGGACCTGGGACCAGGACTGACTGAGACCTGCCTCCAAGATGTCTTGCAAGGTTGCTTACAAACTCTGACTTTACAGTTCATGATGTCATACAGTTTTTTAGGAAGTGCAAGGCTCTAGCTACCTTTTTCCAGGGCAGATGGGATAGCTGATGATGCAAGAACTGTCTTTTTTCTGGATCATATATCCACGTTACTGGAGATGAGGTTTGCTACTCACAACACCATCCTGTTTGCCCAACAGTTTGTATGCAGGCAGTCCAAACAGGCTGTCTATTTTGTCCTCCAAGACACAGTCGGGATCATTGTAAATGCAGGTATTACAATCTTTTACTTCCACTGAAGTCAGGCATAATTAGAAGACCTTCAGGTCAAAAAGGCAACATTAGGCATGCTGATGTGTCTGGTAATATTTCAGCAGAGGAATAAAGTACTGCCTGTTCACTGTGTGATGAGAACACATCTTTGGCAACCTGGGGAACTTCTGAAGATGGTACTTGGATTCCCTGTCCACACTGTGATGTGTCCTGAGACAAGTCTCCCCTGGGGGTATCTGCTGCTCCACTGTGTCCCACATAACACAGATTCATGACAATAGACAGGTTTTTTAATATACAGCAAAGCAGAGGTTCAGACAGGACTATGCATGTGGATTGAGAAAAGAGTAACAGGCAAGACAAAAGCATAAGGTGCAGCTGAGGCTGCAGTGACAAGTCCTGTGCTGCTCTGCTGCACCCTGTCCTCCATTCAGTCCTCAGGGGGCCCCTTGGCCAGGCTTCGTGGGGCAGCCCATGATCCCTGCTTCTTCCCGGACAATCTCTGTGCTCCTCCGAGGTCCCATGCAAATGACGACATAGACCTTAAGCTGATTCTCCTGGAGTTCACATCCTCTGGATGTGACCTTCAGCTTCACAGCTGCCTTAAAAAGAAGCTATTGTATTTTGGTTTCTTATGACTCTGCGTTCAGGGGCCCAATGCATATTTATAAATCTTTGGAGGTCCAAAGTTTTCCACACATTATCTGCTATGAGAAGTATTTGGCACACCTGTATCTTACCAGGCCACGGCTCCATTCCTAAATTTTCACACACAGAGAGACCTGAAGGCTTTCTGAAAACAGATGTCAGACATGCCCATGTCTCTGCAGGCAGGCTGCCTTCCCTTGCCCGACTTTTGTCACTTCTGAGGATGTCCGGTCTCAGGCAAACACTGGAAGCTGCTGGGCTGCAAGGAGGGAGCCTAAATTTCACTAGGTTGTGCAGCCACAAGCAAAAGAAACCCCTTGCCAGTTTACCCGGGCTGTACACTTCCCAGATGGTGCACAATTATTGTTATATCCCATTTCTCTTCCAAAGACAGAAATGCGTCAATAAACACATGTATTAAATAGGATTCTTCAGAGGAAGAAGACTTGAAAAACATTGTTCATTTATGTAAGATGCTGAAGGCGACCCATGAGAAAACTCTGAGAAAAATGTGATTATGGTGTTTTACAGCATGTAGTGTGATAAACCTCAGAATTTAAAAAAAAAACCAAATAGCAGCTGTTAAAAGTTGTAAACAACATTGTCCAGAAACCAAAAATTGGAAAAAGGATGGTTTTAGACTATCTAGTTTTATACACAGCTCGTGACTGAGCTGCTTTGATGCAAATTTATGTTATCTTTGTCAACACAATATGTTTACAGTCTGAACACATTGACCAAACATTTGATTCAGCTGTAAAAGTGAATTTCTGAAAGCACAGTTGCAATGCAAGTGGATGCAACATCAGTGACTTCAAAGGACGTGTGCCTTCCTGTAATAGAGGATTATAGATTGCCCTGGTAGGTCTCATTCTTGTTTATATGAGACCTTTTTACCCTGCTCCAGCAATATATAGGGGCTTTAAGTAGAAATGAGTTACTTTTGCATCTATTTTGGGGCCCATTCACAATCTTTTGTTGGATAAAACAGATAAAATCCAGATATTTTGCACATAAAACCCAGTCCACCTTTTAATCTCTATCTGTATCTTTTGCTGAAGCCGTTTCTGTGGGTTACCTTCTGATGTCTGAGGGGCTGTAGGGGTGGGAAGGGGGCACAAAGGAGATATTTTGAAAGCTCTCCATGCCACAGCTGTTGAAACTTCAGAGTTAGGACTCAGTGACTCAGGTGCTGATTTCTGCAGGCCAGGGCCTCACAGAATTTCATCAGAAATTGCAAATGAAATGCAATGGAAACACAGCAAATGGATTTTGTTTTGCAGTTGAAAGTAGAAAGGACAGATACGTTATTGATTCCAGGCAAACAGATGTAGAATGAGCCACACAAAAGCAAAGCCCCTCACAAAACACCACCAAATTAGACCTTACATCTTACATCAGTAGCAAGATTGCTTGCCAAAGGTACAGAGTTTGTAAGGATGTGCTCACACCTACCTCCCATAGACCATTCCCTACCATGAAAATGACAGTATTGCAAAGATTTCCAGAAACTGGAAACTATTGCAAAGATTTCCAGAAACTGGAAACTACAGTGGTGGCCTGGCCGGGGGATGGCCCGGTGGTGTTCTGAGTGCTGCAAGGGAGGATTCAGCTCTGTTTGCTGAAGGCAGTTGAGCAACTGAAGAATTTGTACCACTATCAGGAATCACTGTTTTACAGGGAAAATCTAGCTCTCCAGAACTCTCTGCTGGAAGAAAATGATTTATTTCTCTTTTCCAATGTGACCTTAATATTTTTTTTTTTTTTAGTTTACATCTGAATCTCTTTCTCTGAAGCATTTGAGATACCATGAGTGAAGGGCACTTTAGAACATATAAATGACTGTAATACATTATATTTTATGTCTGGTTTACGGCTTTTTCAATTCAAATGAAAAAAAAGCCAATCCCCCTGGCTCACTGTCAACAGCTAGCGTTATATTAGGGTGACTTTGTCCTTATACAGGAGACTCTGTACAGTTTATGGTTTGTTTGGTTTGGGGTTTTTTTTTTTTTTTTTTGGTATTGTTGCTGTGTAGAATAGCTCCCAAAAACCTGGCAGCACAGTATCAAAGCCAGGAAGGGGGCAAATAAGGCCTGTACAGGATCCAAAGGCCTTAGTGGCTTTTCACTGTTCCCAGCTTGGAAATTCTCTTCCATATTCTGGGCCACCAGTATGTGATATGTCCCAACCTGAAAAACATTTGGAAAAATCCTCCTCTGCCTTCCCACCTCCCACTTTGGACTTCAGTGTAATGAGAAGATAACAGCCGTGTGGCAGCTCTAGTTGCCTACAGCAAAGGTGAGCGAGAAGTTGGTTTCCCTTATGCTTGAACTCACCATTGTAAAAGATGTATAAACTGATTTTCTTCAGGGTCTTTCAGTGGAAGATGGTATCTTTTTAGATGCTAACATTTTTCATTATACACCCGCTGCTCTTTCCCTTTAGACTAAACGAGTGATTGGCCGCAAGCCCTCTGACCCATTATTTCTCCTTTCTCTTCTGGCATTTTGAGCCAAATCAGCATCAGTATAATTCAGAGTGTTGCCTGAGGTGATTTCCCTAACTTCTTCCTCCTTTGGCCCAAAGCTGGAAGCCATATTTCATAGAAAAACAGAAAATGATTAGCCTGTTCCCTCTGCAGTGTTAGCTAGCGATTTGCTAGTGTGTTCTGTTTCATGGCTGAGGTGCCCCTAGGGACCATGAAGGAGTTATAAGAAATAACCATACAAATGATGTCAAACTGTAGTAAGCTCCAGGGAAAAAGAGGGGTAGATTTCTCCTCTATTTTTTGACTATTTTTAGTAAGTTTCCACATTAACATGAAGACATGGTAGAAATAACTATGGCAATCTCTTAGGGTGTTGTAGTTTTGCCTTTCTAAGAATAGACCAATGAGTGGTGCATGTTCGCCCTTTACTGCAGTCAACTGAACAATCTGTCTGCAGAGACAGGTGGAGTGGATAGTTGGATATCATGACTATTTAGCTCAAGCAATGAAAATATATTATTAATTAGAGTGGGGAGATATTAACAGGTTAAAAGATGCCTATCTCATTAACTGGTGTAAAGAGAGAGTAACCTTCTCAATAAATAAGTCCCTGAAAATAAAAGAAAATAAATCATTTCGCCCATTAAAAGGAGTAATCCAATCTTAGCTTGTTGATACACTGTAGAAGGAAACATATCACTCATTTTTAAACAAAGAGACATTGGGATGTGAAAATAATGATATGAACTATTCTTTTTGCTGTAGGAAAGCACTGAACTTTAGTCTTGCTTCATATTTATTTGAATCAAGCTTCATGTTTATTTGAATCAAATGCAATTTTGCTGTGAACTAGCAAAGTCATCTGCAAGACAAGTTTTGGGACTAATAGTTGAGAGAAGGAGAATTTAGCACTCCTACAGGAAGAATCAAAGATCGCCAAAAACTTCAGAAAAAGGTAAAACTGGAATGAAGTGGTTCAAACAGCCACCTGTGAGACGAGGAAGAGCTGATATGTATGCTGCTTTGGAGGCACTTTCCAGATTTAATAATTCTGCTTGACACAAAATGTGAATTGAAACTCTCACCAAGGATCGTACAAGGATGTGGCCATATACTGAATGGAAATAGGGGACTGAAACAAAATGAGAAAGACGCACAAAGAAGGCAATCAGTGGTGAGCCGTACTGCACCGTGGTGAGAAGTACTTCTCTGTAGCAGGTTTGTTCTGAGGAGTCAAGTTTCCCCATAGCCCCTCTGTTTAAATCCTGTTATGCCAAAATTGTTACTGTGATCCTATGCAGCATTTTCTATCATGTTACAGAGGTCTCATCAGTCCACAGTGAAAAGTGGAGAGGACTCCAGTGTTATCAGTTTAAGCCAAGCAGTGGATCACTTCTGTAGGGTTTTAGGTTACCTTGTTTTTCTTCTCCATTGCCTCTGACATAGGTTACCTTGTTTTTCTTCTCCATTGCCTCTGACATATAAGTTGTTTTTTTTTTTTTTTTACAAACGTACATGCTACTTAAAAGAGCAGAGCAGGCATCCAGCGTAAAAAGTGTCAGAAATATCTCTCTTTTCAAAAGAAACCAACTCTCTGTCTGGTTCTGTGTCACTTGGCATTTTTACTTGGCTGCCAGGAAAAGAAAAGGGTTCTCCTTGCTTTCCAGAAGCTGAGTGTGGCACTTGATCTCAGCGTGAGCATTACTCTTGTACCAGGAGAGCATAGCAAGGAAGGGAGGTCATACAGATGTTACAGGAGAATACTGTGACCTTCAGCAAAAGCAGCCTCTGATTGCTCAGTTGGCCTTATTAAAGTTTTTATTTATGTTATATCTGAGGATGAGGGAACAAGTTCAGATAAAATAAGTAGTAACTCATGGGATGGTGTCTCAGGATCACAGATAACAGTATATCTCCTCTGGATCTGGCAGTCATCCAGGTATTGTTTGAGAATATCTGGCTTGTCCTGGCTATGCAGGATATAAAATTATGTTGGAGAACTGCCTTCATCTAACCATGATTCTCATTAAATCTCTTACTGTAGTTTATAAAATTTATATTTATAGCCAAACAACTACGCTACAGGCAATTTTTATTAAAAAAAGAGAGTGATTTCCTAGTAAAATTCACAAATAAATTGGCATTTTACTCTCTGGTGTATTTGATTTTCTAGACCGCAGTGTTGAAACTTCCACCACAGAGATGGCATTTGTACTATTGGAACTGTTAAGAAACCATCTCATACATATCCACATTGTCCCCTTATTCTGGAAAAGTAAGATCTCATTGCTTTAGGAGTCAGTATTTTCTCTCGCTCCGCTGCTGAAGTAAAAAAAGACTGGGAAATTTGAGGACAGTTAAGAGTGCTATGACAGCTATTACAGCTGTTTCCCTCAAGAACAGGACAAAGGGTTCTCAAAGACTCAAGGCATACAAAACCTTCCTCAGTAGAACAGCTTGCCTGTGTCCCTTCATACATACCTAAGTTTCTTTCCATCTGTGCAATAAAGAGCAAAGGACTTGAGCAAATGGATACTTTAGAGTTTCTCTGAAATAAATAGATCTCATAAGAAGCAGGTATTTAAATGCTTGCTCAGTTCAGGATAGAGGTGACCAATCCTAGAGAAAGCAGAAGACTGGGTTTTATTACAATCACTTTAATGTAAGCTAAATCACTTGGGTTTGATGTTTTTAATCAGTGGTTTTACATGAAATCAATAGAAAAAATAGATTTGTGACCTAAACAAGGAAACACTAACAGAACTGTCACCTATGACCTCCTTTTTTATTGTCTCAGAAGATGAGCAAGAGCCATGATATATAAAGCTATCTTTCTTTTTTATTACATGCTCTAGTGGCACAGCAACAGAAAGGTTACTAAGAGAGCAGTCCAAGTTTCTGAAGTCAAAAATATAACTCTATTTCAGCCTATCCTAGGAATAGTGTTCTTTTAACTAAGGCAGTTTTTGGGCACTGTCAAATATTTGTATATTTTATTTTAAGAGTTTGGACCAATGTGATTTACAATAGTAAATAATGAAAAATATCTTTCAACTCCCTGTCCTCATGCATCATTTGAGATTAAGTTTCCAGCATTTCTGTGAGAGTATTTTAATGGTCTGTTAGCACTGGCCTTCCATTTTCAGAGCCAATGAGATAAGTAAAAGTTAAGAACTTGTTGTGGTTTAACCCGGCAGGCAGCTGAACACCACACAGCCGCTCACTCACTCCCCCCTGGTGGGATGGGGGAGAGAATCGGAAAGGCAAAAGTGAGAAAACTCATGGGTTGAGATAAAGACAGTTTAATAGGTAAAGCAAAAGCCGTGCACGCAAGCAAAGCAAAACAAGGAATTCCTTCACTACTTCCCATCGGCAGGCAGGTGTTCAGCCATCGCCAGGAAAGCAGGGCTCCATCACGTGTAACGGTTACTTGGGGAGACAAACGCCATCACTCCGAACATCCCCTGCTTCCTTCTTCTTCCCCCGGCTTTATATACTGAGCATGATGTCACATGGTATGGAATACCCCATTGGCCAGTTGGGCTAGCTGTCCTGACTATGCCCCCTCCCAGCTTCTTGTGCACCTGGCAGAGCATGGGAAGCTGAAAAGTCCTTGACTAGTAGACTACTTAGCAACACCTAAAAACATCAGCGTGTTATCAACATTCTTCTCATACTAAATCCAAAACACAGCACTATGCCAACTACTAGGAAAAAAATTAACTCTATCCCAGCTGAAACCAGGACAGAACTGTAATATAAATAAATGCTAAATCAAGATTACCCAAGTCTTAAAAGCTGATGCAGTATGCTAAATTTTAAATGTCTCTCTCAAATCCACAGTGCAATTTAAATCCTACCTGATTTTTACCATACTGAATTCTTTGATCGTGAGAAAGTCCGGTCAGTGTTTTATATTCTTCAGTTAAGTGTGATGGAAGAATGCTTTCCTGAATGACAAAAATTAGAGTGACGAAGTATATAGCTTTCTAAAAAAATGTGCAACCATCATACTCTAGTAATCTTTCTGCTTTTGTCACCTTGTATATATGGAAGATGGTAAGCATGGAGCCAATCACTTGGCTCAGAAATTGAGTCAATTATATAAATTTTGGCTTAGCAGAGGTAGAATTCTCTTATGGGATTTCAGTCTTAAATGGCTTCAGAGTGTGGATGTGAGAAGACTTCACATCATTTACTTTCTAGACATTGAAAACTGAAAATCTGTTACTGAGTAGTTAAATGCAACCAGAGCAGGCTAGCGARCAATACTAGGGTTCACCAAGCAGCTAGGTCATGCATCACTTTTATCTTCTGCAACAAGGATTGCCCTGTGTACATTCCCTTTTTTTGCCTTCCTGTTACACACTTATTATTGCCCACAAGTATATCTGTTTAAACATGGATGTAAATTACACCTGCACAATTGGAAAATAAATATCTAAGTGATCTGAAGTCACTTTTGCTGCTGTTTTCAAAGCAGCTACTTGATAGCAAAAGCTCACACCCCTTGAGGTGATGACTTGTCTAGTGTGAAGGTGCTGGATGGCAGCAGTGACCATCTTTGACCAGGGAAGCTTCTGGCCTCATTTGCACCGAGTACAATGGGACGTAGAAGCTGTTTTTATACACAGACAGAGTCCTCACAGAATTTTGTTGGACTTTGGCCAGAGATGATGCTTGTTCTCCTGAAGAATATTCATTAGTGTCCTTCAGTTCTTTAAAATCCTTCCAAAGCAGCCTGCCCATAAGGTACGGCAGTTGCCCAGGGGCAAATCATGGTTTAATTGCACTGCCTATAAACAAGCATTTTGATTGACTTCAGATGAGTCAGCTTGTACCAGAAAGAAGTGCAACCATCTTTGCAGGTCAGTACTCACAGCTATTGAAGCTAACGTTGGCTCCCCTTTTTCTTTCTTTTCTCTATGGCAGCCTGTTGTGGTTTAATCCGGCAGCCAAACAACACACAGCTGCTCGCTCACTCCTCCCCGCCCCCCAGTGGGATGAGGGAGAGAATCGGAAAAAAAGTAAAATTTGTGTATTGAGATAAAGACAGTTCAATAGAACAGGAAAGGGAGGGAAAATAAGAATAAGAATAAGAATAGAATATACAAAATGAGTGATGCACAATGCAATTGCTCACCACCTGCCGACCGATGCCCAGCCAGGCCCCAGGCAGCGATCCCCCTCCCTGACCAACCCCCAGTTTATGTACTGAGCATGACGTCATATGGTATGGAATACCCCGTTGGCCAGTTGGGTTAGCTGTCCTGGCTATGCTCCCTCCCAGCTTCTTGTGCACCTGGCAGAGCATGGGAAGCTGCAAAGTCCTTGACTAGTGTAAGCACTACTTAGCAACAACTAAACCATCAGTGTGTTATCAACATTATTCTCATTCTAAATCCAAAACACAGCACTATACCACCACCAACTACTAGGAATAAAATTAACTCTATCCCAGCTGAAACCAGGAGACAGCCTCATTGATGGAATATATATCTTAGTTTAAATACAGCCTGTATTTATTCAGTCAACTCCTTTCACATGTTATCTCAACTAATTGAGACTTAACTATATATGTGTTTCTGGAATACCTAAATAGATTCTGTCACCTAGGGTTACATTTATCATATGTTCAATTGTTAATTAAAGCTAGAAGCCAAGATTACTCTTGGCTCATTACATTACTGCTTACTCATTTTCTTTAAGCTTTAGAAATAAGAAGCAGAAACCAAGCAGTTTTTTTCAGGAAATGTTTCCTGGATAGGGACAGACTAGATAAACCAAAAATGTATTTGCTATAAATAATAGTTCAAAGTAGCCAACACTAACCACAGTTTACTTATTCCTTTTTTTCTATATATCTCATCTAGAAATATTTATGATAATCGTGCCCTATTTTTATTCATATTGAAGACAGCTTATAAATATCTTGATCTCTCAGTATTTTAACTGTACCAGCTAGACAAGCACTGTAAGTTTTGTTGGTAGTAACAGCAAAAGGATTTTGGTGTTTTCACTCCAACAGATTATGCTCGAATATATCTAGAATGCAATCAGCCACTCATGCTTTAAATTAACTTTAAAAATTGGGATAGAATGGCAACAGCAAAATTAATCATGCTGGTATAGTGACAGATTCCTTCCTTAAGATTTCCTCTTGATTCCTTCTTTGTGCTTTTTATGAGTACACCCAATTCACTTTATCTCTAGCTGTGGTCTAAATGCTATTAGAGAGGAATTTTTTTTAATGTAGAGATTTTGCTTTCAGAATGTGCCATATCTCAAAAGATCAAGAACAGGGTATTATCACAAACGTAAAAACACCTGGCAGTACATTTCTCCCCTTTCACTTTAAATGGATAACTTGGAGGCTAATTTTCAAAGGACCTGAATAATGCAACTCCTGAGAGAGTCAAGCCTTTGTGAAAGCAGCTCCTGAGTCTTTTGGGAGACACATTTTGTTCTTTGCTAAACAAATATAACTTTTAGTAATACTACTTTTATTGCCTATTCTAAATTGGGAATGTTTATTGACAAATCCAATATTTTCTCTGTAAACAAATATGACATCTCAACATCTGCTGTGCTATTAGGTCACCTACTCCTGCACCGACTTGTTTAAAACAACATACTCTTGGTTTATACAGTTGTCCTTCATTGTAACCCTGCCTTTAATAATAGTGCATACACTGAGCCTCTTCTGGCTACATCTTAGCTCTCAAAGCCATTCTAGGACCTTCATATTAACAATTTGCTTTGGTCAATAGTTCTGGTTGTGGTTTGAAATAGAGCTTAGCTGGGAATATATGCCCTATCTTCTGGATGCTTTCAGAGTCAGAGTATTTTACTTGGAAATAAAAGTCTTTGTCAAAGGTGGGTTGTTTTTCCAAATAACCATTCCCAACTTATATGCTTTAAAAAACAACATCTGATGTCTCTCTCTCAGACTGAAATTCTATTCATTTTTACAAATAACAAATGTTATCATTATTCTTCTTCTCACAAGCACTCCAATTCTCCTGTCATGCATGCAGACTCTTGGATGAACATTCTTATACTTGTTTCTGTTGCACTTAGTCCACTGCCAGCAGAAGTTTCAGGGTGAGGAGAAGATGTCGAGCTCTTTCAAGAAATCTGTACATTTCTGGTACTGCTTTTGTAGAAGCTTATGAATAAAAATTAGGAAAAGCACTTGACAATTCCATGCAATTTGTATTTCAGCCTGGACCCACAACGGCCATGTTTCCATCCAAATCTGTATGGCAGAACTCCAGTTAGAGTCTATCCTACAGAACGAGTAGCCTAAACTTCCTCCAGACAAGCTAGATGTAAAGATAATATTCAGCATTTGCAACTTCTCATATTAAAAAAGCCACATAAATATTCAAAAATGTTGTGATGAACATTAGTAATGGAGTAATATCAAGGGCAGAAACATCAGCTACCTGACTGTCTCTATCACAAGGGATAATGAGTGGCTGCAAACAACAGAAGGCAAAGATTATAGTCATAAATGAAGAATAATTTTCTCAATATCAAACTGAGAGTAAAGGAAGGATTCTCACTGGGGACCTTGTTGGCTGCTGCTACTGCATCTTACTATTTCTTCAGATTTTTGCAGGGTTTTTTTAGAAAAGAAAACCCCAGGGAAGAAAAGAACATCAAATAGCAAGGTTGGCAAGAATGAGTTTTTTAATACAGATTTGACTGAACAACCCTCAGCTGCCATTCTGCTCTTGCTTTGGCTTTATTTTCAGGTTTTGATTTGCCTACGTAAAATTTGAAAAAGTAAATAAATCTTTAAGAATGCATTCCTTTTATATGCTCATTTACACCTGTTTCTCAGAGTCAAGCCAGAATTTTATAGCCTGATCCAACTTTTTCTTTACTTCCACACTTCCTGAATGACAGCAGTATTTCTCTCTGGAGATTTTTTAATATCCCATTAAAAAAAACCATATCAGAACAGTGGTCATTGAACATATGGCTATCTGGTTACACAAACATCTGCTCTAAGCATAAGTAGTTGGACTGGTGCTGACTGCTTATTAGAAGGGTTCCCTCAGCCCTTTTTGACAGTGGAAATGGATATTGCCAGGACACAGCCCTGTTGTTGCAACAATCCTAGAGTTGCAAAGAGTGCAAAGTTTCTGGACACAGAGTTATCTTTTTTCCCCATGGATGGTAAATATTCTTCACAACAGTCTGCTGCCCAGATACTGTGAAGCGTGGTTACAGCTTAGGCAGGAAATGCTGCAGAATCACGTGTTCCTGCTATGCACAAATGGATTCATCCTGATCCCATGCCAGAAGTCTGCCATGAATTTCACTTGGCAGAGCCTTCTGGCAAGCCATCCTGGTCTTTGGTACTTTGCAAAGACCAGACATGACAACAGTGTTATGGAAGTTGTTTTTGTAATATTTTTCTGTCTTCATTTTAGAAATCAAGAAAAAAAGCCTGAAGGTTTTTCAATTGAAAACTTTGGTTTTCACTCAGTGTTTAACCAGTTTAGTGTTTAACCGATCCCCACAATGATATATTAGTCTCCTGTAACCATGCTCCCACATTTTTAATAACAAGGGCAAACAACTGTTGTCTGTCTCACTCCCTCCTCCTCCTCCTTTTGCGCTAGTAATATGACTGGAGAGGAAATACAGAGAAAACAAATATAAAACACAGCATAAATAAAGAATAAAGATGTCATTACAGAAGGAAATGGTGATTTATGAATTAATCTGACAGTAACTGTAAGCATACAGCCTGGGTAGAACTTCGTCCTGTTTTGGAAGGCTTAATTCAAGTCCTTACTAGTACAGAGTATTGTTAAACTTACTAATGCCTGTATAATACACATAGAGGCATTATACCTTTCACAAAGGATGAATGCCTTGTTTACATATTGTAGGTCATTTTCCCATGAAAAAGCAATGAAAATACATATCCTGATAGTTTTAAAGAAGCGTACAAACAGTAGGAGAGGAGATCAAATGGTTTGGATTAGGGATTGCGAAATGGAATCTGTAAAAAAGCCCTTTTGTGTCTCTAATCCTCAGAGTTTATCCATGCAGCATAATTTGACATGTACATGAAATATTGCAGATTGGCATTCAGAGCGTCAAACATTTAATGCAACACCTTTTCTTTACTGAGAATTAAAAGATGAAACTGAAATAGTCATTTATCATATGGGAGTGTCACTCTATGTATTTTTTACCAAAATCAGGTTCTAGTACAATCATGTCATACATGTCAGCATTTAGAACTTGAAATGTAAAATGATGAAATAATAAACTCTTAAAATTTTAGTCTATAAAACAGATAACCTCTAAAGAAAATAAAATTAAAAACAAAATAAAACAACTTTCTTTGCTTGCTCCAATTAGTAAGAATTGAAAAGACTGGGGAACCGAACTGGGATTGCTAAATCCCAGTGTTTAGATGTCAAGTTCCAAAATAAGTTAGAAAATATAACTGTTTAAAACATGAGTCATAAGATGTGCAACAGCATGCTTCCTTATGCTCTAGTTAGATTCATGAAAGTTACATGGATCCTGCATCAACAAGATACTACATAAGAGATGTAACTTCATTTAAGTTATTTATAGTTCTATGCACATTAAAAAGAAAATGTTTTTATTTGGCTTGAATAACATCATTTGTTTCTCCTATGTAAATTAACAAGTCTAGTACAAGACCTTAGGCGGTCACCTATGTACTCAGAAAAGAAGTCACATGAGAGTCCTACTTACATGATCCACGTCACCTGAACCTAATGGGATGCAGCGGAGATCTCGGTTTGCACGGAACTGAATGCAGAAGCAAGCTCTTCATATTTAATATTTTTGCTTTTTGTACAACAACAGAAGATATTCCAGGCTTCTTTATACATATTCACTACAAAATGTGCTAAGCTAGACCATGCCACTGCTGCAAAAGTGAGTACAGTGGTAGAAATTCCCTCTCCCAGGATGGTTATTGTCTGATGATTCTTGTTCTTCGTGCAGGAATCATAACACAGATGTAGGCTCAGCTTCATTACGCCAGCCCTGCCTTCTCACATCATTCAGGGCTTTCTCTGTGACAGAGGAAGAACAAGGTGCCTATGGGTCCTGTTCTTCATGGTAATTTCATTAGAGGCAAAACCCATCTAAGCTTTTCCCATTCTTTTAACCATTTACTCTTTCATACAGAGAGTGACATAAGCATAACCGAAGAGGACTGCAAAATGAATGAGTAAAGTGAAGAAGAATGACTAGCTGGAAGTAACCAAAGATGAAATTTTTTTTTGGCTGGCATTACCACTCGGAAAATATTAACATTAAACTGGAGCCTGAGCATGGGATCCACAAAGGTTAGCACACTGTACATGGACGCTCCTTGTAGGAGGGGATTTGAAGAACCTTGCTTTTCTCCAGGTTTTGAATGCAAACCTCTGTACAGAAAGGAGACACCTTCTCCTGCTGAGGATTTGAAAGCATGGTCCTCCTCATTGAGATAATCACTTCCTCCTTTTTGCCCAAAGCTCAAACAAAGGAAAGATGTAAGTCTTTACACCAACAGTTCAGCAACTCAAATGTTCACTCACAAGTAGAGAAATCCAACTTTTCTCCTGCATTAGCAGCAAACTAAGCCAAAATCTCCTACTTGTCAGAATAGGGCTGTTAGTTAAGCTCTGGGGTAGCAGGGTGTCCTGTTCTGGACCACCCTCAGTTGCTCTTGTTACTTACTGCAAATTCCCACTGGGACAAGGGATGGATCATGAGTCATATATACAACTGGCTAGCTATCAGGCTGCAAAATTCTTGGCCTTCCATTTTTTTGGCTCAATATTTTTGGCACACGGTACTGCTATAAAATGTAAAAACTGAAGGACACAGCTTCCCACAGCTCCATAACACAGGATCCTATTACTTTCTACAATGCTTACCATTATTATTACAATCTTAGGAAAAAAGAAGAACCAACCAAAGTACTATTTTTCCCTACAGTTTCCACCTGACATAAGAAAAACAATGCAGCAGTCTTATAGAGCAGAGTCCTAAGAGGACTAAGAGGAATTTTATTGTATCTGCAGTTCAGAGTTTGACTCATAGTGCACCATTTTAAAGTCTTGTATGCTGGAGATCAGACATTTCCTAGAAGATCCAGAGAAGTGTCCGGTGGCTTCTCACATGCCTTCTGTTCTCAAGGTCTACTACACAGGTGCTTGTGACTGTGGGGAATTGAACACAGATTCAGATGGCACCTTTCAGTGCTATACTCCCGAAGGCTTCACATTTTTTAAAAACATTTTATTGGAATATTTTCACAGCCTGTTGGAAAGTGAGAATCACCTTTGCTCAGAAAGGCAGCAAAAAAATGTCTGGCAGCACTGATGGATTTTATGCTGCTTGATCAAAATTTCATCTTGCTGTTTGCATTTCTGGCTCTGCAAAGAGTTTGTATTAATTGCCTGAATTTCAGTGTCATTTCCATTGTAAACAACAAATGAGATGCAGTTGTAATATTATCACTCAGAATATAACAATGCTTCCAAACAAGGAAAACAAAAAGGCACAGGCTTTATCATTGCGTTTTCACTGAGGGTACCCTGCTGGTTTTAATGATATTTATAACCTCTCAGCATTAAATAAAACATTGCCATAAGACCCATGTCAAATGATATAAAATATCCTTATGCTTGAAAAGTAGATCTGGGGAGGCTAAAAGAAACAGATTTTGGGTTTAATTCACTTCACTTTCCAGTGCAACAGAAATCTAAAGAACAGTAAATATCTATAATAAATGATAGAAGAAATAGGAATTATTGGCATTGATTACGGAATGCAAAGTAAATCACATTCTCTTGATCTTTTTTAGATGCATTGACTGTAATTTGTATATACCACTAGGATAGTTCATTTTCTGGTTTTGGTTTTTGTTGTTGTTGTTGTCAAATGTGTTCTAGTTACCATTTCTATTGCAAAAGTCTATGTGTTTGTAGCCATACAAAATTATCAGTGATACTTTTTTGGGGGGGGGAGGTGAAAATACGGTGCACACAAATACGACACAAGATTTTGCAAAGGAGGTAATTTCTTTGTTGCTATTTGGTTTTGGCATCTTTTATATTCTTCCTGTAAGTCCTAACATCATTTAACATCAGCAAACACCATTTCTACCTATAACCATTTAGTGTTATGCCCAAGATTCCCTGACATCCTCCCAGAGCAAAGCTGCTTCTACGACCCTGTCATGTCCTGGCTCCATGCCAGTGTTCCCTAGCAGAGAATTTCTCCCGACCATTCCCATATCATGTCACAGATGATGTCCTCATCAGAGCATGCCTAGACAATATCCTCCTGCTACTGGAAGAGTTTGCCTCTCTGTCCATCTTTTTTTTACTTTGCTGTTGATAACATATTATGTCAACAAGTGCTTTATTTTGCATTCATCTCCAACACCCTGATTTCTAAAGAAACAAAGATATCTACATAAAAAGATATGAACATACCACCACTGCTGCTAATACACAGTGCCCTAGGATGAAAAATTAATCCCCAGTTATGACAGCTACTGTGCTTAAACAACTTTTAGAGCTGTTTTAGTGACAATTAACAACCTGCCAGTTTTTGATCCACTTCAGCTTCTGAATAGATTTAAGCTCCTCAGTCTATATATCTTTTGGATCTTGCAGCAATTTAAATTCAAGGTGAGAGAGAGATGAATAACGAAAGCAATCTGAACAAATGGCTGCAGCCTTCTGATCATTTAATGTTGAAATGTTACTTCCTGATGACTATCCCCAYCTAATTACCAACTAAGTGGTGAACCAAAGCCACTTTTACCTGTTTTCACCTAACATAATGTAATTACAACCATAAGTTCCACAGGTTTAGACACAGGAAGGGAGAAAAATCAAAGGCACTGCATCCACAGATAACCAGTTTCTAAAGTTCTACATATTGACAACTCTTATTAGCTGCCCTGGAATTAAAATATCATGCATCACAGGAGAGAGTCCACATGAGCTATTTTAAAGTTTTGTTCTAACTCTTCCTCTCAAAATAACATCAGACTTCTACTGTGAAGTTCTGAAGGAAGGATCCACATCCTAAAATTTAGTTTTCATCCACTTGAGAAGGTTTTTTACACCTTTTCTATCCATTTTCTCAAAAGGTACACTGTAGGATAATTTTAATCATGAATACTTGCTTTTGATCACTAGGAGGAGAAAAGCTTCACAGGGAAACAAATGAGGAATATAGATTATCAGGGTCAGAAGCAAAACATAAGAGCTCTATAAAGTTCACCTCACATTTTGTGGAGGGTTTTTTTTCTTTTTTTTCTTTCCTAAATCTCTCTATAAAGAAGGGAAAAGGAAACAGCGAAGTTGCCAAAGGAAAGCAGAATCTCAACCAAGTAGGTTTTTTAAATACAACTTAAATTTTCACATACAGCAGACAATGTTTAGAAAAGTGCCATTTTCACAGTAGCTTAGTCTCAAAATTCTAGGGTCTTCACAAGTTTTCTAGGGTCATCACAAGTTTTCTAGTCCTACGTATAGGTATTCATTGCCTATTCTTCTGTCTTTGATTGTTATTGAGCACTGATGGAAGATTTTTACCTAAGTTTTGAGCTAATTATTACTTTTAGAAAAGGGTTAGGTTTTATGTGGCTCAAGGGAGACAAAAGTTTCTGCCAGATCTCATCTCACACTGCTGGTATTTGCCTACCTGGAAAGCTAGTTAGAAGTAATGCATAAAGCAGGTGCAGCACCAGAACCAAATGAAATACATACTGGGACACTTTTTTTTTTAATATTAAAAAAAAGCAAACATGCAGACAGAAGCCTTTGGCGTTGATAGTTTTTTAATTGCTGTCAGGGAACAAGGAAATATCAAGGAAGCTGGAGAATGAATCAAAGTAAATCATGTACACTACTGGGTATATACGTACCGTTCTGACTTTTCTGAAAGCAAAACTGGTGAATGTGTGTACAGTAGAGAGAGAACACACTGTTTAGAAATATGCAGAATAACAGGTAAGTATGAATTTCTGAAAAACAAAGTAATGTATTGCCAGAGTTCTTTTTGCATTTATTTGAAATCAGGAGACAAAAGAAAGAACAAAGGGTACACATTTGTAAGAAACACTCTGCTATGCAAAAGGATGGGTCTACCAAGGTAGCAAGTAAGGTAAGAGAAGAGAGCTACGGATATGAATTAAGGAACARGTTCAACAAGGACAACAGAAAGCTGGATTAGGGGGTAGTGCTTCAGGGTTCTAGAAATCCTTACCTTTGTTATCAGGTACATAAATGATATTTAAGAGGCTACACTTTCTAGAAAAGTAAAATGTGCTGATGGTAACTCACAGTAGCCTAGTGTGAAGTAATACATTTATGAACCAAACATGATAAAAACTGCAGAAACTTAGGTTTAAAAAGTGGCCATACACCAGCTCATAAAAGATTGAGTTAGTCTGAATTGTATTTCCCTGTAAAACTAGTTAGGAAGCTTTTTGTTTTATTGAAGGATATTGCTTCTGAAAATGTTAGAAAGCTTTCATCAAAAGAAAAATGCTTGAAGTAAATTCCTATGGGTACATGGTTGTCACATATTGAAATAGACCATCTTTATGCCAACACAGCAGAAAAACTAACTGAATCGATAGCAATGAAAGTAATGGAATAAAGTTAACATATTATAATTTCCACTGCCACTACCATTCAGGTATCAAGTTTGAATAGTATCACAAATCATCTCAGGCTAGTGAGCAAGATCTGACAGAAAGGGAATTTTTGACAGAGGTAACTCCAGATAAAACAGTGACCAGGAGTTGAGGGCACTAAAGGAAAATTTCTGAAAGTTTTATTCTTGATCTTTTCTACTTCTTTTTAGACAATGGTTTGTAATTACAGAGCAGAGATTCTTGCCTTAAGAATTTTTTTTCTTATATTTGTAACCAAAGTATCCTTACAWTCATTTAAGCTTCTGTAGGCAAGACTAAAAGTTTTAAAACTACAAGGCACCGTAACCTCTTGTTCTTAAGGGCTAGTTTCAGTTTATCAGAAAGTTAACAATGACAAACTGATGTGGAGTAGATATGTAGAAAGGTCATGACATTTCATCAGGAGGAAGATGTTGTTCTAAGGCAATGGGGCCTGTAAATACATGCCATTGTGGGAATTTCTGCTACTCCAGCAGCTGCCAGTTTAGGAAATGTTCTTAAATGCCATTAATCCCTATTCTAGTAAGCCTGTTTCTATAAAAACAAGATTCTTACCAAAATATAATTTCAAAGAAATCGATAAATTTAGATTGGCAACACTAGCCCAGAAATCTTATGTTGCTGTCAAAACTTTATTTTGTTTATTCAATTCCATGTTATTTCTGGAATATGAGTTTACATTACTACACATGTATTTTAGTCCAGATAGAGCCTGATAACAAATAGATAAACTACTTATGAGGCTGAAAAGCCACATACCTTGTAACATAAGGTATTTTATTCTGATCCTCACAAGCTTTCATTTCTTCCTTTCACACTCTTCAGAAATATGGGAATGTGTAGAGAGGTAAGAAGGGAAAATTTAATAGAGATCAAGTGGGCTGCAGGCAGGTTAACCAATGGCATGAAATTTTGCGAGGCAATGAAGGCCACTTGTCACGAACACTGAGGAGCGTTGCACTGTGGGAAGCTCTGCCCAAGAACTCATTAAAACCCCACAAGATGTTTCTTCCCATAAAGGGCAAAAAAAAAAAAAGAAAAAAAACCCAGAAAGCTCAGGTTAATAAACAATTCTTCATCCCTGCTGATGAATAGGATTCCATAATGCTGCCCCTCAGTTTTTAATTTCTGTGCTTCCATGGATCAGAAAATGTAGCTATTTGGGGAAGACCTGTGGTTAGCTCTTCACAGTAGAAGTTATATTTCATTAGGGCTCAGGGAGAAATGCAGTCACCTTTAACAGAGGAAAAAAGGGAACGTATACAAAAGACACATGTGCCCTGTTAATTGTGCTCTTAGGGCATCAGGAGTTCTCTGTTGTGTCTAGTACTGGCAATGGGGAAGGAGGAGGTAGTGTGCGGTTCTAAACTCACCTGGGCCTTGGGAGCCACTGCCTCACACCACAGGCTATTTCTGATGGTCTTACCTGGGCAGAGTAGCGGCTCTGGGCTCCAGGTGAGTTCCCGGGGACACCACGGCACAACCCCTCTCATCCTGTTGAAGGTTACCACCGAGCAGGCATGGAGCGGTGTCCCAGTCCCACCCCTGCCCAAGGTGCCGGCTCACACCAGTCTCCTCTGTAAAGTCCACAGGAACTCAGCGGAGGTTGGAGCCCCTTTTCCCTTGCGGAGGCATCTCTGGTTCCATAAGCAGTGGCCATTCCCACTGATTTCCTATAGACATTCAGAAAACAAACTATTGCTCCCCTGCTCAAATGGCAGCATGGTGGATTCAAAATCAATCATAAATTAGCTCTAGTGTTATGAATCAGCATGTGATACAAAGGAGTTTATGAGGGTAAAATGTACAGATCTGTCACAAAAATTCACCCATGGATTAAGCAGGCAGGAGAAAATAGTAGATATAAATGATATTTTTTTAGAGAAAAATATATCATACTACTTCCAACAGCTCAAGAGATGCAAAGCTATTGCAGCTCCATGTCCCCATGTCYGACCAGTGGGGAGGCTGAAGATGTACTCCTAGCAGGCATATGCACATAGAGCACACATATACACCACATATATACATCTATACATGGTTGCCCATGCACAGGTCACAGACAGACACTCAGAGCACCTGCACGAACACAAATAGCACCAACAGCCTGATCCTGCTCCCCTCTCTGGCTGACCGGGATGGAGGTCTACTAGTGAGAATATATATACACATATGTAAAAGGTGGATCCCTGCAGCAACCAGCCTCAGTCTTCCCAGTAGCTGGGGGAAGCTACTCACACACACGCTCTCACTCCCAGAGCTGGCCCTTACAGGCCCACTCACCCCCTTGGCTCTCAAGGYCACTTCCCCTACTCACTGGCTCCATCTTCGCTGGTGATCGCTCGCTCACTTGTTCACCCGCACTCACTGCAGTCGCTGCCCTATGGACACACGGGCCCTCCGACTCATGGTCTGGTTCCAGTTGCTGCACTCAGGCCCTCATACATACACATGCACCCAGAATAGAAATGCCCAGGAAACAGTTGGAAAGGCATTTAGTAAGAAGATAGAACAGACTGCACTGATCAGGCACGGGGCACAGGCAGACAAGCAACGATACTGACTTTTTAAAATGTCAGGAAGTGTAATAGCAAGAATTCCACCTACACACTACTGCAGTTATTAGCAGTTCCAGTGATGAGTACAGTAACTCATAAATTTTATGTATCTTTCCTTAAATAATTGGCCTTGCACGACTGATTTACTGAGTGAGGCCAATGCTATTGATTAACGTAGCTGCCTACTGACCTAGAATGGTAATCTCTGCCATATAACACATCACTTGCAAAAAAAATGCCTACTGTTACCAGCTGAACTGAAGCACAGCTCTAGTAGTTCAGAATAGCTCTCCTTAAGGGAGAAAAACTAGTTCAGTAGAGGCAGGTGGAAATTTCAGAGAAAAGAATCAGGTTCTGCCAGCTTCGTATCAACAGCACTGTGCTCTGTAATTACTTTTATTGATCAATGGGACTATTCATGCAGTAATGTTCTTTGTGTAATGGAACAAAACTGGTTCCATGTAAATTCAAACTCAACATGGTTAAGGTGTACAATCTGGCTCATTTGTTTTGTAGCTACAACCCACTGGCTTTCTAAATTATTATGGAAGTATCAACAGCTGTTCTCTCCACCAGCTATTCCACCTCGAGCTGAAATGCACACTAATCCATCAGTAATGAGAACCAACCCCTTCACAGAATAAGAAAAAGCAAAGAAAATCTTATTGGAAAAACTGGATATGTAGAAAGATACTTACAGATCAAAATATCCTAACTGTGTCTTGGAGAAAATAATACACAGATGGTTCACATTAACAATCACCCTTGTGAAGAGAGGGAAAAAAAGAATGTTCTGTTTCTGTGCTTGGTGGTTGAAAACCTTTGCCAAATTTGTGAAGACAGATTCATCCATCCCCCTGGGGTAGAAAGGTATTAGCATTCACACACAGAAAGAGACAGCTACTAATATCTGAAACTTGTGATTTCCTTCTGATCCTTAGTTGTCAGGGGACTTTACAGATAGCCCAAGACAGAAGGACATTACTCGTCCAATGAAGAATCCTGCACTGCACAACATTTCACAGCAAAGACAGCGCTCTCACAAAAATATCTTTACAGTATTTAAAGGTGTGAAATAAAAGGAAAACTGGCACCTCTGATATTCAGCAGAAAGACTGTTCAAGTCTAGGTTCAGAAAAGTATTCAAGAATAATTTATTTTTGAAAGGACAAGGTTCTCTCAATTTCAATTTTCAATAGGTCTGCTATTCAGGTAGGAAAAGGTGGCAAAGAGCACCTAAAAACTGCCAGCAGCCATTATCAGGCACATTGTTTGTTCTTGACAAGACTTCTCTCAAGTCCGTTTTTCTCTATGAAATTACATGAGTTAGAACTGAGCTGAGGGCTCTTTGTTCTGCTTCCTTCCACTATAAGTCCCAAAGTTGGCTGCATGAAATGTCATCATCAGCAACAGCACCCAGCTCTGCACTAAGTGTAGCTTTAAAGCCACAAACAAAATTTAATTTAGAAATTAAATTTAGAAATATGCAGCATTTGACAATAATTGGTAAGTTTTGGGGTATTTGTGGCAGAATGCATAACTAAGCCTCAGTGACTTAGGACTGTGACAAATAGGCTTGAAGAGCCTTTGTTATGGCAACTCAAGTGAGATGTTGCCACCCTCAGCTGTCTACCCCATACCTCTTCTGATGCAACCACCTCCATAGGACAAGGACCAGCACACACACAGCCTGTTTCCCCTAATCCATCCTCTGGACTTAACCCACCTCAGTTATACGCAGCCCAAGCTGTGACAGTTGGAATGCAGGCACACGGCTGGAGAGGGAAAAAGGGAAGAAAGGAAGGTCCTGTAACAGCTTAAATTGCTGCAGCTTTTCTGCTCCGGGTTCATGAGGGGTGATCCTTAGACACCAAACCCAGAGGTTTGTTAGTGACTTTGACAGGCTAAAAGGGGTCTTGTCTCTTGAAAGAAACATCAGTCCCGTGTTAAGTGCCCAGGCACCATGCAATTTACAGAGAGATTCATGCGAGTATCAATGAACAAGTTATACAATAGGAAATACTGCAGAGAACAGGCCAAATATACTGATCTGACTATCTTCCTCACCACCACCACAATTTGTCTCTATCAGTCATGGACTTCAGACATATTTAACTTGGACATGAAGAGCCTTTAAGCACATGAAGGGCTGAACAAAAGCTGTATGGCGTTTTAAGGATGCCAATAGTGCCTAAAAAATTACCTTACACAACTAAAGCAGTTATTACATAAACAAAGGACTCCTGTAGATTTCAGCTGTGTGATCAGATTTCTAAACATTGCTTAAAGGTGCAGATAAATGCCTGACAGTGTTTAGAAAAGTGCCTAGGTTAAGCCATGTGTCTGATTTGCTTTGACTTTCTATGGAAATTTCATTGAAAATCAATGGTAAATGCCTGCTTTACTCCAGCCACTTCAGATACACCATGAGCTGTCTTACCTTAGGCTTTGGGTACCTTTGTAAGATATTTCTTTGTAAATATRACCTGTTGGGGTTTTTACTTTCACTCTCATTAAGTTACAAATTCAAATCTCCATGAACAAGTTGGAAAGGAGCTCTTCAAGACCTTGGCGCATAATGCACATTCACTCTGTGTATTCACTTCCTGATAGTATTTTCATTTGAACTTCTGTGTGTTTTCCTTTGAAGCATTTACATGTTGTCAGTGCCTAGCATTCATATTCTGGTAGTGGTGAAGTGCAATAAACAAAATCAGGAGATGTAGGTACTGTATACACCGTATCAAGAAGCAGCCCATTCCCACTGAGATATCACCTTGAGACAAAGAGCATCTAAGTGGAAATTGGAGGGAAATAATTTGTTGAGAGTCATATAAGGCATCACTGGCAAAACACAGCTTCTAGCTTTTGGGTCTCAAGAAACTCTGCCCTGGTCAGTTCATCAAATTACTTAGCCTTCTCTTTATGCTATATTGAAAAGGATAATTTATAATACACACAATCAATCAGGCCTAAATTTTAGTCATTAAGGTCAGAAATGTTGCCTTAGTCTATCCCCAGCATGATTTGCTGGCAATAAAAGAGGGAAGTCACAAGATACACAAGAGGATGCCTGAGTGGACCTCAGAAAAAAGGGTTGGTAGCAACAGTCATTTCAAGAACAAGCCACAGCCAAGGTCAAACTGATTCCTCCTGAGATAACTCCAGAACTGGAAGTAGCGCAGAGGCACCCGAGCTCAACACATGGAAATGCCCACAGACACGTTGTGAACGGCAGGACTAGTCAGCTCACAGATACTGCAATATAAACACAGCTACACTGGCTTGGATCTGAGCTGTTAAGTCCACACGGTGCTACATTCTCTGGACTTACTGTATGAGTCAGCTCCATAGCCAAGCTTTCTCCAGTAAGATAACTTTGACTGAGGTGTAGCTATTGTGTTTTCTTTGAATTTTAAGATAGTGATAGTTTTGCATTTACAAATAAATTATATTTAAAGAGAACCAATTGTCAGATTGTTTAGATTTTGAATTAGTACACCGTTATGAGTTAACATAGACTTACTGTAGCAACTGTATTTTTCAGTGTTGCATTTAATTAAAAATCTCTTATATTCTTAGTTGTTGTATATTTGTTATATTTCTGGGAAAAAATTGCTTTTCAATGAAAGTGGGTCAATTTGTAACCAATTTCTGGTTAAAAATGCATTATTGCAATAAAACCTTCTATTTCAATTTGCCATGGCTTCCAAAATCTTGTTATTTGTTATTCACAATTTATGTCTGTGGGTTCTAATGAAAAAATATGCAAACTAGCTACTCATTAACTCATCAGTAATCTCCTATAATACACACTGAGTCAAGGAACAGAAAAAGTACCACATGATTTATGGTTGTATTACTCACAAAAAGTTTTAAGTGTATATAAAATGCATCTGATAATTGTAATTAACATTTTTCTATACACTGTCAGTTGTAACAGCCTTATGCTAACTTACATTATCCCACAGTAAACACCAGGAACACAGCTAATGCACTTTTGCACCCTTTAAGCTTTAAGTTGTATTTCCAACGTGTTAGCAGGCCATGGAGTAACAACTGAAGACAATAGAGTGCATAATGCCTGCCTGAATTAGGAGGATATCTTTGCACCAAATAAGGCAGGTAGGTGTAAATAGTTGTGTAGCATGACTACTCAATACTGGACAGAGGCTGTGGTAGGAGGTAAGCTAAAGCTGTCTAGCAAGAACATCTAGGCTGTGATTTAAGCGATCGTCAGCTTGTTCTTGAAGCCAAACATGTCTCTTGTTCTCCATGGCAGAATCTTTAGCTGATAATTGGAGATAACGAAGGAGAAAATGTGGATCCCTGCTACTCCATGCATGCACATACAATTGAGGGGGGTGAGAATGGCATTATCCATTTCATCTGTCCTTGTTATGTTGCTGATGATGGACAGCCATTTGGTCATGTAAGCTTTTCCAGAATTGCCCAATCCTGCAAACTGCCAGAGTAGTGGGATTTATGGCCAGCGCAAGCTAAAGCTGTCTTTGAATAATAGAAGGTCATTAAGTGCTCAGCTACAGGCACCACAAAACTGGCAGTGCGAGTGTGAGTGCAAAGAGCTACGTTAGCAAACAAGCGGGCGCTAGCCCAATCTATTATCTGGTATAAAAAGATGGACATGCAGATGGGGTCCAAATGACCGCTGCTTGCTTACTCTCCATCATTACTACCAAAAGGAGAAGTGTCCCACATTCAGTGGTTAGAAGGATAAAGAGCAGTGAGTTACTAACTGTTCTTTGCTGCACCCAGCTGACGCAGGGCAAGATGAAACGAATCCCTCAAGCTAAGCAAATTCATAAGAAAACTATTTCTGACTGCAAGCCATCTGTGGCTGTAACTGCTCTGTGAATAGCAGTTTTTATGAAACATGTTTGAAATTACTGAGTAGGTTAGCAAGGCTATTTGGCCTTAGGTTTCAACGGAGGATTTTTAGCTGAATCACTGAACTGGTCTGCCAGTTTACTGACTCCATCCAGCATTTCAGTCCTCAACACATTCATAGTAATAAATACCGAATGCTCAGAGCTAGACAAGCAAAAACAACAGTAGGATGAGAACTGGAAAATAGCAAACCTAACTAGAGAAGTAGGGAAGTAGGAACTTCTTACAAACTATACTCTATTCCTAGGAAAGGTAAGAGCTTCAAAAGTCCTAAGATACCCACTGTCATCATCTGAGCATTGCTGATGCTCTCAGAACTGCCTTTCTGTAGTCGGCAGTGCCAAACTGAGGGAGGTCCTCCTGCTGTCTCACAGCTCACTGCCTGCTCTGAATTCTCACCCTAGAGTAGAATGAGTTAAAAATTCTCTTTTTCCACACAGCGGAAAGTCCAACATTGCAAAACATGGTCTTGTGCCGATGCGGAATGAAAGAAATTATCTTCAGCTTTCCTTCTGAAATGAACATCCGAAAAATACTGGGGAGGAAGAGATTCATTATAGAGCTCCGAACATTCATTTTGACTTTTCATATTCTTTTTCCATTATTTGACAGCATGCCTCTCTTATGCATATTAAGCACCTAATGCTATTGCAGGCTTTTTATTTAAGACAGTTAAAATGGTTAAAATATTCTATGCTTTTGTTGTTTAAAAAAAAAGCTATTAGAATCTTTAAGACTGCTACCTAACAGTGATTGAAACGTGTTTTTCTAGATCAAAGTGTCTTTGTGTCAATATTGAAATAATTTGCACAAGCAGGAAACACTTTAGTTGTAAAAAAACAATGACTAAACCCATTTTTAAGGGATAGATATTGCAATAAAAACCAAAATGATGCATAAGTTCTTTGAAGACCAGAGCCCAAATTCTTAGGTAATGAATAGCTCAACCAAGAGTAGTTTTTCCTAGCAGTCCGAGTGTTTCTTTTCATCTTCTGTTTACAAAAGAAAAACAAAGAAAAATATTTGGCTGTCAAAACTTTTCCTTCTATATGGCTAGATGCCAAATTAGCAGTTACATGATTTATAACTGTTGTGAGATAGATTAGTAATGTGGATTAAAATGAAGTCTGTTGTTGCTCCCTTCATTCACTCTGATGTGTTGAAGTGATCTGACTTACATTATAAACTAATGATGAGCATTAGGGTTTGTTAAGGAGGGACTCTGAAGATACCCTGCTTTTCTGTACTTCATGGAAAGAGGGGCTGCTGTAATACTATATAATTTGATACACTAAGTTAGAAACCAAATGTCAGAGAAAAGGAGAAAACACATCAGAAAATAGTACACATTCATAGAATATTTGGTCCTTAATCCACTCACAAGCTGTTTGTTTATTTCTTTGTGTGGTAGAAAATGTTGCAGCTTTTTATGTCTCTCTCTCTCTGCGTGCACACAAACACCCAACCACAGCCACACCCATGCATGGTTTATAAAACTCCTCTTATCGACCTTCAATTTAGTGCCCTTTAATTTAATATATGACTGAGTTTCACTAAAATATGGCAAAGTAAAAAGAAAAAAAAATTCTGAGCCCTCCGTCACTTGCAGTGTCTCAGTCAAGTGCTCTCTAATTCTTCTGTGCTCCAGGCTGAATAATACCGGCAATCTATTTTCAGTTTCTCATTGTAATATAATGATATTTTCCCCTACAGAGACCTATAATTCCTCTATTGTTCATCTAGGCTATTAACCACAGGAGGCTTCTTTTTAACCTGAGAAAGAGGAACTATTTTTGAGATAACTGATATTTAGTATTTGTGATTAGATGTAAAACAGATCAATGCAGAGATAGTTAATGGTTACAAAGACACATTTTGAACCATAAAAAAGTTCACTAGAAAAACATGGAAAAAATTAATTAATTCCTTATTTGGTTCTTGGAATTTTTGTCTTACTTTGATAATAAGAAAAAAGTCACAGGAACCTAGAGACTTGCAGATGAAATAAAGTCCAGACCCACCTGTGTTTTGACTGTGCTTTCATCACTGCCTGTCTTGGTGATTTTGACCAAGTGACAATTGCATGCACTTGCGTAAAAATCTTCCAGATCCATCTAGATCCAATAGTATTACTTCCATATGGCAGTCCTGTGAGTTTGGTTATTCAATATTTGTAAAGCTTTTTGTAGACAATTGCAACACCTAACCATACTTGCCTTGTTTGGCTAACAGATATGTCATGAGCAACGCTGAGTAGCCAAATGAAGCAAGTCATCTGCACAGGGTGTGAATGCCTTTTTCCACCACACACTTTGAGAAGAAGATGACAGATGCAAGGTCGTCCAATTTTCAAGCCTTATTGAGCTGAGAAGGAATCCCTTCAGAAAATGTCGCCTCCTTCTCAAGCAGAAAACTGATATATCCATATCTCCAGCCAGAACAGGGGCTGGAGACAGGTAACTCAATTTTTAGAGTTTTTTACTGTCCTGAGAACTAGGGAAATGAAAAACTTCTGTGACAAAGGAACAAATCCCTTCATAGGAAGAGGTTGTGGAATAGGTTAAAACACACCACATGAATGAGATGTGTGGCTTATGGCTGTGATGCAATATTCTTTGATGTGTTTCAACAAGATGTCTGAGTCATAACTGGGAACTGTGATGAATAATAAAGCAACAGCTAGAAAAGGTCATGAGATAGGGAAAGAAATACATGCCTGGCTCTGGCAAAGTATTAATTCTCTCTCCCACTACAGACAGCCTCTACCTGCCTGTTCCTGAGGGTCTTTCACCCCAGCACAAACCTCTTTAAGGCAATGAGACGCTTACATCCTGAGTATTGTTTTCTTCTAATAGCACTGGTATATACTGAGAAGGTGGGGTGAACTCCTCATGATGCCCAAACCTCTATTTCTTTCTGCAGTGAAGTCAAGCACTGCTATGGATGCTTTCCCTGGATATAAATGCTGATGAAGGGTACCTTGCAGCATGAGTTACAGAAATACTCTCATGGACAAGACCCAGGATTGTCTGCTTGTTCTCTCCAGTGAACTAGTATAGCAAAGGGGGATGGAGAGGAAAAGAAATATGAGGGAGAAGAAATGCTCTCATCTCATTTAAAAAAAACGTATGAGACTGTTCCTCAGTAAATCAGACGGAGAAAGCAAAGTGGTCACTGCCAAAACACACGAACCACATTTGTGTTTCTATGATGTTTTTCCCCAAACTTGCTGGTCCTCAGGCCACAAAAACAAATAAGTAAAGCACTACTTTGCTTTCCTTATAGACCTGGGGAAGAAAATGCAGAAACCACAGTTTGAGAAGCTGTAGGTTGGGGCTTTCTGGTTTATGATACTGGCAATGAGCAGAAGTGGCTCTGTTTTACCTCTCATTTAGCAAAGAATCTCCAGCAGCAACATTTCCCTTAGCATTGTGCTGAACTACAGATCTACACTAACTTTAGTTCTGATACTGAAATGACTTATGTCAGTCAATGGGACTGCTTGTCAGTTGCTTACAATCACAAGTATCTAGGAGTCAGGGTAAACAAGACCATGCAGGGATGACTACTGCCTTCCACTGCAGGAACTACCCAAGTAAGCTTTGAAGATATTCTATTCAGTATGCTGGTCCACCCCAAGCTTGCTTCATTTGGCAAATTTAACAAATGTTGTTTCAAATCTCTATTGCTTCTATTTCTTTCAGGAATTCTACTGCTATCAGAGCAAGACCGTGCCCAACGTGACAAATCATGAGCCAGCACAGCAGATGTTCTTCACTGGATTCGAACACCACCTTTGATCAAGTAGCGTGGGTATTGTCAGAAAGAGAGTAAGCCTCCCAAGAGGACAAAGTTCATGTGTAACATCAGAGCCACAAGCCAAAAGAACAATTTTGTTCTTGCCTCTACTCCTCAGCAAACTGATTTCCCTTAATAGTTATCACTGTTGTGCTGAATCTTAATTACAGGGCAAGTAGATTGCGACATCGCTAAAGGAACACATATGGCCAATTAATTTCTCCAAATAAAAGTTAATAGCTTACTGATTGCACAAGTTATTTTAGGGTAGCTGAATACATAGATGCAAACATTTTCAGGAACGAGGGCCTGGCTACTACCCGTGGGATGATTTTTACTTGCAGTCATTGTGACGACAGCTATTTGCAGGACAGTTTGTAAATCCTCAGTAATTTCAGACAGCCTGTATAAATGCTCTTAAGTTTTAACTACAAACAAGTCTCTGTTATTGAGTTATGTCCAAACCCCAGGAACTGCTGATAGCAGAGTATTTGCAGCCTCACCCTCCTCTGCTTGCAGCCGAGGAGCTAGGGCTGCTGCCTTGCCTCTTGCCTGCACTGCCACAGCCAGGGGAGCAAAACAAGACCCAGACTGCAATGCCAAATGGGAGAGTGAGGAAGGGACCGAGTTAGATACTGATATGCATGTGTATCTATCGGTGAACACACACATTGGAATTATTTGCTGTAAAAAAATCTTTAATGATTTAGTAATCCAAGTTAGATACACTTATCCTGGACTTGCGTCACTGAAATCAGCTACTGGCAGAGGGACAGAACCAGGCTGGCATGAAAGCATATTTCTAGTGCTGTTATACTCGTTGACATACGCAGTGTGTTCTCCACTGTCTACTATTTTTCCCATGGCTTGTTGGCACCTGTTTTGTATTAGAATGCAAGTTGCTATGGGCAAAGTGTGTGTGTACTTGGCCATACCTACAGCACCCTGATCCTGGCTTGGGGCTTAATTGTTTTTATTGTGAGTAATGAGTGATAAAATTAGTCACATAACCCAAGAGAACAAATATCACTAGGCAGTTTCTAAACAACCTGCAGGTGGGAATTATTCATACAAACAATTCAGCAAGCATTGAGTATGAAATATTTGACAAAAGTAAAAAGGCCTTATGTGTCGCTAACTATGGGCAAACCTGTCCATGGCAAACTTAAACAGAACTCTGTTTTGTGTGAAAAGGCTTTATTTCCAATTGCTTAGAACTTTTCTAAATGTTAACAGTTTTAAATGAAAGTTTTCTATTCTACCTATTAACTGAATTGTACCTTTTTTCCCCCTAACATTTCTATCTGAATATTTCAACCATTTCTGAGAATGAGGTTGGGAGGAAAAAAAACCCTGCTCTTTGGTCTCATATGAAAGTATTTTAATACTATTCAGGGTTTTTCAATTTGAAAGGGAACATCATGCTCTTTATCATGAACAAAAGCACAAATGAAAGACAGTTCTGATAAGAAATATTTAGAAATATTTTGATGAAACCTACGTGCATTGTGAATATTCTTTGAATGTGTTTGTTCAATATATATTATTACTGTTAGAGAATTTAACCAGGGAAAATAAGTCATGCATCTTCTGGTTATTGACAAAAGAAGTACCTATACCTTGCTAATTATCAAAAATTAGGAGGATCCAAAGCATGTTGTTAGAGCTGGTATGTTAGCGATTTGTATGTTAGTCACTACAGTGTATGTTACAAGATCAAGCTAACCCGCAGTCTTGTAATACAAAATGAACAATCTTTCTTTTTGTCTTTTCCACAGAAGAAATTCCATATTCAAAAACTTACTGGAAAATGTGGGCAAATCAATTTGTCTAAAGAAAAAGGTAGTCAAGCTCTGTCCTGGTGGAGCTAGCATACTCGCTTACCTAAAAGTATAGTACAATTATGAAAAAAGATCAATATACTTGTCCTCTGGTCTCGTGTTCAAAATTGAAGGCATTTCCATTCCCCAGGAGGGCTCTGCTATATATTTCCTTAGTGCAACTAGCAGCAATTAATGGATTTTACAAATTGCTATTTATGAACCTTGATATCTTGTTTCTTGTAGCTCCTCCCCAATCAAATCTATGATTAAAAGCAATCATATCTGTCAACCCCTCATTGTATCTGACTCCTCCTCAGTAGCACACAATACTCAGAGGGCTGAATGTAGAGTCTGGGGCTACAGCTACACCAGTAACTAAAATGAAGTGCAAGCAACACCATGGCTTACATCCAAATGGCTGAACTCTTTTTTCCTTCCCACACCCTGTGCTATTCCTTTCTGTGCCTGAGCAGAGAGCTTTTGGGCATGGATATGGACTAAAACTATTCCTTGGAGCATGTTAACTAAGAGAATAAATGATTCTGGGTAGCGCATGAGCCCAAGCATGGGCCATGCTAAGTGTGCTGATAGAGAGGCAGCCCCAGAGTCTAAATTCAGTTCCCTTTCCTGTCCTAAGCATGAGCACAGCCTAAACCAGAGATCACCCTTGGCAAACAGTTTCTGACCTACACCGCATTTCTCTGCAGGGATGCGTACAACATTTCCTCCACACAACATTTGCAGTGACTTGTGTTGCATTCAAAATTGTAGCTTATTTACAAGTCACAATCTAGCAAAGATGATTACCTATATTAGAGTAAGATGTTTCTTCATTCCTAACATTTGTAACAATTATGATAAAGCTGTCACAGAAACTGACTTTATTCATGATGGTAGCTGAACCTGAAAGCAAGAAGCCTTCGTGATTTAGACAGGACTGGCAAAAGAAAGACACTAGGGCGGTATATATACACTAGGGCAGTATATATATATATTTTTATAGGTCTTTTATTTTTATGTCTTTGTGTTATTTGCAACAAGATTTTACTTGCTTCTGAAAAAAAAAAAGGTCCTGATTCTGATCTTACTGAACATGCAGGTTCGTGCATCACAATGACATAAAATATCAAGATTATAATTTCTAAAGTTCATGTAAGATAATTTCTAGAAATGTTAATGAAAATGGTAAGAGAACTGGAGAACTAAAATTAGCATCTCAAGAAGAACTGCAGAATATACACAAAGAAATCTGAATCCTGCATTACATACTTAATGTGAATGATGAATGACAAAGATCAGCAGAGTTCCAGATAATAGGTTTCTAGACACAATTTACTTCATGCAAAATATCAGGAACAATCCAACTTATATCCTCTGTCATTCTGGAGAGATGAGACAGTAGAGTTGGTTTGGTTTTATGTATGTTTGTTTGCTGTACAATTTATTGTTGAAAGTTTGAGAGAGAGACAGTRAGTCTATGTTCAAGGCATGACAGAGCTGGATCAAGATCTAACAGTACCTTAAAGTCAAACTGTATTGTAGAAGGTCATCAAGGGTTGCATAGCCCTAGAAGGGACTTTAGGTGAAATCTCAGTGCCTCACATCCTCTGTAAATCTAGCCCCAGGAACAATTCTATCCACGTTCTATAATCTGCATTTTTTTCTGGGCATGAGACGTCACTTCTCGGTGTTTGGAGGACTCAGCAGAGGTGTTACAATTGGACTAAATGCTAGCAAAACAGATACAAAACACAGATGACACAGAACTGACAGAAAAGTAGTTCTTCAGAGGAGACAGGCCACAGGAAAAGCAGAATATACTCTTTATTTCTTAACCTAGTAATTCCTGATCAACAGGTTGTATCACGGAAGACAATTACAAAGGCAATAAGGCTTTATGGATTTTATTACATTTCCTTTAGTAAAGACAGATTCCTTCCTTTTCTAGTTGCCAAATCACTGTAGACTTTGAAGTTCAGGTATTATCTGCCAAACATTCAGAATGCACAGGCTTAGATACATATCTCCATAAAACTAACTTTCTATTTTATACTTTGCTTTTCATAGGGAAAAAAAATCAGGACATTTTCAGAAACTTCTATTTCTGCTATGGGGACCAACCACAGAAAAGCTGAGAAACTCAACAATGATTCCCTTGGATGCTGTCTGCTCTTTGCAAAGGTGAGCACTCAAAAATATAGCTCATGAATGAGCCCAAATCCGTTATGTCTTCAGCAAGACTTTCTTTTTTTTTTAGGGCTTTTTTGGCTGGATTTTCTTGTACGTCTAAGAAGTTCTGAAGGTAAGAAAAAATAATAATAATAACTCTGTATGCAACAGATAGGTGTCTGGGTTTAAAAAAATACTAGGGAATTTAAAATGGTTTATGCTATTAATATTAATATTAAATGATAATATTATGAACTTCCCACATAATATTCAGTGCTATGATCGAAAAGATACTGTGTCATTGGAGAGGTCTATTTTTATCATAAAAAAAGCACATGCAATGATATGCAGCAGTTCTGAACACCACAATTTATTGGCCTTGATTCAGCGTAAGACTGAAGCACATACTCACTAGGACAAAGCTTTAATGCTTTCCTGATTGGCACTTCATTAAATTTGAGGAAACGTGTAGCCTGCTTTTTTTTTCAAATTCAAGAACTGTGCTGTGAAAATTTTCTTTTCCTTTAGCTGAATGCAGGAAAAACCAGGTAGAAGCTAGGATTTTCCTAGTTCATATAAACCATACATGAAAATATAAGCTTAATTTACACTACATAATCTATTCTAAAACATACAAAGAAAAACATCTATGAGTATCTTGTTCTCCCTTGCTTTCCTCTCCTTTTTGCTTCCAAATACAATGTTTCAGTTAGGAGTTCTTTAAAAACTACCAGAAAAAATCCTTCGGGGTTGGTGATGATTTGGCAATGCCCTTAGTTCCCCATCTGGTTTAGCCTTTTTTCCTGTCTCAGAGCAGAATCACTAAGGTAACTTTCAATGCCAGACTAATGCTCCCTGAGAGCACTCCGACAGTGCATATATGACTAAATGACACATCTTACACTTTGCAAATTTCAAACTGTGAGAACTAATGGGATTTAATAGCGTTTATCGCCTATTTAGAGTCCTCCTCTTCTGTTTGTTCCCTCTCTCTAACCTTCCTTTCAATCCGTAAACCTATGCAGAATTGATGTATTGCACAATTTCGCTCAGGAGTATATCCATTGTTTTAGGAAAGGAAGAGTTATTTTTCAAAGCACTCATCCAGAAACTTGGCTGAGAGAGGCCCGATCACAATGGTACTCTAGGTCCCTTCAGGCAATTCCCTTTTGTTCTAGTAAAGAAAAGACGCTAGAGAATATTTAATTAAAAAAACAAAACAAAACAAAACAAACAAAAAAACCCAAACCACACACCAAAAACCCAAACCCTACATATGGCAAAGAAAAGCAAATTGACATTGGGATATTTTGCTTTTGTGAATAATTATGTTCCTGAATTGGGTATGACAAGTATGCTGAAGAGAGCAATTGGATGCTTGACTAGCTCTGGGTGTCCTGAATTAATGTCTTATTTCAGTTCGGGAGTGTAGTTCTGAGACGAATCTTCTGATCATCCCCACTTACCAGTTAGATTCACACAGGGAGCAGGCTCTCAGTGCTCAGCCTAAATTCCTTTCAGATGAAACCAAACCAGAAGATGTGCTCCCAAAGCATGCTCCTCTAACCCCTAAAATATTTAGACCACAGCCTGTGAAGCTGTAAAGCAAACTTCCCCTAAAATGCACATGGTATGGATGTCAGATCCTTAGCACACATTCATTTGCTCTCCAGATGCTTCCCTAGTGCCATACTAATTGCCACTACGAACCTTGCCTCTATGGCCACGTTTGAATACAATTTGTGCGCACAGTCATGAAACCTATTTGTGCAAATAAGAAAGACTTTTGCCTACGGCTGTTCTGGGAAATCAGGTTCAGTGAGTGCTCTTTCTCTGAAAAAGTTACGCTCCAAATGCTGCACATCAGTATTTCAAAGCGTATGACAGCGAGACTATAGCTGAGACCAATAAAGACAGAAGCTTTGGGATTTTTTATTCTCTTAAAATGAAAATTTTAAGACTGTTTTTTCATTTGTATAATAGGGTATGTCTAACAAATAAGTGTGCTGAGATTTTCAAAAGATGTCATCTTTGTCACGATTTCCATTGTTGTTATACTGGCATGAGTAGCTGCATACTTACAACTATCTACAATTGCAAATGGATAAATGGTATTATCTACAGCCACCAACAACCCATTTGATTAAAAAAGAGTATTTGCAGAGCCACGTTCACAGTACTTCCATATGGCAACACAGCAACTTACTGCAAAACCTGATCTAAATCTCCAGAAGCAGTAAAATTCTTGTTTGTTGCCAAACAAGTGTGAACCCAGACATGAGGTACCAGAAGAACAGCATTCGGAACAAGTATATGTTTATGAACACATGAGAATGATTAGAGAAAGCTGGATGAATTACTCTATGAAAGCAGCAGTGTCTCGTCATGTAAAGAAAGCAGAGTTTGGCATAAACAAACATTTCTGTGTACAAAACAAATGGAAGATGTATGCGTGAGTTGTTTCAAAAGTTGAGGTCATGATAGTTGTATGTTATATTCCAGACATTTTTGTGAATACGAAAGTATAGTTGTGCTGGTCTTAAAAAAAAAAGAAAGTAGGTAAAAAACGGAGTCCACATTTTCACTGTCTTTGGGAAACACACAGGTAAGAGCTAAAAATAGTTACTAATGAGAAAAGTTTGGTAAAAAGACTATTGCTCCTTGTGAAGAACAGAGATGGAAGACAGAACAGTACGACAGCATATCAATGTGCACAACTGATTAGGAAGAATTTTTAAGTCAGGAAAATGTCCTAAGAGTGGGAGGAAAAAGTGTTGCTCTGCTGCAGAGATTTCTCAGAGATGTGAAGACCTAGATTTTTATGTAACAAATTATGGAGCAAGCAGTTAGTATACTGTAGAAATGAACTTGCATTTGTAGGCAGTTGAACAGGAAATAATGTAATAGGTCTTCTTCAATCCATATATGGTGGACTTTTCCTTGCAGAAATTCATTTTGTAAAAGAGGTCTATAAACAGGTCTCTACCACGCTAGTATAGTGAAGTGTTGATCGCTGTTCCAGAGCCAGAGCTGCAAAACTCAACAAAGAGTATGGTGTCGATTATAACCAAGGGGCTAGTTTACAATAGAAGAAATATGGTTTAATGTGACTGGCTTCTCAGCTCTTTTTCAGAAGTATATGCTGAAATTATTTCAGACAAACTATAAAATATGAAGAAAGATCAGAACACTGAAGTACACTTTTAAGGATTCTTTAATTATCTTGTTTCAGACATTTCAAACTCCTGACAAAGACTACTCTGAGAACAGAAAAGTCCCACATTAATATATTCTTCTGACAAGTACTGTAGGCTGAAGTGAGAGATTAAGTTAAATTAACCTTTGGAACAAGTTAATTCCAAGCATCTTTAGAATATTGTTGTCTTTTTCCCCAGTGATGCCACTGTATAGAAGTTGATCAAAGTAAAGAATAAACATAGGGTGATTACTCAAACTCTTGTGATTTCAATGTTAGATTGTTCAGTGGCAGACACTACATAAGAAACACTGTTGTATACAAACAGTGATTTTATCAAGATGGAGAAGACGACTCCAAAGACTCCAAAGGAGTCCCCAAAGGTCTTCAAAGAAGAAAAAAATCTTCGTATTTTCAGACATATCATCATATCTTCAGATTTGTCTTTTTGATTACACTCTAAGGTTCATCTGGTGTAGGCAGGTCATATATTTAGCCCAGTAGTCTGTAAAATCAATTATAAAAGAGTCCAGTCAGACCCGTAGGCACCAGAAAGCAGATGAAGTCTGCTCCCTTAGCCTTGCCAGCTGCCTTTGTCCTCCATCCCCTCAATTAATTTGGGCTTTATTTACATGGAGGTCTGTGATAGAGAATGTGTCACTCTATTGAAGTGATGTTTAATAGATTAAAATGATTAAATGGCATTTTGGTGAAGATGGCTTGGACTGGAATTCATATATGGTGACTGATCAGGATCAGGGTTTGGGAACAGAACTGGTGAAATAACACCATTAAAAATGCTCCAAGGTGCCTGGAATTATTAATTAAGGACTCACATTAAATTCAGTTTTCCCTGATACTGAAAGACATCAATCTTTACGGAGCTTTTTTGTTTGGTGGGCTTGCACCTTTTTTCTTGCAACACTTTGTTGCTTTTAGCTTAAATACTTGCACTACAATATCTTAAGTTTATAATGGCATTCTAGAAGGAGAGCTGTCAGAAAAGCTAGGGCCACTTGCTAGTTCAATGACAACATGTTTTGTTGAAAAGCCTTTTAGGTGTTTGTGGAAAACAACATCACGTGTATCTGTTCTGCTAAGACCATAACTGTCTGTGTCCCACAATATGGTACTTTGTCCTTCAAGGCTCCAGCATGGTAAGTCCTGTTGATGCACTTCCTCTTAAAACATGGCAATAGTCCAACAGTGGAGAAAAAAACCCACTGCTTTTTCAAAGACATACTTAGACACAAGTAGGACTTTTCAGAAATGCTGCAGGAGACTTAAGTGTAAAAATCAGTATAATCATAATCATAAAAAAATCATATTCTTTATACAACACATTAATGATTACCAGTCAAAAAAATTACCCTCGTTTGCACCAAAGAAAAAGCATAGATTACTTCAATATTTTGGCAATGCTTTTTTAGTACCATGTTTCACTGTGTGAAAATAAGTTTCACATCAACAAAACATTTATCACAGATCCCCCAGTACTGATTCCATATTGGTGATTTACACTTTTGTATGAGACTAATTGTGCCATCTCACTTTTCATAAATATATGTAGATGTAACACTTCATGAGATAATTTTTCAGGTGATGTTTCAATTGGTCATGCAATGACATTATTACCCCTGGAGGTATTTAAAAGACGTGTAGATGTGGCACTTAGGGACATGGCTTAGTGGTGGACTTSGTAGTGTTAGGTTAATGGTTGGACTCAATGATCTTAAGGGTCTTTTCCAACCTAAATGATTCTATGATTCTGTTGCCATAATGGCTTTGCAAAGGCAATCATTCTAAATGCTCCTTTCCGGAATTTCACTCTGACAGTCRTCCACAGTTGGGATTATTTGGTTCAGGTTGAAAAAAAAAAACAAACCCAAACACTTTTCTCTTTGGATTCGTTCCATGTGGAACATTTTTTGCTCATGAGGTCAGAGCAGAAGGACAACTGTGGATTGCAGACGAATCACTATGTGCAGTGTGATACAGCAGCCCTGCTGATGGGGTGCAGAGGCAGTTTGGAGACCCCTGCTAAAATGGTGCACAGCTGAAGAAGCAGCATCAGAGGCTTTGCAGATGGAGTATTAGAGATCATGGCAATGGCCACAGGACTATTGCAGGAGCTGATTGCAATGCAGTTCCTCTACAGTGACCTCCACAAGGCTATTTTACCCTACTTGGGGGGGAAAAAAACCCCACTCTCAGTTCATATTGAATAAGATGGAGCTTTTTCACTTCTGATTCTCCAGATTCTCCAGATTGTCTATGTTCATTGTTTAAAATTGGTCACCCAGCACCAGCATATTTATAAAAACTGATTAATCACATCAATCTAGCAGTTGGCTTGTTTCTGAGGTTTGTCTGTGATTTACAAGATAGGAAATTAAACTTGGCATAGTGAGTAAAATTTGATTGTTACTATTCCAATCATAAATTGTATTTTGCTTGTAATTTTCATACTGTCAAAAATATATTCCAGTTTGTAATTAGTTTAATAGCTTTTGTTTATTCCATCATATAATTTCCTCTTAATCTTAAATCAACAAAAGCTCTTTTTTGTTGCCTTTTATATGAGAATGATTAAGTTTCCTAATCTGAAGACTATAATTTCATGATAGAATTATGATTACAATGCTGATAATCCTTTCCAAGGAAGTGTTTAATTATTTGGGGTGGATTGAATCAAGTGTTCTGGAAGAAAAACTGAGGACAGAGAATACAGTATTACTTACTTGATATTTTGGCATCAATATGGACTTCAGTTACTTATTCTGACCTGGATTCTCAAACAGTCCTACAGATGCAAAACATGCCTGCTCACATACGGCCTGGATATTCCATATGCAGAAAGAGAAATTTAAATGTATAACCAGTTCCACACACAAGTACACTTCCTATGTACATCTGCAGTTTCTTATCTCTAATCACATCCGTCTAAATCTACTTAGAAAATTACTTACCTTCTCACTTTGCCTATGCAAGCATAGGAAAGTGTGGCTATAAATGTCCCTTACCCCAGTAGTTTGGACACATGATATGCACTTCTCATCTATTTTCCCACTTTTTTTTTCCACCTCAATATGAAGTACAACTCTGTTCCTTTAAAAGACAATATATTTTTTCATACAAATATCATGCAAAAGTGAAATATTAAGGATACTTTATGAAGCCACATCTTTAAAACGTAAGTGAAATTGGACAGATTACAAAAAATTCAGTGAAAATATTGACAAATATTTCGGCCTGTACAATATTAAAATTAATCCAGTGGAGCAGAATACATTAGGACAGGAGCTCGATTATTATTGTCTGATAATTATTTATGAATGTCACATAATCTGTTATGTATAGGTGCCCTTAATAATTTTTAAGTATTCATCCAGCACCTCCAGCAGCTAATATGTTTTATAAGGAAGGGCAATCCCAAAGGTTAAGTATTTTTACTATGGTTTCATTCTGGTCAAGAGAAATACAGTCTATGCTACTGTATGTCAAATGTTCATACCCAGTTAGGGTTCTAGCACTGGTGACTTCTGAGTGACCTCAGTCCTGGAAAGTTCATCCATTTCTTCCCCTCCTGCTCTGCGAGCTGTTTCAATGAAAGATACTGCTTCACCCTATAAACTCACCTTCTCTCTCTAAATAACTTATAGGTACACACTGGATCTTATGAATTTCCTTTTTATAACAGAAAATATAKATGAAAAACTTGGTTTTGCAAATTTAGCTTTATCCTGGATTAAACTGGTTAAAAATAATTTTCAAGCAGGCCCATTGCAAATACAAAGCCTTATCACTTTTAGCACACAAAGCAGCACAATCTTTCCTGAAAAAACATACAATTTTTTTATATAAGAAAGTAGCATTCATATTACAGAACACAAATTATTGGAAATAAAAAGACAGTCAAACATGTACAAAGGAACTCCTACCTTCTGCATGTTTAACATATGTGTCTTAAGCGTCTCCTATGCAAATTCAATGGGAGCTCATGAGCTCACTTAAACCCTGTCTTCTTAGTGGTCTAGGAGCATAAATTCCACTGACTTTGAAGTCAAAGGATGTAAACCATCCAGTTTTTTGACATCCTGCTTTGTGCCACACTCAGTCTTTAGGAACCTGCATACCTTTAAAATCACAATTTCGAAAGTTATATTTTACATACTTATGGATGGATACTCTCTCATAGTTACACTGGGAAAAGAATGGGCGGATATCTCACCTAATTTTTAACTATTTCTAACTACCCTTTAACTACCACTACTGCTACCAACCACAGAAGTTAGCCCTGCAGTTAAAGCCAGTCATCTCGAGTCAATGCAGAAGCCAAACACCTCCAAAGGAGTGATTTATCCCTGGCTGCTTCATACAGTTCTTTTGGGCTGAGATGAATCAGCCTCTGATGGTGGTGGATTTTAGGCAACTGGTCTAAGTTAGATGCCTAAGTTTCAGATAATTGAATTTTGGGTAAATTGAGTAGAACTTTAATTCTCTTTAGCTTAATATTACAAGATCTTGGTTGATAATCTCTAATATAAGTCATCTCTTCCAGTTGCCGAGGTTTCTGAATATAAACAGTCTGACTTTATTTTGACCTCAGCATCTCTCACTGTCACATACTATAGACTGTTCAGACGAACATGGTTCTGTTCTATTCTTAAAATATCTTTCAAAACCATTTTGCCAGTGATATATAGCCAATGTGCAAATAATCTTATTTCCCCCTCTTCCAGTACAAGCTAGCCTGTTGTTTTCATTTAAACAAGGCTGTTTGTTAACTGATGTGTCTGTAATGACTCAATACTATATCACCACTTCCTTTAACATACAGTGCTTAGATTAGCAACTACTGTTAAAGAGACTTCTTAACAACTGCCTACTCTGAAAGGCACATTTTGTTAGATCACCTACTGCATCTAAACATCCAAAATCTCTGAAATGGTATTATGAAACTTGGCAAAGAATCTAGCCAATATACAGTAAACACTTATACATTGATATTACATTTTAAAGTTTCTATTTATCTCCATTATCTACAGTTTCATGTAAGACATTCAGTGGGCACACTGACATTCATGTAGGCAGAATATGAATATTTGCTAGACAATTCTTACAGTTTTCATCTTATATATAAGATTACCCCAAACAGCATTTGCAAGGTGTAATGAATTACAGAGATTGAAGTGATTGCATAGTTGGGACAGTAAGAAGAGGCAGGATCTGTGCAGATACCCCTGAAATTATCATTAAACAAGTGTTCATTATCAGAGAGGCTGACAAATAATTGGAATGGGAAGGAAAATCAAAGTTAAACACTTCCATATGATCAGCTGTAGAACTGACTTTTTAAAGAATTACTTTAATTGCTTAAGTCTGCCCTTTTGGGCCTCTCAGCTTGGGTCTATTTAGCTACAGGTTAAATATTGCTTTCTTGAGTTGGGAGTTTTGATGAAAACTGTCTTGGTCTTTTTGCATATCCTGGAAGTTTTAGAACATTTTGCTATGCCCTGCATAGACTCATTCAACTCATGAGCAAAACGTGAGTGTTTCCTGCAGCATAAACCAACCATAAGGACTAGTTAATGGGTTTTTACACAGTGTTTGAGAAATTGAGAAGTAGGGAAAACCTATTCAGGTAGTTGCTATTGCTCATTTTATGTAACTACCTAGAAACTTAGCGCAAGGTATTAAATATAACTTTTGAAGTTATCATCCAAAACTATCAGCAAACACTTAATTTTACAGGAAACAAACATTACAAAGAGAACAATAGGTAACCATTACCGACATTTTAGCAGCTATTCCTTGTTTTGCTGTGACTGCACAAAGTGGCTAATAGCAGCCATCAAAGCAAAACTGTTGAAAGCATCATACTTTATAAATGTTATCCTATGGGCCTGTTCAAAGTCTCAATAAAATCTGAGCATTGTAACTGTATTGAGATAGGGTGCCACAGAATGCACTTTTACAAGTAATTTAAAACAACTGGGCATTTATAACTACCCATCCGAGGCTGTAGCGGTAGCTACTGGAGGAACACTGGACAGAATCTCTGAAGCCTTTCAGTCTTACTTTTGTTACTGACTTCCCATACAACATTGGTCAAGTTACTTCATTCTTCTCTGCTTTGAGTCCTCCCTCTGCAAAGCAGAGCTAATCATACCTGTAACATGCTGTAAAGCATGTAAGCAAATGACGGAACTGCTCACATTCATCATGCCAGATGTGGACAAACTGGCTTTCCTGCGGAAAGAAATGCTACAGAGATGCAACCTGCAATTCTTGGGGTAGGCACACAGTAAGTCACTTCCATGCTCTCTTGTAAGAGAACGCTTTGTTAAGCCCAAATGGCATAATTTCCTTAAAGCTTCATGCAAATATGTGGACTTACCCTTTTTGTGTAATTTCTTAGTCAAAAAGCATCATGTTGAAGATGTCCTTCACTTCTATGCTAGCCTTGGTGCATTGGAGTTCTGGTCTGGTTTTGCAATGAGGGCTTAAATCACGTCAATGTTCTTTGTGGTTACATGGATTGTTTGTGCAYCTTTCTAGTTTAGGCTGGTACATAGTTATTGGTTACTGAAGCAGAATGAATACAAGCACCTGAAGAGGTGGTTTCTTCTGGTCCTGTCAGCACATGAGGAAAAATATGTATTTCCTATATGAAAGGTAGAGCTGTCTTCCTAAAACTGAGAGATGCAAAATTAAATGAAGATGTTTCTATAGATCTTAAGGGTGACTTGGAGGAGAAACTTTAAGGCATTTCAAAAGATAATCAGAACATCAGAAAATGCTGGAATACTTCTAATACCCGCAGAATTAATGTTACCATCAATTAACCTTTGCTGTATACACTGATAAATTATTCAGTCACTTAATGGCATTTAAATTCAAGTGCAATTGTATAGGTCCCTAGATTGTAGTTAGAGTTGATTTAAAATGCAGGGTCTGAAATGCACTTAAGTGGAGCACTGAATGGCAATGAAATCTGAAAGGCTAAAACCATGCAAGAGGGCCTGCAGGTAGGCTGGGAGCTAGTGAGCAAAAGGGATGCTCTGCTTTCATAMCGCTAGGCAAGATGTTAGCTGTTTATAGAACGGCTTCCCAGCTCTTTTCGACCCTAGGAAGAGTAATGAACTCTCCTACACGCACAATTCATGGCCAAGAGTAGATACAGAGCCATGGAGGGACACTATTTTGGCTACCTCCGAAAGACATGCGTGCCTCAACAAAACAAAGAAAAGAAGTGGTGTGACTGGAAGATACAAAACATACTATGTATGTACATTGTAAAAATGAGTTGAAATAATTTAATTCACCTGGATGAACATACATTGCCTTGGAATTTAGTGTCTGGATCATGCCTTCCCTCCCACCTGGGAAGTGTAGGGGCACAACATAGCAGAGTGGAGCTCACTCAACCTTTTGGCTGTATATTTTTCTCTGATACAAACACTCTGCAAATTAAAGTCCCTATTTGCATTGCATTGCCGAATAGCAGATCCTGACTGAGACTCCTATTTTTATTTACTACAATTATACTTTATTCAGCCACTTTTGCCTGGTTTACAAATAATTTGTAAAATCTAATGTTAGTCACGGTACTAAAAATTGAATAGTTCAGATACATAATTTGGAAAACTAAGCTATGAGACATCTGAATGGAGATCTAGTCACTTAAGATGTGTGTGTTTGTCGTTTGGCTAAATCAGACCCAGACAATGTAAGTACCACCAGCTGGAAAGTATTACTATAATTTAAAAAAAAAAACAACCAAAAACAAAAAACCAAAAAACAAAAACAAAAAACCCCCAAGAAGCCAGAAATCCAGAAAAGTGTATTTGAGTATGCACTGTCCTATATCACTACTTAAATACTCAGATGAAACCTGTGGAACTAAAATTCGTATAGGGCCATCCTGAAATTTGCAAGAGCATGGAGAAGCCTTCACTGAAGGAGTTCAGTTTCTTTTGAAAGATAGTGTGGAAAACTCCAGCCATGTTTTATAATGGCTGGGTAAAACAGTCATAGTAATTGAATCTTTCTCCAGCATAAAAACTAGATGGCTTGTAATCCAGTATTACTGCATCAGGCCATATGTGCTGGATCATTAAAGGCAGTTAAATTAAACAGATAAGCAGGAAATCCAGACTGGCTTTACAAATCTGAAGTGCAATCAGCTACTTCCACAAAGCTAGTATAAGTGGCCCAGAGCTCAGCAATCTGAACTATGATTTATGCATTTTACTCCTAAATTGTCCTTTACAGAATGCTTGGGACATGGGAATACAATGTTTTGTTTGTAGGTTTGTGACTTTGAGAGAACAAGTATTCTTACTCCATAATAAATACGTATTTTCAAGTCTGTTCTTTAAAAAGCTAAATACATTAACAAGGAAATAGGGGTCACTACTGAAACAAATAGGGCAGTATGGACATGCAGTACTAAAAACAATGGCAAAAGCACTGATTGACTGAGGTGAAAACTGAACTCTCACTTGTCTGGATCTAAAATTCTTGTAAGGGGATCATGCAAAACCTGAATTTGTCACTTCTGAAAATCCAGTCATGCCTGCTCTACATGAGAGTGGTTTGCAGATTCAACCTGCCACAGCTGGGAACAGCCAGAATTTCCAAAGTGCTCAATGGTAGAGGAAGGAAGTCCTCCTCGAGCCTGGGTCCTCAGTCAGGAGCTCTCTAAGGCTTCAAATGCTGATCCTGCATGCAAAGGTTTCTTCTTAGGAGAGCTGAGGTACCCAACAGGCTTTACAGGCTGATCCTGGGAATCAGCCACAGAGATCAACCTGAAAGGCTGAAGTTAGAGCTTGGTGAAAAAATGAAAAGTTTACCAAAAAAAAATATTGTTTACATCAAGTTAAAATTTTGAAGCTGCTTCTTGGTTGAACAAACTCCCCTCAACTTCATTTTGGGCCCCATTCTCTTTCTCATCCAACTGTAGAAGGAAAGTCTTGCTTTTTTTTTCAACAGCCACCAAAAAAGTCCTCAGAAACTGGAATACTGCCCTTCTTATTTCAGGTCATATCTGCAGTGACAGCCCATCAAGATCTTTTACCAAATGGGTAAGCAGAGGCTTATATTCTATTACAGCATGGGGTATTCATGGAAATCAAGAAATATTGGTAGTCTATTTTTCAGTGATCTTTTTTTAAGGATATTAATGGAAGAAAACTATTAATTAATGGAAGAATCACTGTTTTTACCTAATTTAAGGTACATTCAGCCAGCTAACGTTTCTAGGTGATAGCTACCCAGAATGCATGTTCTTGTTCAAAGGGTCTGCTGAAAGCAGAACAAAACCTCTAAATCTGAGCCAAAAATGCACATTCTGAGGAAGAAACAGAAACCAAGCTGATTATTTAAAAGGCAGATGTTATATATAGGTATTTTTAACTGTTGTTTATTTTGCCTGGAAGCAAGCCTGCCATTTTCATACATTTTGTTGGGGGTTTTTTAACAGTTTTATGCCATTGGGTAGTATCTACTGACGAAATGCAGTCAGAAGAGCTGTTTGTGTAATTGCACTTTCAGTGAAGCAGTTAAATTCTCTCCTTCAGCACTCRCTTGCTCTCACACCCACATATTCTTATTCGTATGCAGTGTCTTATCTCTTGCTGTCTGGCCTRTGAATTATGTGTCTGCTTTTACGTTTTCTGCCAGTGTTTGCTCATCACTGGTTGGTCATTTTTCACCTCCTGAGATACACAGTCATCACAGTTACCAGTTGTACTTCCATGATAGAAAATGAAAAGTATGTCCCTTCACTTCAGTATTTAACCCTGTTTGTGCTAAAAGAGACTGAGGACTAGTCTAGTCACAACATGCTTTTTTTTTTTCTAATTGAGATCAATCTGAAGCTGAAAAATTAGGTAGTGTTTCCTCAGTATTTTGTAACTGAAGTTACTAAAGTCAGCAGTAGCCTTGGCCTCTGTCCACGAAATACTGGGTCCTAATAGATCACTGTGGGGTTAAGTCTGCTCTTCCATATTATCGTACGTAACAGGCTGAGTGGGGGAGAGACAAATTAAATGGAGATGCACACAAGTGTGTGTGAATCAGAGAACACTGCAGGGCAGCAAATGCTTTCCTAAAAGGAGCAAGAGGCACTTAATCAGAGGGACCATGTGAGTGGCAGGAATTACTTGCTCCCTAAGCCAGGAGGGAGCATCTGGCTCCAACGCTGTCATTAAGCCACCATATCTCCCCCCACATGCAGTGCAAAGAATCAGATACTGGTGGAGTGACTGTCTTCCTGGTATTGCTGCCAAAAATACTTCAAGGGCATGTGTGAATGGAGGAAAAAACCCAACAGGTTGCCTTTCAGACTGAATTACTGGCACAAAGATACATGCATTTTAATGAAAACCCTGTTCACAGAACAGAGCGTTCAAGAAATCCAAATACCTATGGGATTTCCAATAGCATATCTTAAGGGAATTCCTCTATTTATTGTGACTTTTATTAAGAAATTAATTGCTGACAAATTTATCACCCATCGTGTGCACAGATCTTCAGTCATCTTTGGCTGGGTGTTTCTTTACAGTGCTTTGTTCTTGACAATATCAGAAAAGTCTCTAGAGGTGCCAGTAATAGTAATACTTATGCAAATTGTCCCAACTGGATGCCAACAGAAAAAAAGACAAGTTAACACTTTGCTAGTAAAACATCAGTATTGCTTCCAAAGGCAAAAACAGACTTTAATTATCCATTTACGAAATGCTGAATCATGGGCCCAGATATGCCAGAAACCTTGCCAGGATATGTTTCCCATCCTGTTTGGTTTTATTCAGTAGGGTTTAAGGGATTGATAGAAATGAGTACTTTCTTCAAATCACCGACTCTTTGGCAGCAGTTATTAGAAAAAAGATTTATCACATGATAACAAACCCATCTCCACTTAGGGAATTACAGTTTGCCAGCCCTCTCCCCTCTGCAAACCCCTGTCCCTCTGCGGTCTGACACAGGTAGGACTCCAGCTTCAGAAACACGGGGTTGTCCGACCTGAAGCGTGTCCAGCCCAAAATGAGAGCGTTGGGTATCTGAGCAGAGAGGAGGTGCTCACTGACACCAATAGTACTGGTCATGGCTTCACTGCTGCAACCCAGCCAGACCCCAGGGGCACCAACCCCACCAGGAGGTAGCTCTGGGGAAAACCCCCTCCTTGCCCAGCCAGGGCACCAGCAGCCTGCTAACACAGGCGAAGCTGAGCTGATCAGAGGTGCAATTACGTGGTCAAGTACCACAGTGAAGCTGCCCACTCCTCAGAGACCTACAGGGTTTAGCAGGACACGTGCTGGAAATCATTGCTCCTTGTTTCTCACAGGCACTCGAGGAAGAACGGCACCTGCGGCAAGGTCGGGGGAATGCTAGATAGAACAACACTTCTGAAATGCCTCCGGTTAAAGTTTACTTTTATGGCACAAAAGAAAACAAGTCAAAAGTTGCTTTTCTGCAGACTTGAGCTAAATCACAAGTCACTTGGCAGGTCATTTCCCAGGAAGGTTCCGGGAACAATCAGTACATTTGCTGCTGCAAAGTTTAAAAGCCAACATATTCCCAACTATGGTTACAATTCCTGAAATGACTGTGCTGCCAGCAGTGGTCTGTAACCTCTGTACATCCAGTGTTTAAAGTGCCTTTTCTTTCATGAGAGCTAGAATTAGTGTGAGAATATTAAGGCAAAGGCTGTCTGTTATGAATTAAAGCCATATGCAAACAACATTGTAGAAATGAATATGCAAAAATTCATGTTCTTGTCATCTTCTGCAGTATGCAGCAGTGTTAAGTATAAATCTCTTACCTTGTAAGCCTGAAAATGTACTGGAAGCTCACTTGAGTAAAACAACTCTTGTAGAGCATGGGGCAGTATCTTGTACTGCTTCAAAATATAGTTGTGTAGCTAAATAGTGCTGCCGGTGGGAGCCTGTTTTACAGAACCAGAACAAAAGGCTGGGAGCAACCTGTGGACAAGACACCTCAGGTTTTGCCCGACTAACCTCTGCTGCCAACGCTCTCCTGACCAGAGGCTCATTTTTATCTGTACGGAGAGAAGAGCGTGCTAAACGAGGCATGCTCCTGACAAGCAGACCTACTTGAAAACCTAGGAATCTCAGGGTTTATAAAGCAAAAGTCTAGACAAAGCTGGGAATTTTAATACGGTTTGAAAGGTTCAGAGGGGACACATACATGCTTTCTCTCCTGTTCAAGACCTAAGAGCATCTCCCATAGTCACAGTAAAAGGCCTGAATTTTCCACCTTCTAACTTTTTGAAGTACAGATAGGCTGCTTTTTTGAACAATTCATATTTACATTTTGTGACACTTTGATGAAACAAGATGTTCCATTCTGGTCATCTTTGTCAAATACTCAAGAACAACATCCTAAAATTTGCAAAGTTCTCCTCATATGACACATGAATTTTCCTGAGGGCTGAAAGATTTTTAGGACATGTCTTTTAAATGCGTACTCCATTGCCAGCTATCATCATCTGCCATTTGCAGTTTTGAAGGATGTGATTGAGTTCCAGTGGCCTTGAAGAGAAGAAAAAAACCTGGTTTTCTCTAGCTCTGGAGACTGAAACCATTGAAACTACATGGTTCTCTAACGCAAGAGTCAATTTCTATAATGAATATCTGGGAAAAAAGCCGCAAACCTTTCATCACTTTGAATATAATCTAGAACAAGCAAACCTATTTTATTTCATGCTTGTTATTTTGACTTCACAAACATCATGGGTTCAAAAAGTGGAGCAGTTGGGAAAATGAAAATGTAACAAAAACCAAAACCAAAAAGAAAAAGAAACCACAGAAAAAGAAGGTGACAGGATGTGGAATTGTGCAAAAATCTGGGGAAAAGTAGAAACAACCTCTTCCCTACCCCAAAGGGCTGATTCCTGGTGCCTGGGTTTCTGTACCAATGGGCACCTTTCCAGTCTTGCAAGGGATGCTAACGCAGAGAGACCAGCAAGCTCTTGATTTCCCCTCTGCTCCGCAGCAGGGGTGACCGTCACAGGGGGGAGACGGTAACACAGCCCGGGAGGCAGCGGGGCTGCCTTAACATGGGAAAGCCCTCATCTCCTCCCCAGGGATGCCTCTTAAGGGTCCCACTGTGCCTCCACATTGGTTCCCAATGCTGCTGGAAGACTCTCAAATACTTTGCTGGGGGCAGCTAGCAGGGTATCACCTCCAGGAGGTGAGCAAGGGGCAAAAGATATTCCACGTGAATAAAGCATAATTTCAGGTAAAGCTCCCTATGTGCTGCTGAGTAAACAGCCTGGCTTATGCTGTGCAATTGCTTCCTATCTCCCTGTGTGATAAGGACTGTGACAGTCCGTTGGGACAGTGACCCAAGGTCTTTTCCAATGCATGACGGATAAGACAAACAAGAAACTGAAAGAGATTACATTTCATTTTCTAGCTGCTGCCAGAAATTGTGATCCAAGGTAGAAGACTATGTGTGTGTGCATAGATATACACATATGTACCCTCCATGCTGTAGGGAGCAGTCAGTATCTAGTGTTGCCAGTAATTGCCATTTCTGTTGCCTTTCAGGACAAAAGCACCAGAAGGGAGAAGGCACTGAAGCATAATTTTGCTCTGAGGGATGTAATTACAAACTTCCACATTTTTTTTCAAGTCAGTATCTTTCTAGCAAGTTTTAGAAGTGCTGTAAGTTACGCCAAATCAACAGCACACAGTTGTGGACACGCTCCTCTGAAAAGTGAAAGAAGCCTTTATTGCTGATCCACTTGATGTGACCAAAATGCAAAAAGTAATTGTGAAAAAGGAATTGTGCAAACTCTGCTAAACCAGACTCGTTGCTATAGAGAACCTTTAAATGGTCTATTACTTTTCATTACCCAAAATTATAAGGTTAAAATCACAGATTTAATAGGTTATTTTTCAGTAATTAGGCAAATCCTTTCTCAGGCAATCACAGAAGGTTTTGAAGAAATTATTACTGCAAATGCTGTGTGTATACTATTCTGCATTTCTATTTCAATCTTATTCATATAAATTGACTTTTATAATTTCCTTTTTTAAAAAAGTACATCAGGAGTCATGAATACTCTGAAATAACATGAAACTATCTTTCATGTTTCAACTTCCATCTTTCAACTACTCTTAAAAAGAGTAGAAAAAAGTCTCTTGCATAACATTTAATTAAAATGTGACATTAATATTTAAAAACACAAACAGGAAAATACCCGTATCAGATTAAAGTCCCACGGGCTGTTATAACTTGCTCTGATTCAACAGATATAAAATACTGTAGTATAAAATGAACTACATGCTGCCAGATAAATCAGCATGTGTCATACTCACATGTTACTACATATTCTGTTACTACAGTTAAGCAAATGTTCACTTGAAACAAAGTATATGCTACATTATAAAAAACCAGCATGTACAAATGCATGTATATACATTATGGTGGCATTAGTCATAGCTCTATAATTAAAACTGAGCTGAATTTTGCATGAAAAGCAGGAATTCACCTAACCTTCGGTACGCTGCAAAAGTAATTTCAGTCTGCAAACATCAGCCCCACAATCAAGAACTCACAGGAGAACTTTATATCAGGGATTCAGCTGACCCATCATTTACTTTCACTTCATTAGAATATTTTTCTTAATTTGCAGTAAGCATCCAAAACAAAGAGGTATATTTCCAAACAAACAGACGAAGTAATTTTATACATCTTTACCAGCTATCTCGTTTTGTTATATGCATCGGTAAAGATGGCTTTAAGATTGTTTTCACTAATCATTAACAAGTGTCATCCTACCTAAGATGTTATTCACTAAATACGTACTTTAGAGTTTTCTAGGCAATGTTTATTGGGTAATTTATTTAAAACCACGCTTTTCAATAACACTTATTAATGTGTACATCAATGAATTCAAGACTAACAAAGAATATTCAGCTTCAGTTTTCATTATCTTTTTAAACTTTTTCCTATTAGTCCTCTTTTATTCCTGAATATATTAAAGCAATCTATTGAGTCTTTGTTTATACATTCCAGCACAGCTTGTATTCCCTTATTGCATTTTGGATAAAAGCTTGTTTTCCTTACCCTTTTCATATTCAGTGGGGCTTTTTTTTCATTTTAAATTTACTTTAATTACTCATTCCAAATTCACAGATGGCCTGTATTCAGTGTTACTACCTGTATTCAGTTTTCATATACTTTTATGCCACGCAGTCAAACCCCAATAATTTTGGAAAGTTTCTGATTATATCAATACTATTGGCAGGTATCGAAGGCCTGTTTGTTATCACAATGATCATTAGCAGTTTGTACTGTTCCTGTGAAAATTCCTGGAAGGAGCCCAGATTCTTTTGTTCCCATTCACAGAGAAAAGAGAGGGGCTTTGCTGCTGTAGATCAAGGGCAGTTTTTGAAGAGTTCACCAGTTTCAGTGTACAGACAAGATAATCTCTTCGACTCCCTTCCAGCCTTACTTTCTGTGGTTCTGTGAGTTAGCATCTGATTTTATGTATGTATGTATATACATGTTCACAAATAATATATACAGCCATTTCTTGGTATTTGCTTATTACTGTCACGTAAAGAAGATTATTTACTTCATGTCTTGAATTTCTCTTATTTTATATAACCATACATCTCTGTACTGCAATGCAACTGTTTGTTAGTAGGTTTGTTTCCCTGGAAAGTAAACTGAGAGAAATATTTTGTAATTCATCTATTTTTATACAGTAATGATGTTTTCCCTGTCAAATAATTTGCTTGTGGTAAGCTAACCATACAGGCTCTGAACAGTCAGTTCCTAAATTCTACTGCTAAAAGGCATTGGACTTACACCATCCCCAGCCACCACCATGAAATCTATTTGCGACACCATATATTTATTTTCTTTAGGAAATACACAGCTTCAGGTAAGTGTGCTCTTTGCAAGTCTGTATCGCCACAGAATTATGCCTGGAAACAGATCTTATTCTAGCAATGGGATACTTTACCACTGGTGGCTATGAGGTAAGGCTCCATACAATAATACCATGACGAGTTTGCTCAAAATTTACATTGCAGTTACACTGGCCTTCCACTAGATGCCAATATATTACAGCAGCTATTATAATGGAGGTCAAATCATACTAATTCAAGAATAAGGAGAATAATATATTCTTTTTCATATATGCTCTTGGCCTGATCTGGATTAAAACTTCTACAGTTAACACTCCATCAGATTTGTATTACCTGCCAGTCCTTTCCGCAGTCTTAATCTGAGTCCATTATGTCCAAGTGTAATTAGAAAGATTCTCTAAATTAAGTAAGTCTGGTTCTGTAAATTTAGCAGACACCTAACCAGACGATGCTCTGGAGACTTCTGAAGAACCATCAGCCTGCTCAGCGAGCCTGGGCCGAGCTGGCACAGGCAATCATGTTTCCATCCAGCCCCAACTTTAGGTACCATTTGATCTGGTGCGATCACCAGTGTGCCATGCAAATCATGATGAACTGTATCCATCATACAGATAACCAGCGAATCGATGTTTGCCCAACACTATCTACATGCAGCACCACTGAGGGAACCTAAGACATTTTATACTCAGCATGAAATACATTGTGGCAGTGATTACAGGCTTTGGTTCCACAATATTTCGTTGTATTGGAAACTCCTAATTTAAGTACAACTCATAACCTATCCTGAGGAGCCTACACACATGAAATAAAGACTTATGATACGCCTTAGCAACTTGAAGCCTCCTGTTTGTCTTACAAAACCATGGACCTGCCCCATTCTACAAACTGGATTTTATTTCTGCTATGCGACTGGCGATAATCAGGTTGGGAACTAATCTTTCGTTACAGACCAGCCTCTGAAAGCTATGATGCTACCTTTACATTGGCTATGTCTGAAGACTTTAAAGAGCATAGTGCATGGCAAAGGCTCCAAAGGACTTGCTTGCTGATTGCCATCGCTTGGGGAAGTTATGTTGATACTATCTAACCACCGGGACATTAGCATGTCACAGCGCTCTGCAATATTCAGCTGCCACATTCTCAGCCTCTGACTCCTCTTTGATTTCTGCCTCATCTGTTTTCTCTGGCTGTGACACTGGCTGGCGGTGCCCAGGCTCCCACAGCAGCAGGCTCCTCAGTCACTGGTGGCCAGGAGCAGCGTGGGCTTGGTAAGGAGAACCATGCACTGCGGGGCCTCGCTTCAGGGGAAGGGACAGCGTGTCCCACCTACCCCATCCCCAACCTGACGGCAGCGGAGAAGTCACAACACGTGAACTAGAGTGAGCTCCCAGTTACCAGATGTGTGACCCATGGGATGCTCTAYGGACAGGAGAATGATCTGTACCAAAACATTTTTAACTCAAATTGCTTAACTGGAGTTATTTTTAACTTTACACTTTAGTTTCACAGAAGAATGCACTGTTTAGTTAGATTTCAAAGTCAGCGTGGGAGAGCTAGGCTACCTTCCCTCTTTGTATTCTGCTCATTATCCACCATGCTAGGTATTCAGGCATTGCAATTTCATTTTTATATTGATTCACCTATTTTATTGGGAGTTCGCATCTTCTTAGGTAGCAACGTTCTTCTTCCCCCTTCAGTTTTACATGAATTTCATTTGAATTCCTTTGAATGAGAGCACTGCATAACACAAATGAAGCCACGGTCTCATTAATACTTTTTTAAATAATAACTTTTTGCAACCATGGTATTTTGGCTGCCTTTATAAGAGGAGGTTTAACAAACAAAAGAGAAAATCTGTAGTCACACAATCTATTGTAAAGAAAACCAAGGAAGAGAGACAAGCTGCTAAGAGGTACCTACTACTCTGGAAGTTTTCTCTCTCATCGTAGAAAGTCAGGATGTCTTTTTTATATGATATGTGTTTTCTTTTTCTTTATATAAATATGTACCACGCTGAGCTTGGGGTTCCTAAATTTCATAGGTTAATCACCTATCATACATTACAATCATTTGCATTTACATAGTGAGTTGCTATAGTACTATTGTCTGTACTGTGATTACACCTATATCCAACAGATTCCTGATTTTCACTTTTTAGTTTAGCAAATATTGATTATCTATAACTATTTTTGACATCCAGATATGCGTTGGGAACCAGAAAAGCTTTTTGCATAAGCAGACAAAAAGCCTACTTAAGATTTTTGAAATGTAATACAATGATTAACAGACAGCCTTGCAATGGAAAGCAGACGTGAAGATTTATGTAGTATAATAATGAGAATATGAAATTTGGGATTATGTGCACAGTGAGAAAAATAAATATTGAAAGAAAAACAATAAATATTTTAAACTAAAAGATTACTTTGAAACAGTAACAGATAGCTAGCTTATTGGATTCAACTAATTGCAGTAGAGTATTTTATAGTTTCTGTAAATGAGATGTTCTGTGTAAGTACGCCTTTAGCCTTAGAGAAACAACAGCCCTGAGGCTGCATTTCACTCACTGGGATAACAGATGACTTAAACATCCTCCTTCACTACCCTTAACTGTTGAGTAGGATAGCTTCCTGTCTGGCATAAAAAAACCTTCTTCCCCCATGGATCTGTTCTTTCATAAAGGTCAGCACAGCCTCTGCTTTGCCTTTGTCACTTAAAACAAAAAAGAAGTCAGTAAGTATACCGGTATATTCTCTAACCCTTGAGTTCCTAGGGGGTTTTTTGCCCTTCTTTTTTAAAGACATATGCTAAATATATTGCTTTTTTTTTTTTTTAAGAACAAATGAGAGAAAAATATTTCTCATTGAAAATGTTTGCTTTATGATTTTGTAATATTTATAGAAAAGAAATCTTCAAAAAAACCCCATATTGGTATTTGGCAAGTATTTCTTCCCTTGCCAGACAGAAAGTTATTTTTACTTAACAATTACGGCACTTGCTAAGATGCTTCCTCAAAGATATTTCTTCCCACACAACTATTTTGTCATATGACTGCTAACATCAAAAAGAGGATAATTGTACTGCACTGACTCTTAAGAGATGTTTTCAATAAAACAAACTGGCTGAAGAAAAATCTGAGTGTAGTTTCAATTGTTGGGCACTAGATATTTTAAATGCATTTTGGTGCTATACAATATTCCAGTTGTTTGCATTAGCTGTTCATATTAGCCTTGATTATAAGTTTTAGCCATGCATTACTTTGTGTCTGAGCTCTCTAGCGATGCACTTTATATTTTTAATATCAGTCATAATTTATATAGCATGCAAAGCTAACAAAGAAGCCGGAATTATAACCTTGCTCAGTGTAATTTGAAGTGGCACTGTGAGCCACATGCAAATGTCAATGTTATTTCTATATGCAAATATTCTCTTTGTTTGCATAATCCTCAAGAGTATCATGTTTCAGTATTTGGCTGCTCCTAGCAGACCAAAGGGCAAAGTGGTGGTGCGACCAGCAGTAACATATTATGAGAACCCTTTGAATAAAAAAAGTTTTTTGGCACTGGCAAAACCAAAGTTACCAAATTTAGTCTCTGATTACGAGTCAGTTTTACACATTTCAAGTGAAGTTTTCAGGAGTCAAACAAATGAGATACTGTCTAGCACTTCACCCTGCTCCCGCAGCCCCCATTACTCTCTGCACAAGTAAAAGGAAGACACGCTAATAATTCCACCCTAGGGCTTGATACAGCAGGTGTTTATATATCCACACACATACACACACCCTCTCAAAGAAATAAAAATTATACTTTACAATCCAGAACATATCCCCTGCCTTAAGTCAATTTTTTTCATTCATTCTTTTAACCCGCCTTTACTCCCCGTCAACGCTGGCCATCGGGTCCATCAGACACCAAGCTCAGGCCAACAAGACTGACTTCACACACAGGCAAACCCACCATGCATCCTAGTGGCGAGGCAGCTTTCTTTGCACACTAGCCTAAGTAGCCACCGACCAGTTATTGTGCGCAGTAATCGAGGTGTTTTGCCTCTTGAGTGAACTGTAAGCGTTGTACTTTCTCTCTCTTTCACATGCATATACATGCTAAATCCTGAAATCCTTCCACCTCATGCCCGAAGAAGAGTGTTTTTTGGTTTGTAACATCCAACGATGCAATAACCAATAGTTTTCACTGCAAAAATGAGACTGTTCTTGCTTAATATTTTTGACTTGAAAATGGAAGTATTTCTATAATTTGCCCCTTTAAAAGTTTTCCATAATTTCTCATTTTCTTTATATACCTATAGGTCTTCATGCTCGCAGACCTCTGCCTTCGATGTTGGACAYTTCTCTGACCCAGGAATCTCCCTGGGAAGGCTCTTCACAGGCCTCCCTCAGCATACACCCTTGCTCAGTCAGCTCCACATTTCCAGCGCAGGGTTCAGCTTGAGCTTCAGCTGTTCAACCAGCAGTTCCAGCTGACCTTCTACAGGTTCACTTACTTGCCAGTGGAAGTTTTTTTAGCGGTAGCATTTTTTAGTATCCCTGACTCTTCCTTCAGACCAGTTATTATTTATTGCAGTTGATTTCAAAACTCCAAGTCATTCTGAAATCCATTATCATCCACTAACCAATTTTATGTCTGGTTTTTTTCCATGTAGCACGCTTATTCCTAGAAGAAGGTTCCAATTAGTGGCTTTGTTGTTTTGTTTAAGTCAGTAGGAAGTACAGCTTTACACATCCAGCTCAATGATCCAAAAACTATTCTTACTTTTTATTGCACAGCGAGGCACTGCATATTTTATTTCATTTCACCCCCTCGCTTGCCTCCTGCATTTGTTGCCTCAGATATGCAGCACAATGAACTACACTTGCAGATAAGGAACTGCATTTTTTGCTAATTATCCAAACAGGGCTAATAGCAGTGAGATGCTTGCGTCTTTGCACTKCCATAGCAGAATTTCTTTGCACTGCTAATAATTCCTTGGCACAGTACGCATCGGKTATATAGACAAAAAAAGGAGGAGGTGGTGGCAACTGCAGTTTGAGCGGATCAGAGCAGCTCCTTCGCTGTTGTGCWGCACCCAGCCCGGGGAGGCTTGGCTGCTCTGACGCGAGGGTGGGCAAAGCCYGTACGGGAGCAGCTCGTTGCATACGGCGTTTGAGCTAAAACACTGGCTTTGTCAGAAGATAATGTAAGCGCTTCAGGTCGAGTTTAGGCTGTATTATTTGACAGGCTTTATTGCTAACATTTTAAAGACAGTTCTAGCTCCCTCTCGTGGAGGATTAGCCACAGGCAACGTTTTCCCTATGAACAGGACATACGGGTTACACATTTATATATTCCTGGCCCTAAAGTTTATATACTAGTAAGATAAACTCTTTTATTAAACAGATTAAAAGGACCTCACACTCTAATTTCTAAAAAAGTAGTTACTTTATCTGCACTATCTTCCTACACTAAACCACCCCATTCATCAGCACAATACTCCATCTCTTCATCAGACTTCAGCAAAGCTTCACAAGGCTCCTTTCTCTCCTCAGCGCTTCCCCAGCTCTGTCTGTGTGATATCCACCTTGCCAGCCGACCTCTAGCTCCTGCTTGCACCATACCTGACGGTGGAAGATGCTCTTCTTGCCAGAGCTCTCCCTCGGCACTCAGCATCATGCCAAATGAKGACTACCTCTAGGATAAACGGAACCAACCAAGCTCTTTTTGAAGACAATATTTATACTTCATTCTTGTGGTTGTTTTCTGACCTGTTTCACATTTTTTTTACAGTATCTCTTTCATAGCAGTGATATAAAAAGTGACACTGCAATCCGGTAAGAGAAGAGCTGATGCCACATACAGAAGTAATACCCGTTTCCCTGTTCTTCCTTCATATTTCCATTCAGCTCTCCATGGATGCATAAAATACAAAGATGACATCATCTTACTAAGTGCTCATGTTTATTTGATGGTCCTTCATGATCTGAAGTCCTTTCTTTCCTTCATTAAACAGAAGAAAAAAGCAAAGTGAAACAAGAACCAGGGGGGAAAAAAGCATCATCTAGACTTAAATCCTTACAAGATGCTCCCACATTGTGTCCGACTGGTGAGAAAGTACCTTGCTGTTTCATTTTTACATGAAGTTTTCTATGTGCTATTTATATAAGGTATTAATTGATATGGCATATCAAAATAAGCAGTATTTTGTTAAGGTCAGAATTCCACCACGTGCCACGTTCATCACTGCACTTAAAGTACAGACCACATGCAAGAAGTCAATTTTTTGTATAAAAACTATTTTTTAAAAAGGAAGTTGTACAGCCTTATAGATACAAAAAGGAAAGTGATTGCATAACAGTAGTGTTTTGTGGCACTTAAAATGCCATTCACTACTCCTGCTGTTCATTAATAAACTAAACCAAGTAATTTTTATACGATGTGTTTTATTTTTGTCTATATAGTGGTAATAGATATTGCAACTGATAAGTAAAAAGAAAAAACAAAATTACCCACAAGACTGTTGTAAGAAAGGTGGATGATTTTACACAGAAGCATCCCTTAGAAAAGGGTTACTTGCATTTTTCCCAGCCTCCACTGGCCTCCACTGAAGCAGTGAAATGGTTCCAGCACAGCGAAATGTTGAATTTCACGTCCATGGCAAAGAGAACATATACAACAGCTCCTTCCTAGGAAAGTGCAGCCAAAATAAGTAATATGGATGCTGCTGGAGAAACAGTGGACACCTCCTACACCTCCCACATGTACTCTAGGCTTGAAAATGTCTATGTAGTCCAATCCAATCCACAGCAGGCTACTTGATTATCCCAGGTTCAACTGTTTGGATAGCCTAATCTTTGTTACTGTGTGAACACTCATGCCAGCAATAAAGTAAATAATAATAATGCTGAGTACAACCTCCCTTGAGAGAATTTAATAATTTTGATTTGAAACTTCTGTACTAGTGAAATCTGGCAGAAACAATAAACATCTTTTGAAAATTCATGCTCCTCATAAATTGAGGATGATACGGTGGTAATATATCTTCTCTTACATTTGTTATGTGTCTTATTTTCACTTTAATTTTCAGAAAAACAATTACCCCTTGTAAAGAATCTAATTTGCAATAACATGAATCTGCGGAAGCACAAATGAAGCTTAGTAAATAAGAACAACATACTTTCATTATGGTTCTTGTGACTGGTCTTTGCAATGTCTTATTTCAGTATTTCGAGGCAACTCACAAGCAGCGAATTCACATCCACCAGGAATTCACCCTCCTACTCAGATGAACTGGAAGAAATAAGTGGCGAACACTGATTCTGCCAGTGTCGGTGGTGCTCAGCCAGCCAGAGCTCCCAGCAAAGACAACTTGCACAGCAGTTGTTTTTTTTCCCTGGCAAAAATATTTTTTTAAATATGATATTACAGGATAAAAAAACAAAACAAAACCCCAAGTGTGCCTCCTTATTCTACCTTTGAACATAAACACAAAGCACATCATGCAAATTGTTCCACACATTAACTGAAATTTGCAAGAGGCTTACAGGAAAGCCAAAAACGATGTACGTGTCTTGTTAAAACCTCCAAAACTCTGATAAAATCATAACTTTAGGCTTGCTACCATCATTACAGGCCAAGACAATATTTTATTTGTACACAAGTAATCAAATTATATCTTAATTGCTTGTCACTAGGCAACCATTGATTTTAAGATGGGTGATCAATTCTTGGGGACAAAGAATAAGTTAAACATAACGAGGAGTTACCAGTTAGCCCTTTAAATAATCATTAAAGCCAAAGAATCACTCTTTTCTCTCCCCAGAAAACCATTCTTTTTAACTCACAGCTTCAAAGAATCACAGCAGGTACATTTATGTGTTTTTGCTAAATCAATCCCTGCTTTTAATTATGTAGGGGATATAAAAATGTTTGTATCAAAAAAGAAAATGAAAGTGAGTATGAGAGACAGACTTCAGTGTATTGTAAATCTCTTCTGAAGCTCAGGACTGAAAGGTACTATTGGGCCATTACAACTTCCTAGTAAGAGTATTTTCATATTGTTACTACACCTTTTTTTTTGGTCTCTTTTTTTCTCTGCCACAACATAGCCTAAACGCTTCTTCTCGTGGAATCTGCTCCAGAAATGTGTTCTTCTCCCTTGGTTAGCAGTCATCTTCCAGTGTCTAGCCTGAAGTTATTTGTAACCTATTTACATGCATTTGTTCTGGCATCGATCACCCATTAGTTTATCTAGCTCTTTCCCATTGTGCTCAGTCTCTAGATTTACCTATGAGTAACAATTCCATTCTGTGTCTTTGGTAGGCAAAAGAGATCAGCCTGTTAGCTTCCTTTTGCACTAGAGGATCTCTGCCCCCTTAATATCAAGTGTCTGCATCAGTTCTTGTCCACTTTTATTTTTCTTTAATATGCTCCCGTCCCCTTCTTCCAGATCTGTATTTCAACAGCGCCTTACCACTAATATGTCCTCTCTTCACAGGAAATGTCTTTCCTGATGACCTGCCAATTTTATCTGCCTAGAAGTGAGAAAGAGATCTGGCATGATTATTCCTTAAAATGTCACACAAGGTGGCAAGGAAACAAAAACAAGAACACTTCAGACATCTGTACCAGTGAAAGAAATGTAGGAAACTGAATAGAAGACCCTGAACGTGTTAAGTATTAAGTGTGATTACCTATGCCAATTAGCATAACTGAGAATGGAGGGGGTAATTCATGCAGGCTGGATGTGCAGCAGAGTAAGCCTGTTCAGGAAGACAGCTGGGGTGGGGGAAGAGACATGCTGTTACCCCTGGGCACAGGGGTGGTGGAAGATGTTATGCTGGAAGTGATCAGGTAAAGGTGAGCAGACCCAGCACGCTGTCAGAAGAGTGACTCATATAGTTGTCCGAACAACTGAGAACACCATCTCCTAGTGTTGGGAAAGAAAAGCAAATTCTATTAATGCTTTTGGGGCGGGGCGGGGGGGCAGTTTGACAGAGAAGGTGAAGAAAGGAGTGAGAGAAGGAGACTTCCAATGCTCAGCAGCGCTTCTAGGAGAATCAGCTGTGCATACATAGGCAGGTCAAGTAGCACGATCATTACATGCTAGTTTAGCATTTCTAGGAAAAAAGAGGAAGAAGAAGAACAGTAGACACCAAGATAGAAGACACCAGTTTCAAGGAACTGATTATATTTCACTGGCAGAAAATTCGTACACTTCTTCAGAGAAAAATGAAAGCAATTGCACCATCTAAAAAAAAGAATGAGGAAACTTAAGAGATCAGCTTGACAAAGTCGTGGGTCCTCAATAATCTGAACTCAAGAAGAAAGTACACAACAGGAAATGAATGAAGAGCAAAAACTTTTTTGAAGCATGAAGGACAGAATGAGGCTGTCCAAGGCACAAAGGCAGATTCAACAGGCAAAGGTCATAAAGGACAGAAGAAAACACTCTGTCCACACATATCCTCACATATTGTAAGGGGAAAAGCACAGAAAGGGATGGTACAGAAAAAGGCAATGTTTATTCATTGTCTGCTTTAGAGTCACATTCACAAGTTTATATTTTGCTTACTCCTACCAGCTGCAGATCTTTCACATCTTTCTGTTGAAATACTTACTTCTCTTCTCCTGCCCCCAAAACTACCCTAGCTCATCAAGGTTATTTTCAATATTTATCCTGTCCTCCAGCATGCATTATACCCCTTACAGTTCCATGGCATCTAAGAACTCGATAGCACACTCTCCATCACGTAGGCAAAACATGGGTTAGTATGGAACACAAACCAGACCCTTGCAAGACCCCACCCAATACGTATTCTACTTCTTTGACAGTATTCTCAGTGGCAAGCTTGTTTGAGATCTGAATTCTGAGTCTTGCACCCAGCTAGTTATACACTGCCTTGGCCATATTTCTCTAGCTTATTTACTGTACAAGCATGTCATAAATAACAGTACCAAAAGCCCTAAAATGCCAAGATACATTAAATTTACTGCTTCCTCCCTGTCCAAAAGACGTTATCCTAGCAAAGAAAGAATATTTCTCGACACAACTTGTTGATTAGAATTCATCTCATTTTGATCTTTCAAGTACTTACATGTATTTGGAATTTTTATTCCAGAGTTTATCTGGAAATTGTAGTTAGTTGACTGGTCTACAACCGCCCACCCACCCCTTCTCTTCCTCTTTCCCTTCCCCCTCTTCCCTACTAAAAATAAGTACCACATCTGTTTTCTCAGCACTTTCCCTGTCTTCCAAGTTTGCAGACAGTGCAAGCAGCTCTGATTTTCAAACAGTTTTAATTTGGGGATGCCTAAAATGTTGGCTGATGCAACATCCTGCCGCTTCATTGCTGCTATGAATTCTATTACTGGAGAAGGAAACTAGCTCTTAATAGTATAAATTACAGACATGCCTCTCTACAAAGATTATTTCCAAATAGCTCAGAATCAGAGGCAAACAAACAACCCCCTGTTGAAATTAAGACTGTTGGTATAAAGTCTAGAAGTTTGCTCTTCACATACAGTAAAAAAATAACAGGAATATATTAAAATAATCAGTAAAAATTCTGTTTATCTTTTATGTAAGGGTGTATCAGATACCCTAGTTTAAAAAAATGGAAAGAAAAAAGACTGGGAACAGAAAGTGGAAAAGATTAATATATTACAATATTATGTTTACGCTAATGAAGGTCATAAAAAAAGACATGGATACTATATAATTTATTTCATGGCATATTTTTGTTTTCTCTCCTCATTTCTGAATGAAAGTACTTGAATAGGCAGATACTTCTAATCACTACATTCCCAAAAGTAGACCACAGAGCAGCCTGAGAAAGGAGAGTCTTGGCTGAAATCGACGACAAGAAAGAAATCCGTATCTCATAACAGATGTCTAGTCTTTGACATTTTAAATATTCTTTCTTCATGCTTGCTGATTCATTTCTTGACTCTCTCTTTCCTGGAAGTCTTAGCTACTCAGTGTCGCAGCCTTCACTTGTATATCTTTTGAACAAGAACACAATTTTTACCCAGTGCTGACAGCTTGTCATCTTTCTCCCAAGAATTCATACTGAGAGATGCTGATCTTGCGGTATATCCAAGATCGAAAGAATCTGCTTTTGGTTTTTGCTTAATAAGCTAAAATCTATAAACAACTCTGGTACAGCAGGTTGCACTGAAGTACTGAAATCCTTTTTTGTTTACGCCTCTTTCTTCTCAGTGCAATTCTCTATTTTTTAATCCTTTATTTAAAGGAAGCTTGTCAGAGAAATCCCTTCTTGTTTCAGAAGAACTTAGAGGATTAGACCTCAGGGTCAGAAGGACAAGGACCCATCCTCCCCCAGCCGAAGCACCCCTACCTGGAACCCTGGTGCAATACACAGAACTCAAACAGGGTTACACTACTTCTTCTAGTTACTTGTAACAGCAGTGTTTGACCTTCTCTCAGGAGAAAGTCCCCGTGGTCATTTTGCTGTTCCTCCTTCCTCATTCTTTCTCCAGTGACGGGTTCAGAAATAAAGGGCTAGCCTACAGAAACTCTGGGTTTATATTGTCACCAGTTTTCAAGCCTGAAGAGTTGTTAAAAAATTCCACACCATTCAGACATGGTTATACCCAAAATCATGACAACAGAGGCAAAGGCTCAGCATCTTGGAGTCTTACACATATAAAATAATCCTCAGTAATTAGGCTGAGGAAAAATCTATTTAAAATATATCATCTCATGTATTGGACCACCATGATGCCATGTCATACCTCTGAAGAAGTCGTCGTCTAACAAAAAAAAAAAAAAAAAAAAAAATCCTGAGAGTAGAGTGGATATGCAAAAGAGCAAATAAAATCATATAAAATTAATGGTTTGTTCAAGTTTGTTTAGTTGCTTTTTTTATTGAGAAGAAAGCCTTGGGTGGCTGTAATTTTACTGCAGGGGGCATTATCCTTATTTAATATTAGAATGGAAGTTCTCAAATGCTTTTATCACAGGGCTGTATCTAAATGGATATACAGAGCTCACCACTTTCATTTGCAGTCACAAAAGATCTGTATCTACCCTGCAGAACCGCATGAGATACCATCCTATAAGCACTTAGTGTCTGGAGCAGCGCCTGCTCGACATGATCAGCCAGCTGTCTTAAGGCCACCAACAAGTGTTCTGCAGACCAGCGATTCCAAAACGCTTCAATGAACAAATATTTAAAGCATCCATTTCTGCAAAAATATTTTCTTACTACATTTTTCAAACCCACAGAATAACCTTCAGAGAGATATAAAGGTGGCAAAAGGGCTCCAGAAAACACCATTTCAACAGCAGTACTCCTTTTAAGCTCTGCAAAACTCATACATGCACTCTCATACAAACTCACACATGCTCATAAATATAATCTATCATAATTTGTCAGGGCAACACAAACCTGGGGACAAAACTATGAGCACACTACAGAGTCATTCACTTTTGACCATTCCTGTTTAGAAAAGGGCAAACAACTTCTGGTTCTGCTCTGTTAGGAAAAACCATCACGAAGAATCATACAGCTCTGTCAGGACACTTCAGACATACCCCTAAGCCCTGCTCCTGCATAGAGTGGTGGTAGTACAGCACCATGTACAGAAAAAACCCACCCGCAAATGCACAGGGACCAAACCACGCTTGGTTTTCTCTAGCTTTGCCTATCAGGTTGACTGCAAACTGCAAGGTTTCATAATTCTCTCTCTCATGTTGATTTTCTGATGTACAACAAACTGCAAGTTTATAGTAAAGCCACTCCTTCAGTCAAGGCATTGGGTTTCTTCCACCCAGCTGCCAATTTTCACTTGGAGAACTTGGAGGAATTGCATATCTTCGTGACTGCCAACTCACTGCTTACATGTCAACCAATGAAACCAGCATTTTGGGATAAGAAGGTGAGAGCACTGCTAAAAAGGTAGCGTTAGGCTAAGAAGAGGAGGCTGCAGTGATGATGTAGTGGGTAGGGAAGGACTCCTTGCACAATGTATTTGCTTACAAGCCAAGTACTAACTGGCTCTAAATAAGCTCTCTTTACTAAAGTACTGACAACAATTAAACATTTCCAAAATTGGTTTAAGTTGATTATAGTTGTACGGTTTGGAAATCTTGGTTCTAACAATCTTATTTATTCTATTGAGCCTTTGAAATTTTTTCTCCTGACCACAAGAACTAATATCTCATTTATTTTTGGCAGAGAAAAGGGTTGATAATGGGGGTTGTCTAATTCTTATATCATCCTCTTACTAAAAAGGAAGAAGCTCTAAGGGGAAAAGTAAATATTATAGATGTTTTATAGTCTGAGACTAAACACAAAATATTACTAGTACTCAGATAGTTTTGGTTGCATATTGCTAATTGGTTTAAAACCAACTGTAGAATAACTTAAAAATACATTACATACACAAAATCCTAACAGGATTCTATCAAATAAGAAAGTAAAACCTGTGCTTTTTAAAAGACTCTGAAGGACACCTTTGTGATATTCAGACAGTAGGTATTGTTTATGGTCTAACTCTGAAAGAAGCTTACCAGACCTATGTCTAACAACTACTACATTATAGCATGACCTAGAGCTACAAGGAAGTAAATTATTTAATAAATGTTTGAATCATTGAAGTTTATAAAAGAAGATTTTACATCCTTCACTGTCAGCACTTCACACCCTCATATATCAAAACATTTTAAAAAAAATCATTAGGGCACCACTTCTCAGAGTAGTAGCCTGAATAGATTTGTAGACCAGAACTTTAAGATTAATTAGAAAGACAATAGGTATTCCAGGAACTGACCCACTTCTACACAGGTTATTTTGTTTATTTTTTCTAATTGCATTCTTTCCAAGAATGCAGAATCTAGATCCAGAAGGAGACACCTGTAAAATATGCCACATCAGGAAAGTTTGGTGTATTTGGAAGGAATTAGTAGAAGTTAAACTACTATGAAAAGTCATCTAATCCATTTATGAAGCACGTACAATTTCAGATAGCTACATACAACAGGAGGTCAGAGTGTTATAATCTCAAATAAACCAGCAGCTATAGAAATACTTATTAAAACTTCTAGAAGTATACAGCATATCTGACCTTATTAAACTGGCATCCATTAAGCATATGGCCTAAGCCAGCGATGAGCTACAGGGAAAGTTTCATACCCACCACAGTGTACAAATTTGATGTGTAAAACGTCAGCCACTTAAATTTCCAAATTGGTGAGACTACAGCTCCTGTTATCAGTTTTTGATGTAATCCACCAAACATGTTTTGTGGCTAACAAAAAGGTAAACACGTCTATGCAGAATTTAACTTCGCAGCCTACCTAGACTGCCAAGTTTCAGCTGGTATGTGTTAGCCAAAATCTGTTACACTAAACAAGCATTGTGTAACATGTCTCTCCCAACCGCTGAGCTGAGCTCCACTCACCTAAATTAGGAGACAGAAGACAAGGACTCAGAACGACTGTTGGGCATTTGTGGCTTTGGAGATGAGACTGAAGATATATTCTCATTTTTGCAAGTTGCTGAATTTAGGCAACTTTCTTTGTTAGAGACCTAACTCAGCATTCTCAAATGTGATTTCAGGTAAGATCAAAACTGCATTCATCTCTACCATAGAAGGGGGGTAGTCAAAAGCAAAAAGCATATTTGTTGAATAAATAGTTTTTATTCTGAGCTCAAACAGTTTTTGTTCTACAAAAGCATCTGAAATAACATGGCATCTTGACATGTAGAATTATTCACTTCAATTAAAAAATATCAGGTGCTTTATGACCATCAGTATTACTAAATACCTAAGTGGCAGAGTTCAGAAGTTTTTGGCTTACTGACCTGTTTGACTTGACGCTCCACCAGAGGTAATACATGCGTATCATAAATAATTCTTCTGGTTTCTAACAGGTCTTCATATTCCATAATTATCTTCTATTTTGTGAAACTGTAGAGCATTACTTCTACCTAATGGGTCATGTTCTTCAGGGCAAGAGGCAAATGACCTATTAGATAAAAAATAATTATATCTGCATGCTGCTTTTTCCATGTTAAAGGAATGATCAGGAGGACACTTAGTAGTGGTAGTTCTGAGTGCGTAGCCACCGTTAATTGTTAATGACAGTACTGAGTGACAGTGGCACTTAGCTGAAGCAGTTAACTGCATAATAATCACTGTGGTGCATGCCATTGGATTCAGTTAGCATTACACTTACCAGTTTAACAGTTTATCTCTCTACAAATCAAATAAACTATCTTTCAACCTTGGCACTTCTACAGATACTACTTTTTTTTGCATATCTTATTCAGAAGTATGTATCTCTCAAATCAGTCTGTATTCATGCCCCTACAAGGGCAAAAAATTGATTGTCTTGCAGATGGCACAGAAAGGGGAAAGCAAACAAAATCTGCATTAGTTATTGAAAAGGAGGAAGGGAAATCAGACTGCTTTTTGATAAAGGACAAAACAAGTAATAAATCACCTGAGAAACAGCATGCAAATGTTTCCATCTGTGCTGGAAACACCTTTTATTCTGGCCCTACTTACGTGGAGCAATTAAGTGCTTTCCACGAGCCTTTGCCATGTGCTTTCCATGCTACTCTGGAGCACATGTCCTTCTTTCCCATCCTACTGCAAGCACCCTCAAACAGCAAGGGAAGGGCATCCTTTAATATTTGCACACACAGGCAGAGCCAGCGAACACTGACAGATATCTGCAAAAGCCAGCACAAACATTTGCTACAGCTGACAGATCGTATCAAGTTTTAACTGGAACATTAAAAATGCTTTGTGTGAGCCATGCCAAATTTTCTCCCGCTTAATGGGCAGCTAGAGTGAACAAGTTACATGTGTCTTAACAAGTATTTTTCTTCAGCACTTGTCTTCCTTTCAGAAATCAACCAGCCTGTTCTTACTCAACTTTTCCTAAAATAATCTATCAATAATATTGTCGGGCTGGGAACAGACATGCCTTTCTTCAGTTTAAAAGTAAAGGGACGCAAGAACAAAGCAGCAGCCAAGAAGCTGTTGGATCATCAATTTTATGTATAATTAAAACTAAGCATTACAGTTGTCCTGCACCTTCTCATGTTATACATGCTAGCAGCCCCTTTCCAGCCTGCCCCTTTTTCAGGTGCATCTCACACCTGACTTATCATTTTGTTTAGCTGCTGATTGTTGGATTGACAACTCCTTCGGCAATAGGTAGCTCCCATGCAGCGTGTGGCAGTCATTTCACATGTAGCACAACCAAAGCCTGTCTCACCTCCAGAGCAACATGCGGAGAGCTACCTGGGTGAAAGATGAGGAAAGATGAGGGAGATTTCCAGCCTACCCACTCTTTCCCCTCCTCCTCTTCCCATTTGTCTGGTGCCCCTGTTCAAACAGGACCAAGTCAAATGTGGTGATGTAATTTAACAAGCAAAAACCTACGTGGGAGCTGGCTGTGGCTGACACCCATGGTGCCAGCTAGCACTGCACACACATGCATGGTTTTGTCATTTTATTCTTAAACAACTACTTTCCTTGTTTGCTCTGCATGCAGTGATGCTAATACACTGTAAGAGGGCAAGTTGCTGAGCAGTGGCTTAGTCCCTGACAGACACACACAGCCCAGGACATGAGCAGAGCTTCAGCCCAGCTGTTACCCCCGGGGCTGTCAGCACAGGCAAGTCATGAACTGACCCCACCTCTGTCCTACCCAGCCATCAGCCCATCTCCTGCCACGATAGCCAGGCTCTCACCTGAGTCTCAGGCTACTTCTGCAGGAGTTTATCACCAGGCTGATTTCGTTCTGGCAGGCTTCTTAGGGGACAGCTAGGAGAGCTGGCTAGGGAAAAAGAAACAGGCTAGCCCTTGAGTTTATTCAGAGAGGATCTCCAACATTTTCATAATTAGTGTTGCATGGGAAAAGTCATGCCTACTTCACCTTCTTGCTATTTGGGTTTTTTTAAAACACTATTTTAAAAGAAATGTCAATCATCTGCCATATTTATGATCTTCGATTCCTGTCTGTGGTGGGGCAAGAGAAYCACAAAGTATTCTCACAAAGCGTTTCTGGAGGGAAAAGCAAAATGCTGTAGCCTTCTACTTCCCTGTGCCCATAGATCATGCAGACAAGCTGGGAAGGGAAGGTTGTCGCACTTCAGCTCCCTGTGAACACCAGCCACCTTATCATTCATATGGAGCTGGCTCCTTCTCAGCACTCTCAGGCTGACACACCAGGGCGTGCATTCCCAGTGCACACCCTGGGTGCAAGGCTGAAAAGGGAGGGAAGGAATCTCTGAGTAATTAGTAAGTTTGTTTACCAGCTGGTCTGGCCCTGTCCTGCCTTTGCATACTCCTCCTGGTTATTCCTAAGGCACTGATCCAAGCAATGCTCCAGGGCTTAGTAGCAGTGACTCCAACCTTGACAATCCTGAGCACTTTTTAGTTTTCTGGACCCRGAAGCTTTTTAAAATGCTTCTAGGAAAGGGGGAAGAATAGATTGAATTGGCACCAGAAGGACCTGGGAGGTAGGTATCCCACTGAATTCAGAGAGCCAAGGGATAGAAGCAGGCGTCCCATTTGATTTTCTACAGATGTGCTTCAGGGAAATGCCTTGATCACTTTCCAAAGCTCATGTTGGAAACACCTCCTGGGCAGGGACCAGAAGGATGTCCTCCTGTTCCCCCTTCCTAATGAGGCTGCCCTGTCTTGTTCTTAAGACAGCAATTTCTTGACTGCCTGGGTAGCAGATCCCCATCTTGGCTTTAGACAAGCTTGAAAGGTCACTGTAGGATGTAGGTTTCACCTTGACGGGCTCCTAGGTAATTTGCCTACCAAAAGTTACTGACAATGGAGGGCTTCTTTGCAGGACAATGGCTAAGAAGATATCTTTTGACAGACTCAATGAGAGACATGTTTCCAGCAACTTAAGCCTGATTCCAGCACCTGGTTTCAGGTTATTCCAAGATCCTTCCTCAGGTGGCTTCTAGATGAATAGAGGACACTTGTTACATGAAGAACACAGCCTTGTGCCACACATGGACTCCAACCAGTGTGAACAGGAAGGACAGAATAGGAAGAGGCTGACAATCTTTCAACGGGCAAAAGTGAAAAAACTGATAATTGCTAGCACTTCCCATACTTCCCAACTGTTGGTAACTTATATGCACACTAATATCCACATGCTGAAGTGCATCTAGAATCTAGCCCAAGAAAGATCAGTCCTTGGGAGATGGAGTCTAACTGGTGGTGATGACAGTGGTGCCCATGCACCATTATATCTTCATGTTGTTCTTTACGTAGTCCAGTTTCAAGGGAAAATACTCCTGATATTTCAGTCCAAACTCTTTTTATAATGTTAGCTTTGCAGTCACATATGCACTGCTGTATCAACTAAAATACTGCTTGTGAGACAGACTTAGCTTTTTAACAATTTTGTAACCTGTTCACATAGCACAGGTTTATTTCTGCTGTTTTACTCAGCTATGGTGAGGCAGCAGGAGAGGCTGCTGCTGTCAAGCGGGTCATGGTCACTGGCTGCCATGGAGCCAAAGGAGTTCTCCATACCACACTGAGACTTTGTCCTACTTTTTATGGGTACATTCTCTGTTTACCATCTATAAGTGCTAAGAGCCAGGGTGTCTTGGTTTATACAACAGTAAAGATTTTTTTTTTCTTTTACCAGAATTAGAACATTTGGTACTTTCTTTGTATCTTGTTTCCTAGAGACTCACTTCCCTAGAACCTCTTTTCCTAAAAACATGCAAACCCAGGAAGTTCCCATGTCTTCTGCTTGCCAAACTAAGAGTAACTGTGAGCTCTCATTATAGCCTAGAGGCTGTTTCCAGTGAGGAGGAGAGGTTTACGTGTCAGGGAAATGGACAGGACAGCAGTTTTAGCTTGTGCCCCAGGATCTGCGGCTAGAGGAAGCTGTCTGTACAGCTCCTGAATGCCCCACTCTAAACCCATGGAAGCAAATGCTTGAGCTTTTGACCTGCTGGTATATACACCAATAAGCACTGGGGAAGACTTTTTGCCCAGGTTCACAAGCTGTGTTTTGAGCCCCACTGGGTAATGTTTACATTCAAACAAGACCCTTGTAAGTAGAGCAGGGGACAAGGAATATTGACTTTAGGCAAGATAAGTGCAAGAAGGATGCCACATGGATTTGAGACTCATGTTTTGCCCAGGAGTACTCCATGTATGGGTGCACCAGCAGTACCAGAAGTGCCTTAAGGGATCTTAAGAGAAATGTGAGAACACTACGGCACAGGGATCCCTTTCTAGCGTGTTCCTCAGAAGCAGCTGAAGACGGTGTATATGATGCCATGATGTCTGCAAGACTCTGCCTCCATGCAAGAAGATGTGGCAGTTCCACAACCTTATAAAACCACTCCTAATTTAGGAGACCAGGTTGCCAGTAATGGTCTAACACTCTCAAGGAGGTCCATGTCTCCCTACTGCAACCTCCATTCATCTCCTTAAATGTCCCAGTCACGCAGTCTTACCTAGACACATCTTTAGCTGCCTTGCTCACAGCCGTGCCCTAATCTTAACCATACACAGAAAAAGGCACTAAATTTTATCATCTGGGTCAGACAAGATAACAGACAGCGTTGGGTGTGACACACACTGAAAATGCCACAGCTTCTCATGACCCATATAAAAACACATCAAATGAAACAGGTGGCAAATGGAACTCTGCCTGTGAAATGGCCTGTGAATTACTAGCAAGTTATTTTTCCTTCCAAAACTGTATGTCCCAGAAATCAAACAAATAAGCCAGGGATAAGAAATAAGAGATGTACCGTGTATTTCTTCAATACTTCTAGAGAGGAAGGGGCTAAAAACTCCTGACTCGGGAAACCTTTACTATCGATTTACTAACCTTCATTAGCTGCATCTGCTATTGCTGTTGTTCTTTCAAAATTAAATGCCTTTTTTATAGCAATCTACCTTGAAAGAGACTCAAATGTTCAATGCAAAAAGTGGGGCATTCTAGAACATGTTTCTGAAATCACAACAGCTTATTAAAGACCAGTTAATTAGACAGTAGTAATTGTGGTGTGAGGGAAAGAGTCTGGACAACCACGTTTAGCTTTGGTCCTTCACCATCGTTTTGAAAATGCAACTGTTGAATATTTTGAGAACAATTTCTGAATGTCATTTAAAAGAATAAAAAATGCTGCTATTGATCACTCATTTCTTCCTCTTAGTTTGATTTTTACATCGTTATTTGATCCATTTTTGTAGGTTAGAACAATTTATAGCTCTTCACACATTTTCATTTCAGGTCACTTGCCATCTTTGAGAGCCGGTGTTGTTACCTCTGCTGAAGGATAGAATGTAAATCAAAGACACTGAAAGGCTCCAACATCACAGAACAAGCACACACATATCCATTCAGTGCTCCAAAGTCAGCCCTTTAAAATGGTTACGATAAAACCAAAAACACAGTACCTGCACACTGTTCTTAGGAAATACATTTGCTAAGTCTTCATGTAATATTTAAGTGTATTTTCTCTGTAAAAAAAAGAAATTCAAGTCTCAGCATGCACCAACTCTTTTGATTTGCCAAGTGATGTTTATCAGATAAATTGCATTAGCACACTATATTTTGATTGTAATTCTGCTTCCTTCTTAACCACCCCCTCCCGCTCTAACTACGCACGGATCTCACACTCACTGCAAACAAGGGAGAAAAGCACATCAGTAATCAGGATCTTCAAAGACAGAGATGTGTTTGAAATTATTTTAGGGTAACTCCAGACAGCAGCAAAATAAATGTTAGAAATAAGTCAAAGCTTCAAAGTGGAGATGCTCTATTTTCAGCTGAGCTTCAAATCTGCAAACTAATCTTTTGCTTAAAAATAAGCACGTAAGTTAGGCATGCTGAAATCAGGGCTAAGCAGGCACATGCTTGCAGGATCAGGCCCTCGAAGTCCACATTTACAATAAGCGATCTCTGTTTTAAACAATTTATTTGTATCGATCAATTTTTTTTTTTTTAAATCAACCTTAAGAACAGACTTCCTCTTCAAGATAGTTTACTACCACACAATAAATGCAGCTCTTTGGTAGTAAAGAGTGCATTTCATAAGAATTTTTCAGTGCATGGATTTAAACACATTGCTGGACCAAACAAGACATGTAAAAGTTGTCAAAACTGGAAAGGCATGGTTAGCAAAAGAAAAAGACCCTGAAGTTCACAGAAGTCATCACATTTAAGTTTGTTTTCACACTTGGAGAAATTAGTCAGCTCTGAAAGACACAGAATATCCTTTCCTAAAATAAGCATTTATCCAGAGAAGGGATTCACAAAAAAAAAAACCAAAAAACTTTCTGATGGAAAAAAAAAGTCTTTCAATAAATTTAGTAACATACCTAAACCCTTCGTCAGAATGGGTGTAATGGGACACGTACATTTATTAATATACATCCAAAGCAAAGAGAAAATAACCATTATCACCCTGCAATATATTTCCAAGATTTAAGACCTGCAGCTTATTCCTCGGGAAGACTCAGGCTCTACAAAATTGCAGTTATTTAATTCTAACCCCCAGCAGTGGCTCCACTGAAGTTGTTGTCTCTTCACAGGATGACCTTCTGCCTCCTTTAAAACCAGGAGGAAGACTCCCAGTTCTCTTAAAAAAAAAAAAGGAAAAGAAAGAAATGGAGTAATATTTCAGGGATAGTTTGCCATGGGTATTACACACCAACCATGTTTTCTCAAGAGAAATAACGGGCAATGAAGGAAAGGAGAAGAGAGGAGAGGAGAGGAGACACATAAGTTCACACAAATCATAAAATATATTTGATAACAATTTTGGAAAAACACTCTTAAAAGCACAACACCAAAACCAAATGAACCTCCAAGACTCTGAAATGCAATGACATTTTCATAATTTCAATATGGGTGAATATCTGCAAAGACCATGGCTGCTACCAAACCTCCCCCTGTCCCTGAAACTGCACTTTTTAAAGTAGGAAAGGCAAGAGAAAATGCATAGACAGAAACCCACCCCYACCCCCCAACCCCTTCTTTCTTCTGTGGCTCACTAAAGCAGAAGCAGGATTTTTGTAATTTGTCCCAGCTGAAATATTAATTTCACCCACATTCAAGAGCCTCATCTGAGCCACCGAAACAGACAACAACTGGCTCGGAAACTTCCACTCGGTGAAGAGGACAACCGCACTGAAGCCTTTCATTGCCATGGAGTTGACGTAAGCAGCTGAGACACCCATGGGCACAGTAAGGTCTGGATTGTGGGCACACTCTGGGCACCAACAAACGGAGACCAGACACGGTTCTCATGCCTGATGGATGCTCCCCAGGTGCCTGCCTAACGCCCTGCCCGCAGCATCGCYGGGAGGAGGAGGGCCGCATCYGGCGCTCAATGCCCAGCGATTGCCGGGCTCGCGTACAGTCTGCTGCACCACTGGGTGAGCAGGGACTGGGGCTCTTGGAGAAAGTGTCAAGGCTGCTCCACTTCATTTAAAGATAGATGTTTCAGAGCGCATTTCTGAAACTGAGCCTTCTCCTCGGTGAACTGAACTAGCACCCCACTTCCTACCTGCAGTCAAATTTCAATTACAATAATTCAACAGCAAAAAGAAGAGCTTCAACAGGAGGGGCAGTGAGAGCCCAGAAGGTGGTGGCAAGGGTCTGTTTCTTGCGCCCCAGGTTGAGCATGCTAACCCGCAGGCTGGAAGCCCTGAAGGGTACCGGCCTCCTCACGCCGCCGGGCCAGCACGGGCAAAGCCTGACTTACGCACCGGGCTCTGGGATGGATTCTCGGCTGGGAACATGGGTAGTGCCCCTGGCAGACAGGAGTGAGGACCCTGATTCCCACTACTACTGCCTTACACCACACCATGTCCTCAACATTGGTAGTGCTGCTCTTAGGAAACTCCCCCTTCCCAGTGGTGGTTTATCAAAATCCCTTTATTTGGCATGTTGCTCTTGATAAAATCTTTATTGGCATCTTCCTGTACTGCAAGACAGGAAGATAAAATAACTACCGCTTTCTATTGAAGGAATAAGCTTTTCCACGGCTTGATAACAAAAATTTCCTGTGAGCTTCCCACGCTTCCACAACTCCTAATAGTTTTTCAGAAATTTTTTTTCCTTTCCTAAGCTCCATTGGGAAAATTACCTTGAATTCTTACCAAAAAAAGAGATATATACATTACATTTGAGTGAATATAAGATATAATTCTGCAGCAAAAAACAGTGTATCAGTCAGTTCATGTTTTTTTCAGCATACACCCCAACGACAGAACAAACAAAAGTAGCAACGGCAATTCAACAAAATGGATGTTCTGGTGCAATGACAAAATTAGGTCCCTTGGTCTTGCTTAAATACGACAGAAGATTATAACTTTCCAGACCTGAGTATCAGTGGGAGTTCTGGGTGCACAATAAACTTAACTCCGAATCCCAGTTAAGTAAGGATCCTCTTGTGGTTTTCGTTTTTTTTGGAGGGTGGGGTAGGAGGGAATATGTCTTTTCTTCTCCCCGTCCCCCATAGTTAGATGAGAATAATTTAAGTAACAGACACATTTATTCTTAAAAATAAGAACATCAATAACAGTGGCCACGCTTTCCTGAGTTTCACCAGTTTGTGACGACTGCAGCACGTACATTTTACTCCAAAATAAAAGAAAAAAATTTATAGCTTTTCAACTAATTTTATCCAATAATACAATCCATTCACTAATGGTACTGTAAGTTTGCAAGCAGCCTGAAGTCAAATCTAAAGTCATGAGCAAAAGATCTTTTCAAGCTGACAAGTCACAGCTGCAGAAAGACAGCAACATTCCCAGAAGTACTTAGTCTTTTGAGAACTCAATCTTAACAAGAAATCATGTGCTTTGCAATCATGTAGCTATCCAGGAATATTGGTATTCCGGTGGAGGTTAGTATGTAATGCCAAAATAGCTGCTTTTCTAAGAATAAATTTGACCACATCAGGAGACAATTGGATCTTTAAATTTAAACTTGTTTAGAGAAACTACCCTCAGAAAATGTACTGAACAGAATCATGGAATATGTTCATCCATGAACAGATAAAATTATTGGTGCCTTTCGGTTGTTAGCTATGCAATTTGCAGTATCTTCTTTTACTGTTTCAAAAGTTATTTTTGAAAGCAGCGTGAAAGAGAAAACTGCACACATTTGCACTAATGCCCTGCATTAGACTACATCTTTCCAGAAGTTGCTTATTTGTAATTTTAATGAGTCAAATTATTTACATAGTAAAGCTAATACATCTCCTATTAAAACAGACAGCCCTATAAATTGTCAAGGTATTAAAGAGAAGTGGGACACCTAACGCCTGGGAAATTCTACAGAAATATTTCAGTTTTATTCTCTCCCCGAAGGTTTTACCCACAGCCACAGTCAAGCCGCAGCTTAATTCAACTCCAGAGGGAGAGCTCTCCATTTACAGCTCGGCACCAGTTGCATTTTGCAAAATGAGCAAACTGATATCAGTTATTTAGACTAGGTAAGTCTCAGATGGGTTAAACTTTTATATCTTCAAGACTCCTTTCATGAGTTCTTGATTAAAATGAGCTGTTAAGATGATATTCATATAATCAGTCTGAAATTCTTTCTTTTAATATTTCAACTGTTTGGTGTCTGTTCTTTCTTTAAAAAATAGGCAATTACATCTGCTGAACATAGTCTTCTGAAGATTTGCATTTGATCTTTCTGCAGGTAATCTTTTCATAAAAAATCATTGCTAAATCACTAAAAGAAGTACTTTGAAAACAAAGTGCATATACTGATTCAAAATATTTTAAAAAGCACGTAAAAGTTACAGTCAAAGCTTGAATATTTAAGCACCCTCCGCACACAAATACATCAAATAACATCTATGTCGTAAGTGTATGCCACAGTCCAGGGTTAGGTCACATAACAGGGATTGACTGGGATCTAAATACATGATTAGGGCCAAAGTACAGATCACACCATCTATTTGTCACTTTGACTGAAGAAAAAGTTCCACATACATTCAACGGACAGACTCTTCATCTTCTTAAAAAACAGCAGACAAGACCCTGCCACTACCGAAGGAAAGAGCAAAACTATTAACACTCCAGCATCACCTTTCAGAGTCATGTTCCCATTAATGTGTAAAGCTACTACATTGACTTCTTCCATCAATCACGCTATTTTTTAAAAATTTAAATTGAAGCAATTATTAGTCTTCCTGATGTTTCAGCCAGAAAACTAGCATAACCAAAGCAGCTAGAGTTTTCCTTTATATTTTACACCCTGACAATTTACTAGCATCTGCATAAAATACCTCATTTTGTGAGCACACATGTACTATCATAAGAAATTGGAAGAACTACTTGCCTAGAAGGAAAGTTGATCTTGTAGATACGGTTTTGTATGACTGGAGCTTTATAGAGCAGCTTTTTCAAAACCCTTGAATTTTGAAAGTGACAGTCTCTAAGTGCCAGACCCTAGAAACAGCTAGTCATAAATTTGCTTGCATTACGCCAGGTACTACTCCCCCCAAAAAGAAGAGTCCCGTGGCATTCTCTGACCTGCACACACCACTAAATTCAAATGTGCGTGGAGGGATGTTTTCAGACAGCATTTGGCAGAAGAGGGAAAAGAAGACAATAAATGAAAAAAAGAGTGACAACTTAAGACACATCTAAGAACCAGATCATGTAGCTATTAAGTGAGGCAAAATCCTTGTCCAAATTCAAGATCTGAGCCATCCGTCACATCCAGCCTGGCACACATTAAGGGAACAAGCAAGGAGAGGTGCTTGCTCTTTGTATGGAGCTGTGTTGATATCGATCACTGTCCCTTGCCCAAACAATATGGTACTGATGTGAAATTATTACTAAAGTCAACCTGCTCATAGCTGAAGGGGTGGAAAACACCCTCACTCTTGAATCTTGTCAGAATACTTCTGAAGAAGGATTGATGAATTTTTTTCCAAAGAAAAACTCATGAGAAATGTATACCCAATCCAAAGCAGAGTGTAGTCCAGAGACAAGTAAAGAGGGCTAAGTACCTCCTCGTATGTGAATGAAGTGGCGCAATTCCAGTACGAGAGAATGGGAGGAAACCATCCTGAGCAGTCTACACTTTAGCCAACTCCATATATTTGCTCCTTGATATTCACGTGCCAATATCTATCCCCCCCGTTCGATAAGAACCCTTACGAGAAGGGAGAGGGGTTATGGAATCAGCTCTCTGTGCTCATGCRGAGCAGGAAAAGTGATGTAGAACTCAAAACTCAAAAAGTATCTTGCGGGGGGAGATGTGAAGGAGATGCTACAAAGACATTTCATACCTATTTTATTCCAAGCCTTTTCACCTGCACCAAAGCCTCAATTTTTGCGTTCTGAATTTACCTAGAAAAACACATCTGGCTACAGCTCTGTCTTTTAGAACTTGAGCTTCTTCTACACGAAAACACCTTCCTGAGCCATTCACCATCTTTTCTTAATCCTCCCAGATTTCTCAAGATGAGTTATTGGGGGGAGGGGGGGGGGCAAAGAGTGCAGAAAATCATCCACCTTGCACTTTTGACCTGATGCCAGTAGCCTGGGGTAACCCTCGACTTGAGATGGAGCCCATTGGCAGTCCCACCTCCCACCACCCACCCAGGGACAGCTGAGCGAGCGATAGGGCACTGCGGAGCAGCTCAGAAACCAAGTCTCTCTCCTCCAAAAGAGCGACTCCAGAGCACGATTGGGTTGGTTTTTTTTTTTCACCCTCTTTTTTTTTTTTTTTTTTTTTCCTTTTTTTTTTCCCTCCCCGCGGATGAGCGGCTCTTTCCACGCGCACTGCCAAGGTCCATCCGTCCCTCCCTGGCCGCGCACACGGCACTGGGCGTGTAGCCGGGGCTCTATGTAACCCCCGCCGGCACGGCACGGCCCCGCCACAGCCGCTCCGGGCCGACCGCGGGAGTCCCGACGGCGCCCGCCGCTCTCGCCCTCCTCCGGGCGCGCCCCGGCCCCGCTCCCGGCCCCCGCCCGCCGCCGGTCCTCTCCGACCGGCCCGGGACGCTTGCCGACCTCCCCCGTGGCGGAGCGGGGATGCCTCCTCCCCCGGCGGCCGGCCAGCCGCCCGCGCCCGCCTCGCCGCGCTGAGGCCGCGGAGCCCGGCGTCGCGGCGGGGAGCAGCGCGGCTACCGGCGGAGCAGAAAGTGAAAGTACCTGTCGCCGGCGGAAGCCCCATGGGAAACGCAAAGCCCGGCCGTCCCGCAGCCGCGCCTGACGGCGCCGCGCCCCCCCACGGCAGGTGGGCGGCGGGGGGCTGCTGAGCCCCGCCCGGCCGCCGCGGCTCCTCTCGCCCCCTGGCGCGGCGCTCCGCGGGCTGCGGGAACCATGGGCGAGACGGCGCCGCCACCATGAGCGCGGAGCCGCCGGCGCAGCTCCCTGCCACCCCCCCCGCGGACCATGTTCCATGGTAAGGAGCGCGCACCGCACCGCACCGCACCGCGCCGCTCCGCAGGCGGCGGCGGGCAGAGCCGCGCGGGGACCCCCGCTCCACCAGCGCCCGGGCTGGGCTGGGGTCCGCCGCGCCGCGCCGCTCCCCCGGCCGCGCTGGCTCCTCACCGGCTCCGCTGTCTCCGCGCTCCCGGCCCCGCCGCTTCGCCTGCTGTAGCGGCGCGGTGCCGCCCGGTGCCCTTTTAAACCCGCGGTGACGGCCGGGGAAATTCCCGGTTTTGCTTTTTTTTTCCTTTTCCCCTTAGAATGAAAGTAAAAGCGCCCGGTTCCCATCCCGCCCGCTGCCGGGAAGAGGGGCCCGGGAGTGGCGGRGGCAGCGGGACGGTGCGGGGCGGGGGAGTTGCGGGGAAGCCTTGCTCCGCGCCGCTCCGCGCTGCACTGCGGGCACCTGCCGCCCCGCGGGGCGCGCCCGGAGCAGGTGCCGCGCAGCCCCGGGGATGCCTCGCCCTCGGGCCGGCGGACCCCCGTCTCCTCGCCCGGCGGGCGGCAGGAGCGACCCGCGGAGCCTTTGCACGGGTTCAGCGAGGCAGAGGGAGAAAAACTCGCAGTTAACCGCTCCCCTCGGGAACTGCGGGCTGCGGAGCGGGGCTGGGCGGCCGGGGCAGGGGGGCAGAAGGTGCCGCCCGCGGAGGTGCGGGTGGTTTGGAGGGGGGCGGGTGGCCCCGCAGGCAGGCTGCTGCGGGGAGCCCGCGGGGTCCGGCCGGGAACGCGCCTCAGGCGCGGGCGCGCCTGGAGTGCCACTTCCAGGCTGCATGAACAAGAGGGTTTTTTTAATTAAAAAAAAAAGAGGGGCTTTTTTATATTTGGAAATACTGGAATACTAACTCTTCCTGGCTTTTCTGGGAGAACTTTTTGGGGCTTTCCAGATATGACTTACGAGTTTTTGGGAGTTTACGGAAAGGATGGGGTATTATCAGTAATACGCGCTCTCTTTCTTTTGAAGTGCTGGTTGTATGGAGCACTTTCAATTCCGCTTCTTTTGAAGTTACCAAACTTTAAGAAAAATCTTTTCAATTCTCAGTCCAAAGCTCCTGAAACTTTTTATGACATTCACCTAATGGGTTCCGGAGAACTCATTTAGGAATGGCTGAATGGGTTTCATCGCAATCCTGCGATGGGTCAAGGGACTTCATGAGCGTGCAACATCTCTTTCAGAATTATCTGCTTTGATTCTGTAGTTTCCTCATGTAAAAAAGATTCACAATCTGTACAATACAGAGAAAGTAAAAGTAAAAGAAGTGACTTTGCAGTTTTTACCTATTATCTCCACTTGTTGCTGGACAAACCAAGTTTTAAGTGATGGAATCTGTTAAATCGATTTTAATTTAGAAGATTGTTATTTGTGTCTTTTGAAGCATGTTTTTGAAGCAGCATATCCAAGTTGCTTATATCACTGTTATTTGGAAACAAGCATTGCAGTTCTTTTTTTGCACTGGAATCAAGAGGTGCAATGGTATATTGGAAAAATGTTGTCCTGTAATTGAGTTCTCGCATTTTTTTGTAAACTTCTTTTAAAATGTTAAATCTCAGTCCTACAAATTGGTCATTCACTTGGCATAGATATAGTTAGCATAGAGATTTACAAAGGTAAAGCTCTGTGGAGTTCAGGTGTCCACTTGGAGCTTGAAGATCATAATAGATTTGCCTTACCTAGTTTTTATATTTACTACATGTAGGATCCATTTAGGATCCATTTAGCTCTTCAGGCTAGATTTTTTGAGATATTAATAGACCTCTGTTGATCAGTATATGAAAAGGTTAGAAAATCTGGTTTTCAGGCCACCAAATTTCCCATTAAAATTTGGCAGGCAGCTTGCCACAAGGAGAATTTTGGAATTCAGCTTGCACAGGTAAAAATTTTCCAGGCCTGTTTCTAAGACAGAGGTGTACATAACAGTGTGTTCACAAGTAATCTATCAGAAAAAAAGGCTTTGGTAGTCAGGAAAAGTGGTATGCATTCTGCTTTGAAGCAGCAGTGTGTGGTGGGAGTCAGCTGGGATGGGCTGTGAGGGACTGTGTGTCCCTGAATGGCAGGTGAGCGCATGGTRTGACTGTGGTTCTTGCATCACGGAGGTTAGGTGGCTCAGTAAAGATTATGGTCAAGTGTCATTGCTTTCTTCTTAGTTATTCAAGATTTCTCTTTGAGACTGGGATTTACTAGTGATGCCCAAGTCTGGAGACGCCCATCTCTGAGTGCTGGACTGGCTGTACCCAATGCTCCCATCCTCGACAGAGAGGAAGGAACGTAGCAGCTGGGGTCAGGGCATCCCTTCTGCCTTTTCTGCCTACAACCCCACAGTTACTCTGTATGCGGTTGTCGTTCTTCCTGAGTAGCAGAGATGGGTAGAAACAGCTTATACTAGTCCAGGAACCTGCTGTGATCTTTGCTAATCCTCCAACCTAAATTTCTAGCTCTGTTTTTTTCCAAAACCTTCCATTTAAGCATCATCCCAGCCAGTCTAGCTGTAGGACAGAGTCCAATTATGATCTTCCTAATCCCGATACCATCCTGTACCCAGTCTCACTCACTCCCAGCTTCAGGCCAGTCACCTGCAGCCTCCAGTTACCCTGTCAGTCCCTTCAGGCTCTTTTGATATTTTGGTCTTTTCTGTCTGCCCATCCTCACAGAATTCATATTTTCCTGGATGTCATGCAAGGACATCAGACCAGGGGTCTGAGCAAAGCAAGATGGTCCACTGAAGGGAGAAACGAAGTGAGGGGCAGTGAGATTTGCTCCAAAAGATTGCAAAAATCTTGCAGAGAAGGGTGTGTTGCCACCTTATCTCATGTTATGGCCACTGGTATGGATTCGTACATTTGGTCAGCCTGATAAGGTGTTTAAACACACTTGTGACGTAAAGACGTGTTCATGGGCATTTGTAGAATATATCATATGAAAAATGGACAATTAGGATGAGATTCAGCTGCAGATTAAGACACTTGAATGTCTACACCTATTTGACTAAGACACCCACTTGTCTACATATGTACTAGGTGGTTACGGTCCAATTATGGTCAATGGGGAGGCCCCATCAACGCTTGCAGCGAAGCCTGGAGATGAATTCAGCCCAGTTAGACACCAAGTGGCTGGTCAGCTCAATAGCTGTAGGCTCTTAACCACGCTGGCTAAATCATCCTTGAATACGAGGGAGTTTAGACACCCGAATAGTGTCTTAATCTGGAGCTGAATCCTTCCCTCAAGGTACAAGTCATTTGGTTGTACAAAGATCCCTTTTAAACTATTTAAACAGATTACAGAATGTATTTGTTAATACAGCATACACTCTATGGCATTTAATATGTACTTAACTGCTATTGTTGTAATCCAGCCTTTTTTAGATCTATCTTTCGGGTTCTGCCGCTGCTCCTTGTTCTGTCTCCAGTGAATTCATCTAGTTGTGCAATGGGAAATAAAACAACTGAAATCCGTGTGAAGTATGAGAATATACTAAGCCATGACATCGATGAGCTGGTAGGTAGTAGCTCTTGGGCTTTCAAAAAATGTTGATTATTTTTAGATGATAGCAAATAATAATTAAAAATCTTTAATGTTAACATACGATAAAAGACCAATTTAAAATCACACCTTATCCTGGAATGGTGGCTTTATTTGAGGGGGGTGCGACAATTCAGTCTCTTTAAAATCTCTGAAATCTGTGGATGCTGCCTGTTTGCTTGTACAAATACTGTGATACAGGTATTTGTGCCTGTGCACTGTGTAGTTAGACACATGTACCATTTAGCCCTTAATAGTATAATATATTACATTAAAAAGTACTCTTTTCTGAAGTAATATCATAACTACTTCTGTTTATATCTTTTTATCAAGAGAAGAAAGCGTTACACAACCTGTGATTTGTTCTACTAATTGTAGACTTCTTGACTGAAGTTTTATGTTGTCCATTGAGTACAAATGCAGAGGCACAAAATTCATACAACAATAAAAGTTTCTTTGTATTTTACCTGTTAATATATCTTGTTTAGCCAACAAAGAATCAGCTTTTCTAGATGGCAGCAGAGAGAAACTTAACTTTCTCAGTTGTAAATSTCCTCCATTATGGCTTTATCAGCCAGATTTATTACAGGTTTGCAGAACAGTATCRTAACAGTTTACCGATCCATGCCCAAAACCTACCTTCCAACTCTTCATCATGAATTATTAACAATTAAATTCATCTGTCAAGAGCACTTTCATGGGAGGAAGCACTTTCCATAGTTGGATTAGCAGAGGCATTTCTACGAAAATGGGATTTTTCTGACGGTTTGTCACTAAACAAGAACTCACTGTTCTGTTGCAGTCTTAAATCAAGATCTATTTGCATGAAATACAAGTGCTATACAGTGCTTTTTCAAAGGTGACATCAGGAGCCATTGTATTTCTTCACACTTACGATCCACCACCATCCTTCAGAGTATTATGCCAGTGGTTTCCAATCTTTCTCTACCAAGACACATCAGCCCTCGTCTGGAAACAAAATACCTTTAGGCTCAGGGAACCATCATTTAGTCTTCAAAAACATTCTGCATGTTGTGTTTGTTGAGATTATGAAGAGAGAAAGGTACTTCTCCATAGATAAATGACCTTATCCTGAACAAGGCACCAAAGTTGGGAAAAATATTCCTGGCCATAGATAAGTAGCCCCTTTAGTTTGTCATCTTATTTCTGACAAAGACAAGTGTTTCCTAGAGCACAAAAATAAACCCTCTTGGTGAGCAGTTGTAAGATAGCTGACCTATAAGAGAAAACAATACGACAGGAATAACAGCCTCTGGAAGGCAGATCCTGCTGTCTTCCTGTGGTGGAGAGCCATGAGGCAAATCCCAGCTCTCCTGAAGCTTCAGGGTCAGGGAAGCTGGGGTGTGTGCCGGGCTGGAGGTGGCAATGCCTTGCCATTGCCCAACTGCAGGATGAAGCTTGATGCACTCGGTGCCGCAGGGTGCCATCAAGGATTTGAATGGAGCAATGCCATTCTTCCAGATAGATTTTGAAAGTCTGTATCTTTTTAATTGTAATAAATATTAATAGAGTTTTTCAGGAGACAGATGGAGTTTTTTAGGAGACTGTATGAGAACTAAAACTGTTATCCAATTAAATAAATAAATAAAACCTTAATGAATTAATGTTTGTGAAAGGTAATGGGAATGTACTGAACTCTGAAGCTTTTACTTCCTAGAATGGGCATACACCAGCAACTACTGTGCAGGTTTCTTCATTTTCCTGTCTTTATTTTTCCCAATTTGAGAGAGATTCATTTGTCTTCTATGTAAAATCAGTGTATAGTCTTGTCACTATAACTTAACAGCATATATTATGGCCCATGCTGTTTGGGTGATAGCAACTGCCCACTACACACTTTCCTGCAATTGCAGAGCCAAAGTCAGTAACTTTCAGTCCCTCAGCCTGATGTTTGGAGGCAGTTCTGGAGATGACTAGTGGGTTATATACTAGACCTCCGTAAGTTAAGTTGATTTTCACTAATGCCTTTTCTGAGGCCAGGATTTCCTTTAGGTTGCTTTACTCACAGCCAATAAACTGCCTTCAGAAATGGTTACTGTACATTATACTAAAGATGATCTGAGGAAGTCAGTGAGAATGGGTAAATCCCTTAGCAGTTAGCAAATGAAGCCACAGATATGTAGGTTTTAGGATTATTTATTTGTTCATTTATTTATTTATTTTTAAATCTTGGTGCTGTGTGACTGCAGCAAAACTTTGTTCTGTTGTGGTACAAGCAGAGGTGTGCATTATCTTCCAAATGTTTTGTTTTGTTTTGTTTTTTGTCAGTGAATATTTGGCTCCCTAAACTCTTGGTTTTGAAAACACCTCCTGGATGAAGTTCTATTAATCTTGGGTAAACTTCTGAAATACAGGCAACATTACACAAAAATCTGCAGAAAAACTTCAAGAATTAAGTTGTCTAATGTGTTCAGATGCACACCTAAGTGAGGAGATCTAACACAATATTGTCATGAGCTGCCTTTTTTAAAGCCCTTCTGGGTTTTGTATTAGGTTATCTGGATACAGGCTGAAGAAGAAAGCGAAGGAATTTTGTTGAGTTGGGTTCAGTTGTCATCTCAATGACAAGCGTGAAAGTAGAAGAAAAAAAACCTGAGAGAATAAACCATTGATACAAGATTATGGTCACGCAAAGGGAGCAAGTGATATTGCTTAGGACATCTTCTGTTAGTGCATATGCAAAGTGAGTGCTACAATCTGTTTAGATGCCTGGGGCATGTATTTATTGAGAGAAACATTGACAAACATTGTATTTGATGTCTGTGTAAGATTTAAATAGTCCTGTATGGTTTTAAATGCCGAAGAACCGAGTAATTTGACAGAATATGAAGGTTTAAAATGAATAGATTTGTGTCCAGTTCTGGGCTCCCCAGTACGAGAGAAATACAGAGCTACTGGAGAGAGTCCAGCAAAGGGCCGTGAAGATGATTAAGGGACTGGAGCATCTGTCCAATAAAGAAAGGCTGAGAGAGCTGGGACTGTTCAGCCCGGAGAAGAGAAGGCTCAGGGGGATCTCAATGTGTAGAAATACCTGAAGGGAGAGTGCAAAGAGGACAGAGCCAGGCTCTTCTCAGTGGTGCCCAGTGACAGGACCAGAGGCARTGGGCACACACTGGAACACAGGAGGTTCCCTCTGAACATCAGGAAACACTTTTTCACTGTGAGGGTGACTGAGCACTGGCACAGGTTGCCCAGGGAGGTTGTGGAGTCTCCATCCTTGGAGATATTCAAAAGCCGCCTGGACATGGTCCTGGGCAACCGGCTGTAGGTGGCCCTGCTTGAGCGGGAGGGTTGGACCAGATAAGCTCCAGAGGTTCCTTCCAACCTCAATCATTCTGTTATTCTATGTGATTCTGTGAATACCTTTAGATGATTCTATGATTCTATGAAATTGTAGCTGGATTGGGGTTTTCTTTGCCTGCTTGCCAAGGAAAAGCTCAGAATTGTACACTGACTCTGCTACACCTGAGGAGATGCTACAGAACAATTTAGTGTTGACATTGCCAGCTGTTAGTGAGAAACTTGGCTCACTTGATTAAAAGTACTTCCATGTTTAAACGTATATGATATTTTACAGGTAAATATGTCTGCAGAGTATCGTGACAGGTGCTGCAAGAATAAAAAACATGAAAATAGCAAAGTGTTTTTCTGCAATGATACTCAGGTAAAATKTAACTTCTCAGAATTTGCTTTAGAGAATACAAACTCAAATGGGTTCTTTGTACAGTCCAGTCCCTGAATAACATATTGTGATAGAGAGTAATATTACCTTTTAATAGTCAAATCATGATATTCAGCGTTGTTCCTTTTTTGAATTTGGAATCGCGCAATTTCTCAAGTAAATTGATATTTTAAAAATTAAAATATTAAGCAATTCATATCCAAGAAATACTTTTTTTTTCCCTACTATAAAGATTCTTTTATATTTTTAATCCAAAATAGTACAGAAAACTTATTTTATTTTGCCATGGAAGTAAACATAAAAATTTCCCAACATCTGTTTTCATTTTTCTACAGAAAATATTAGCTGAGCTTTTCACTTCAGATCTGAAAGCTTTAAAAGTAATAGTTTGGGCAGATCTCAAATGACAGAAAGCATGGTTGTCAGCTGTTCCTGCAAATTTCATCATGACTTGATAAAAGATCTGACTCCAAAAATCATTCACTGTTTTCCTAACTGCAGCAGCTGATTTCATTACAGCTATGATTTCTCCCTAACATCCTTACGCTAATATTATTATTACTACTACAAATTGATATGTTAAATATTTTGACGAGATGGCAGGTAGGTCAGATTAGTCGTGTTTTATTGGAAAAGATTGGCACTATGAAAGCAAAAGAAACTAATGGTAACTGATGGAGCTTTTTTTTAAGACAGACTAACATGAAGAATTAATGGTTCGCAGACTTCAGGACATACTTTTCTTGCTTTCTTTACAGGAAATAGAATCACTACAGAGTATGGCATGCAACATGCTCAGATTCTTTCATAAGCAAAAAATCAGCAAAGACTTTAGATGGAAAGCAGCATTAGTTTCATGTGGGACATTACAGGTGCTACAGTGCAAATGTGAACGACATAAAAAAGAAAAGGTGAGTGGTAGTGATGGTCTACAGTTTATTGGAAGTATGTGACTTACTCCTTAGAGCTCTTCAACACAGACTATCATATCTACCTCTCAAAGGTACAACTATCATGCACATGTTACACACATGACGAATTTTGCTCTGTATAGCATATGTCTTGTAATAGACATTAAGCCCAGTGCAAAGGCTAAGACAGACAATGATCTGGAAGCCTACAGTGCAGATACATACTCTGGTTCAGTACTGAAATACCTGAGTTAATTCTCCAGTAAAAGACAAAGACTGCAGTTGTGCGAAGAAGGTCTTTAACTTCTCTAGTGTATAAAATCACAGTTGTTACTTCTCATTGGGGTTGTACCCTAAGATTAATGTTTATTTTGGTTTGTTTCAACAAACAATTACTGGGACTTTCTCTTCTTTCCATAATCCCCTTGATCTTTATTTTAACCACAATATCTCAAACTGAACAAGAACAGTTAGATATGAAAATACTTGGATTTTTAGTCATTGGCAGAATCTGCTCTTTGATGTGTCACTCAAATCTAGTGCAATGATCTACAGACTACCATAACAAAGGAAGAGCGTTCTTTTAAGTGTGGCTCACAGTCACCTACTGAACACAAAAATACTGACCAACATCAAAAAGCCTCCCCATAGGCACCAAAGGATATAATTCTTTATGATTGGCTTAAATAGTTGGATTGAAGGCTGCATTTAACTCATTCTTTTTCTCCTTGAAATGGAGAAACTCTTATAATCTAGGACCAGATCTTCAAAGTAATGTTGGTGTCTATATTTTGCTTAGCCACCTGTGGTGAATCCAACATTTGCCTTACCATAAGAGGTATCCCAGTTAAGTCATAGAAGTCAAAGTGTGTCACCCTTGAAACTCCTGCCTAACATCATGGATGCCTGGTTTTATTTAAAGACCAATTAAAGTAATTTGGTAAAAATCATGATCAGTCATTGAATATGGACAAGAACCATGGTCTTATTGTCTCTGGGTGAGATCCTGAACGCTAGGCCACAGCACCAACGCCTGGGAACAGGTCTGTCTTGTTCCACCAGTCTCAAGGTACCACACATGTAGTCATATCTTTTGAAGTTTGGCTCACAATTTAATTGGCTTTATTTTTCCAGTCCTTCAAATAATGGAGGATAAATTTTAAACCACTGACAGAGGATGTACATGTTCTCAGTTGCACACACTGCTTTCAGCTGTCCATATTTGCTGTGTGTTAAAGCCACATTCTCCCAGTCCAGTGGGCAGGGGCGGCAGCAGGGCTGTGCTCAGAGGGAGAACATCGGAGCGATGCAGGCTGTGTACCACCACGGCACGTTTTGGCTTAATTACCATGTAAGGTACCTCCATTATTTATTGAGATGTAATGGAATCAGTTTGTTTTAAAAGATGTCTGTATCAAAAGAATAAGCACTTCTCAATTAACAATACAAACTATTCTTTTTCAGGTTTGCACGCAGGTAAATACACATAATAAAGAAGATACAGAAACAGGTGAACAGTCCAAAAAGAAATGTAACCAAGAATTTTGTGAACTGAAAGAAAATATATCTAGCCTTCGCTCCTGCTGGAATAAATTTGAAAAAGTAATTTCCAGGTGATTCCAGGTGAATCCTGCTCTTTTCTTTCGAAGTGGCATTACTTGGTACCTTTGCATTTTTTATGCATTCTTCAAGTAACTCTGCTCGTTTATATGAACACTTTATGCCAGAATTCTGATGGAAAGCTACTGTACCTTGTTCCTGGAGACAGAATAAATAGAAACGGCTAAACCAAGCTGCTGAAGTCCAAGAAGTGGAAATAAAAGACCAGCGTGTGAAAGAACTCTGCAGAAGGCTGTGTYCCACCTTCGTGCTCTGGGAACGACATTGAATTTTCTGATCTTTCGAGTAACTTTATAATACCGTCATATGAAAGCAATCTACTTGCGTGTCTACTGCAATTTATAAAAACATCTTACAAGCCGCAGGTGAAGAAAACAGTCCGGAAAAGTAGCTGGTTTCTTTATACCTATGTAAAACACATCAAGGACCAAAAGGAACAATTTAGCAAACAAGCAGCTGATCTTGGGTCTGTTCTGCTGGTGCAATAATGTTTTCAGCATGGGTATCTAATGGGTCTGCAAACTGATTTAGGTTTGGAAAAATAGGGAAAAGGTTAACTTTTTGAAAAACTTAGGAAGGGTACTGATTTTTGAGAGATGTAGCACACTTCTACTGGCTGAAGTAGAGGCAAGACAGCAATGGAAGGCGTAAAAGGAGATGTCTAAATGTGAGTTTGTTCAGCTGACTGGAAACAGCACTAGCCTTATGTATTTGGTTATCCTAGAGTTAGCTGCAGGAGGAGCTAGAATTTCTTGCCTTCAGATTGTGATTTCTTATATGCAATTATTTTATATAACGTGTTTAACATGTTAGACAAACATGACTTAAAATGTGTGAATATTTTCAGAGAATAATATATTGGCATTTAACTAATAAAGTGTTCATATTTAATTTTGGATAAATAGAAGTATTTTTATAGTTGTTTATAACTCTTTTGCAGTTTCTTACTTGGATATTATAACTCCTTTGATAATAAAATATTTGTCTTCTATGGAATTGGGCTGTTGACTTTTTGGGTATCGTTACTCCTTTTTTAGCTTTTTTCCCACAGCTAGTCATTAAAAGCACAGCTGGTAGTGTAATCTCCAGCTGCTTGGGACTTCCCATTATAAAATACCTATTTCTTAGTTGCTTGTAACCTGGCCAGTTTAGGTAAACTTTTCCATACCAGGTATCTGCCTTGGACTAAACACTTTGGGAAATCTTCCGTTAAGTCAGCCTGTTGTTTCCTGGTTCAGAGTAGGGTGACATATATTGTTTTATCTGTGCTAAAGGAAATTTTCCATGGAACTACTCTGAAAAATTTTTGGTATTCAGAACAAAGACCTGAAAAAATGGTGGGATGTGCTTCAGAGGTTAAGAGCAAAGCAAACATACTGTTATGCTTTCCTGGAATACACACCCCCCCCCCCCATGTCTTTATGGTGAAGAGACTTCTTGAGGTAGGAGTAGTATCTTTGTAAAACTGTGATTGAGACTTTCACATATTCTCTTTAGCTCTTGATGTAAGACATTGCAACTTTAACTCCAAACACTGAAAAAAAAAACCCAAACCCAACCCATAACTCATTTATGTAATAGGAAAGGGAAACAGATTTCCCAATATCATACTGCAGATAAGAGAATTTAACCACTATTGTAAGGACTTCTCTGGAAATCCCTTCTACTGAAAGAAGTCCCAGGAGACCGAGCATTAAATTTGTCTCTGAGACTGAAGAACAGTTTCTTTTTTTTTTGGAAATTCAGGAACAGTTGAAAGCCAAGATTTATTTCCTAATAATCACGTGGCAAGGAAAGGTCAGTGGGAATTAAAAGCAAAACACACAGCTGCAATATTAGCTACTACAAAACTGGAAGTTCAGTCAGCTTAAATGACTGAAGCAGCAGCCCACAACTTAAATCTTGAGGCAAATCAAGCAGTTTCAGGCCTGTCCTGGGGAAAAGACCAAGGTTAGATCCAGAGCAGAAATTTAAATTGAGTGATTATGAAATTGTGTTTTTTTTCTGATTGCTTCTCTTAATAAATATCCTGCCTGCCTGATTCTTGTTGCCAAATTTCCTGAGTCACCACTTACATGCAAAGACTAACTGCTAAATGCAGTGACTTGTGCTCTTTGATTTGCTCCTTCCATTTGAGAACCTGCTCCGGTCTCTCCTGAAATTACAAATGTGACAACAATAAACTGCTCTGCAGGAATGGGCAAAGGGATGAAAACCTGGCAGGGTATCACCACCACGCCTACTTCCCTGCCACTTTCATGTATGTATTTATTTATTTATTTTTTTGGCCACAGCAAAGAAGGAATATGAGTAGGTCAAAACCATGAATTAGAAATACATGGAATTTATGAGAAGGTGTCAAGGGAAAACAACTTAGGTATTTAAATTAGTAAAAAGAATTTTAGCACTGTTGTTGCAAGAGATTATGAGAAAGCAGAAAGGGGTGACTAACCCCTGTAAGCAAGATAATGTTGCACATTTCCAACAGCAAGAATGAGTTAGGTGCTCTGTGGTTTATAATGAGAGGGAAGAATTCCTGGTGTTCAGGAAGCCAGATCAAGGGAGGTCCCTGGAAGAGAATGTTCAAATTTCACTTCACACCATCAAACAGATGTTTACAGCTGTAGTTCTTTAGCTAAAGATGCAGGAGTAAACCTCTCCTGGCTGGTTATATGTTTCCTTCCAGTTCCCTCTCTTCAGCTTTATGCTGAGCAAAAGAGATGTTGGCTTTATGATAGGTTTCATTCAGCAGTTAGGTTTTTGTTGGGGTTTTATTTTTTGTTGTGGTTTTTTTTTGTTTGTTTGTTTTGTTTTTTTTCTTTCTCCTGCTATCTGATTGCAATGGTTCATGGTGAACTAAAATAAAGAGGAAGCCAGCATGAGGAATATCATGGAATCTCAGCAGTGATGAGATTTTGCAGACTCTTGGCTTATAAATGAATTTCATTCAGAATGAAGGGAAAACGTATCTGCCTTCCTCTGAAGAGGGTGTGGTGAGGTAAACAAAAGAGCCCAGTAGAAGGCACTTTCCCCTAAAAAGAGGAAAGAAAAGAGGAATTGGTCTCTACTCATCCGTATTTAGCCACATCAGGAACCCAAACCCTTATTACGATTTCTGCTCACATAAGTGAACTTCACAGGAAAAACATAACTTCTGCTTTTTTTCCTGCTAATCATTTCATCAACAAAACAGTGCTCTAACCTCATGAAGGAGAACAAACCCAGATCAAGCTTAGGTTAGATATTATACCTTACAGCCTTATAAAAAAAAAAAAAAAAAAAAAAGAAAAAAGAATGATTTACTACAGGTAACACAGTGATAGGCTCTATATAAACTAAACTCTCCATATAGTTGGGAAAAAGGAGAGATACAGTTAAGTTTATATAAGCAGATCACATTGATTTAAATATCTGGTATAGAGTATTTTTTCAAGGTGACTGAGGAATCCAAATCTCATCTTGCAAGTCAACTAAAAAAAAATACCCTTTGAAAAGAATAACTAAGTGGTTCTCTCCCAACCACTAGGAGAAGACAGTAGATGGTCCTCACATCAGGTCTGGTGTACTTGAGACCAAAGATATCACAATATTCGTAAGGTTGAAATGATGTTACCTATCCCTATGCTATTTTATTTAAGACAATTTCACATTTGGCTACAAAAACGTGTGCATCACAAAAAGTTTTATTGGCATATTCGCTTTATTGTTAACAAGTGGCAAATTAGCATTAGGTGGTGATTTACATTTATTAATTAAAGCAGAACTGACACTTTAAAATAAACATAATATACCAAATAAGATGCAAAGAAACCCAGGAATTCTGCAAAAAACCACTAGATGGTCACAAACACAAATATTCAATGTACTGAGGGGCAAGGCAAACATAATAAATGCAATGCTGACAAAGTTAATCGCCTCAAACACATGAATGAACACTTCATTTAAAAACATGGAACATCAATAAATAAACTTGTGAAGATACATACTAAGTATCATAGCAAGGATGAACACCAAGGGTTAGAGCAATCATACAAAATAGGTACTGTAACAGTCATAGAATACTCAGCGCTTTACAGATCAGACCCAAATCCATTCACGCTTCTGCCAGAAATCCAAATCCAAATATAGAACTATGGTAAACCATGCACTACTATTTAGAACTTAAGTTCAATATTCAGCTATATTAAACTGAATATTTGATTTGCTGACTCAAAAGCTAATGTGCACGTTGAAGAAATATGATTTCCCTATTGATTATTTTTGTAAAGAAGAAACACTAATTAAGAGAAAATCTGAATAAGCTGTTTTCTGGCAACATGAAATGGAAGGGGGCTAAGTAGGATCCTCCAGAAATGTGTATTCTGGAATGACATAACAAAAAAACCAAAACACACGGAACTAGTATGCAAGAGTAGTCTCTTATATTGTGAATATTGGAAAGAAAATATCAACCAAGTAACTGCTGAATACAGCTAGAGAATCTTTTACCTAACATTTCTTCCAACAACACAATTAGGTAACTCAAACCTTATTCAGCAAGTTGGAAAAAAAAAAGTAATAAAACCATCACAAGTTGGAATGAGCTGTACTTGAAAGGCAATAAAACTATTTTCACCAGAGTCACCAAAACCAATTTCACCAAAGATGAAAATTCTACCCTGTCATACAACCCATATAATTATTCATAGCTTAGTCAAACTGAAAAGAATTAAAGTTGCAAAAAGTGCTCTTACAAAACACAAATTTGTCAGCCAAGATTAAAAAAAACTTGTAACAAGTTTGTTCTTTGCACATATACAAAGTCTATGTGATGGAAACTAGCACTTCTTGAGAACTTTGCAATACATAGACAATACCATTTCATTTTATACTCAGACTAATTACATAGCCTACATCAGTGTGCACTGCTACATGCCTTGTTCACTAGCATTTAAACTACTGCGGTCACACCTCCTTCCACTGATTTGATAAGYGTGCATCATGAAACTGTTCTCTTTGCACACTGCATTTCAGGCACTAACTCTCAGTCGCAATGGTGAATTAGGAGCTAGTCTCTCTCAGATGACAGAGAACTTCCATGACGCTCAAAGATTGCATGTGGTCTTAAAATACATTTTGGAGTTACTAGCCTGTGAACCTYGCTACCTGCAGCATGCGTGGAAGAGCATGAGCAGCCGCTGCCTGTGGCACTGCAAGAAAGGTTCAGTGTCCAGAGCACCATGGAGAGCTCCCCACACGCCACCATCTCCTTCCCAGCCAAGGAGCCCTTTGGGTTGAGCTTTTCAAATCCACTCAGGGGAGTTTAATGGCTCTTCGAGTCTCTTTGGCGAATTTGAAAAATTCTGCCTAAATGTTCATTTCATAGGTGCAAGCTGAAATGGTAGTAAAGCTCCTCCCCATGCCCACTTCCCTGGAGTGATGTGTAAGACTGAGGGTATAATTATCCATATAACCATATACTTAAGTTGCTGTATATTTAGAGATTCCAGTTCTGAAACTACCTAGGGTGTGAGTGTCATGCATAAATATAAACCTGTGTAAGGTACATCATATAAAGATTAAGCCTTACGTTATGTTGTTTTTACTATTGAAGCTGGTATTTTTCATAACTCCATTGCACTTATATCAGTATAGTTCCAATGATCCTGCACTCCTTTCTGGCACAGAGATGTCCCTTGTGTAACAGATATTCACAAAAGCAGAATGGGAATGCAAACACCCACAGGCCAGACCTCAAAAACAGCCTTCACCTTGTTTCTCTATATGGAATTTTACCTTTGACTTTTTTTTTTTTTTCTTTCTTTCTTTTTTAATTGAATGGAAGAACCTTAGTAAGCACATTAGGAAGACAGAGTGGCAGACAGTAAAAGAAAGTCTGTCATAGGGTCAGACATCGGTACAGAAATTGTTAAAACAATCACATCAATAAATTTCACTTTAAATGCACACTAACTACATTAGTCTACTGTCTGAGGCTTCACAATCCTCTAGTAGCATTCAGTCCTGTTTTGTCATTAACTCTGCTTTAGCAAAACAACTTTTTACATTTATACAACTTACGAGTTCTCACAAAATACATGTGTGCTCAAGTGTACACCCTATATATATATACACACACACACACACACACACAGAGAGAACTGGAAAGACAGATGCTAAATGGAGTAATCATATCAACCTAATTTTACACATGAACTCTACAGAATTTAGGCTTTTAAGTTAAATATCTGTCAACAAGGCATCCAGAGGATGACACTAGCTAAGTTTAGACTCATCAGTGAAGTGCATCAGTGGTGCATAGTTCATCTAGGGGTTTTATCATCACAATTATCAATATTTTGATTCTTGAGACATTTTGGAACACTCCCCTTTCAGTATATGTATCCATGTTTTTTCCTCCCACAAAAACCAAGGCATAAAGGCAGGGGGGAGGGCTAGGGCAAGAGGGTTTGGACCTAGGTCGTTAATAAATTAAATTTGGGAACTGCCTGACACATGTAATGTACCTAAAGATTCAAAATTCAGAGTCCATCTACCTTAACAGTTTATTTTTACTTTAAATAAATTTGTTTCCCATATTCAGTTCTGCAGGGGCATTATGAAAACAAATCTACTATTTCCATTGAGATGGAATTACAGCGATCTGTGCTAATAAGTTGTGTAATACAATCTACGGTCTGTTGTGTAATACAGTCTACGGACTGCAGAAACCTATGTCATTCAGTAACAAAACCAGTTGATAAAGTGGAAGCATACTAGGCCTCTGATAGTCTCACTATACAGTGGTAAACTGCATAGTCAATTATATTTTCATTGTCTGCTTATATTTATTGTAGATTCAAACACATACACATTATCCAATGTTACTATCAACAGTCATTTATGTTTCACTAGACCTTGTAAGGCCAAATTAAAAGTTCAGGAAATCTTTTTAAAATTCTTCTTTAAGTTCAGGTTAATCCCCTGTCTAGTCCTTGCTATAAATCATGGAAGTGTAAATAAAGTAAATGATGTGTCACTTGACTAATTTACTAAATRCTGCATTGGAAGCAAAGAGTTACACAAACAGCTCAAAAAGCAGAAATTATGGTAACTGTATGTGGATTGATTTGAAACTAGGAAACCTGCCAGCTACAATTCAAAGGAGAAACAGTCAATATGTTTTTTCTACAGTTACAGCAATCCTAGAAAACCTGGAAGGTATTTATTTCCTTACTAAACTTTCCCTTTGTAGAAAGCATTTTCAATAAATGGTTAAATGCATTTTTCCAGCAGAAACAAGAACTGGAAATTCATCAAGTCAGACAAAGGAATTGATTCCTCAGTAGATTCACTATTCACTATAGTTCAAACCTATTTTGGACTTGCATCTTTGCTGATGGACACTCAGCTTGCAATAATTCAGTCTGCGGACCTCCATGGCCCAAGTCCCGGACAAATTTTCTAAAGCAGGCTTATCTATGCAAAGGATGCAGGATTCCATTTTTTCCAAGTACAGATACGAATGTGCCAAAATATGGATCCTAGAACCTAAACTACCTAGAACATAATTTGGCTAAGATTTGTCAGTTCTAACTATCATTACCAGTCATCCATCCTACCATGCTCAGTAGGCCAGCTTACGCAAATTATAATAAAACAAGACTACACTGAATGAAGGGTAATTTCTAAAAATAATTTTGTATAAAAAGTGTAAGACAATTCCACACCATTGAACTACTTCTAAAACATCAATAGTTTGTGGCCTGCAACATGACTACATCAAGTCTCTTAACTCGCTCAACCTCCAAGACTGGCACCTGCTTTGGAGATGCTTTTCTTCAATCATGCTTTCTTCAAAATTGGCCCCATTGATAGTAATCACAAGTTTTGAGAATGCAAACAATGATCATAATATTACCATGGAACACTACATTATATTTTGCATAAGCTACAAAGAAATTATATGAATTGATACTAATGGTGTTTGTGAGCTGAAAGTAACCATTTCTGACAAAAAGAGTGTATTTTGTTGTGGGAAAGGCACAATTAAGTTCTTTCAGATTGTTCTTTCACGCATAACTAAGATGGTGCCAGTACTTCAAAGCAAAACTTCACAAAACAAATTACTACATTCAGATACAAGTTAAGTGATTCGGCTTGTGAATGGTTTTAATATCCTGTGTAATCTATAAAAAAACCCACCAACAACTTCCAGGGCCTGACCCTTCTTCCCAACGAATTAATGCGAAGTCTGTTACTAACTTCCAGAGGCTGCTGTTCAGAGCCCAAGAATACACAAAATTGCAAAAAAATGTGTAAGGTATTAACACATAAACCTATGGAGCACAGTTACTCCTTTATGCACTCATATGTAAGCTGTGCTATTTGCACAGGAGTAAGAATAAAAAACAGTCACTACTTACATCAGGTTCTACTGCTCTAATAACATACATTTTTATGGAACTCTTTTTTTGTATTGATACATCAAGAAGGCTGTTTTCAAAATAAGAGTTCAACATTTAGGTAGGATAAGCATAGACTTTGTCTCTCCTTCAGGAAATGAGGGAAGAGAAAAAAGGAGCGGGACCTTTGGAAACATTTAAAGACAAAAAGCACAAAACTTTTAAATATGCTAGTCATGGTGGAGCACAGGAGGCGGAGGAAGACAAGTATTTCTGAACAAAAGAAACAATAAAATGACAATACTGTATTTGTCCTTATAAATACATAAAAATATTAACACGTTCTTATTGGAAAACAGAACATGGAAAGCCACAAACAAAAATCTTGGTTTTCTTCTTACATGTGAACAGAATTCTCAGGTACTTTTTCCCACTTTGATTCTTTAAAAAATCCTAGGAAGTAACTGGAAAGTCCAGTTAGGATATTACTGTTAAAGAGTTTAAAGGGATCCAGACTTTTCGCACTTTTAACCAGGAATTTATAAGGAGTTGCTCATGTTGTTTTCACTTAGAACATAGCATCTAAGTTACTGTCACATATGAAGGAAATGCCGCCACAGAGAAACTTTTGAAGCCCAAGTTCTTCATGGCTAGTTCCCTATGGGTAAGTATTATCCTACATAAGTGATTTAAATAATCCTTTATCTAGTAGGATTTACAAGAAAAATAACATTGAACCACTTCTGCTACCTAAGTTACTTAACACATTTTTACCTTAATTTTAAATATTTCCAACAGAGATTAAAGAGTATTTCCTTGAATGGCACAGTTTTAGGTACCTGCTATTTTTATATACAGTATATATATTTGTTTATAAATAAGTATGTAACCAGAAGATTGCACTCAGAAAATTACAATATGATGTTTCAATGTTTGCAGCATGAAGTCTAACTGGAAGGAGTGCTCAAGCTTTCCATGCAGCAGTACATAGCAGATGCTTCCAATTTCTCATTTTCTCTTTGCTTTTAAGAATGTGTTCACACAACCATTCTTCGAATTCCACACTCACAGCAAAACTTCGCCCATTCCACTGGATACCTTGTTCCACATTCATGGCAGAACTTTGATAACTGTACAGGTGAATTTCCTTCGCTGCTTTTTGAACTTCCTCCATTGACTGAGGATGGGTAGTCTCCACTGTCATACCCAATTTTACTGTCAGACCTGAAAATCCCCAGATAAAGAACATTCTCTGTAACTCAGTTCAGTATAACTTGATGCAAAATTATTCTAATCCTTGCAGTGAATTACTGCTATTGTTACTGTCATTTTCATGCTTACACTTCCTATTTATTTACAGTGGTAACTCTAAAGTGTTATCTAAAGTGGTAACTCTACCCAGACTCCCCTACTTATCTCCAGATACCCACTTTCCCTGCAAGAAAACAAAAAGTGCCAAAATTTTAGGAGCAGGATCAAATATTTGATTCACTAGTTAGATTAACTGGAGGTTTGAAAACTTAAAACTTAGCTTGTCAAAACAAGAAAGGCTAAAACAGCAATACAATTTTTATCCTACCCTTTAAAAGGGCAGACAACAGACAATTTGTGTGCTTAGCATGCAAATTTCATTCAATTTCAACTGAACCACTCACTTCCCATTTGAAAGATCATTTCAACAGCTCCTAAGAGGTTTTTGACATTTCTAACACTGTCTTCTGTGCACATCTGAGACAGCTGACGACAAAGGTGTTCTGTTAGATGGTAATATGCAAAATCTATTGAGTATCTTAAACATGCCAAATAATATTGACCATGAGTTATCTATTAACTGCAGAGAACACTATTTTCCCCAACTTCTTTTGTAGTTAGTACTCCCCTTTAATGAAGGTTCTATTACTGACAAAATCCACAAAGTTAAAAGCTACCTTGAGTAACTGTCTGAATTGCTAGTTTTTCTTTTGTTTGTTAGAGCACCCGTGCTCATGGTTCTTGCCACACTAGGAGGGGTTGATGTCCGTGTTTTTGTTGCACCTCTAAAACAGAATAAATATCTGATTATTTATATACACACAGAAACATATACAAGAATATGTATTTACTAATGATATAAAAAAATGAGTTCAAAAATCTACACATCAATTAATTGTATAAAAAATATAACATTTCCTACCAAAAGCAGACAGAAGAGCTTTGGCATGAACTTGCATGGTTTGGACTGAATATGACTTGAATCTTACAAAGACAAGCTAAACGGAACAGCAAGTCCCTTCCTGTTCATGTGTTTCACTTGCTATCACACCAAAATACAGGTAGATCCTGCACTACTGGTTGTTTAGTATGTTCTAATGTCTACCTTGACAGACTACAAGTCAATTCTTAGGACTGGCAGGGCTTTCAGAGAAATAGAGAGCACCTGACTGCAGGTCTTAACAGTTTAAAAAAATGTAGAAAGGACACCATATTCTCAATAATTTGTGACCAATATGAAGTGAGTCACAAGACTTTTTCTTCTTCATAGCCACAGACTTTATTTAGGATGCATACTTCTCAGATAATGCTGTAGATCCTCTTTCTTCAAAGCATAAATATTATATTTATAAATATAAATAGAAGGAGGAAAGGAAAGAAAGTCTATCCAGCTGGGCATTAGGGCCTAATTTTTTTCTAGCCTGTCAGTGTTCTTAAAGTTGGCTTCAATAGTATGACCACATAGCTGTGAAAGCTGCTTTCCTCAAGACTCATGGGTTTTATGAGAAGCCAGTATGCAAAGAAAAGCACATCCTAAACATAAAGAACATCTCACTGCTTGCTTTGATGAGTAGAGAAACATCAGAATCCCCTGAAAAATCTGAGTAGCACTACAAAAAAGAGCTAGGAAGGGACATCCTTTTATCATCAGTGACCAAGGACAGAATTTTTCGTCATTGCTCAAAAGAATTACTATTCACTTGGATTTCTTCTTCTTTAACAAGACTTCAGTGACTACGACATCTTGTGCATGACCCACCAAGTTTTTCTGTTCTCATTCTTGAACACCGATGTAGAAATGAAATTTAAGTTGGGACTGGCTCATGGACATTAAAAAAAATTAAAACAAGACTCCATTTAAAAAATCAGTCACCAAGAGCCCAATCAGCAATGAAAACCCCAAAGTGATTTTTATTTTCTTCCCTTCAGATGAACCTAACTGCTCCTTTCAGAATTATAAACAACTTAGTCTTGGTTTGGTTTTCAAAGTATATATAAGGAAATGCATTCAACTCCAGTAACTTCAAATGCAACACTAACACAACTGAGGAACAATGTAATAACTCCTGAATTTTAGCCATGTTGCATAAAACATTCCCTCCTTCATGTTACGAGCGTAGGCTAAAGATGGCTTTTCAGCTCCTTCCATCACTTAAACACTTCAGTGGAAAAGTGATCAAATGATTAAGCACAAAAGTGGAAGTCAGGAACTAAATTTAAGATTAAATCAAGTGAAATTATATCTAATTGAAGTATTCAAGTTTAACAAGAATGGCTTCTACATGCAACAGGTAGAGTGGAACCATCAAAGATTCTGGCTCATTGGGCAGAACACTAACTACCTCTGTTAGTTTTCCTGTCTGCCCTCTTATTTAGCAAGGAGATTCTAAAGATGGTTTTATTTAAAACAAAACAAAACAAAACTGTGCAGACTGAAAAGCACTACCTAAGTTATATCAGAATTAAAACCTATTAAAAGTTACGGCAGTCTTTCAGAAGTTACAGAATTTCAGGATAAAAGTTCTAAATCTAACCTAAATTACACTGTTACAAGTATGCACAACAGTACTAATGCTAAATATTCTATCTTGTGTTATTTCCCCCATTTTGTTTTACACTGAAGAGAGACCTTTGCTTATAATTGAGTAAAATTCATTAGAGCTTAATAGTGGAAAGAACATACTGGACTGTTACTTTACTTGTTATGGAAGCTAGAAAAGCATATAAAGAAAAATTGAGCTGTAGACACAGAAATGGTATGGATCATCATGGATCAGCGATGATCAGACAATGATGCAAAGGACAGAATTGTGTCTCAATTTCTATTTAGACAACTCCAAGTAATTTAAAACAAATTTTTCAAAAGTATTACCGGCTCAGTTTTCTCTGTACTTTCAACTTGGGACCAACATACTACTTTTTCAAAACTAACAGCATTAATTTCTTAAACTGAAATCTCTTCAGGGTGTACTGTGAATCAATCGTTTGTGAACATAATGCTAGGAGTCCTTGATATTTGAAAGAAATTAACATGAAAAATTGTCCACTAGTCTTTCTTGTATTTCAACTGTTCAATTCTCTAAAATATGTATAATACACCCTCATCCCACTAGGGTACTCTGAAAATTCACCTGATGCTTTAATACTAGGCATATACTAGAGAAATTTCCCAGAAATCAGTGTCTTAAAAACATGATTTGTACGGTGTCTAGTACAGCATTACAGGCCACTGATTGAACCGGGGGGGGGGAAAAATCAAAATATTGAAAAGCCACATTGAAAGTGCACCGCCCACCCTGTCTATTGAGGGAGGCAGACTCCCATGAACAGATAAAACATCATTCATTAAAGGTTTAACAGGACGTCTCAATTCTGAAATGTTTAAACATATAATTTCTGCAGATTTTTTTCCCAATTAGTTTTCTAAAAATTCAGAAAAAAACAAATCTATTTTCAGACTAGAAACTTTCATATGAGTCTTATAATTAACTGCAATGATTTCTGCCATTTTTCATGAGTAAATCAACAGAAGTAGCAGGCTGCCACTGTCTACAACTTTATTCATCCCAGATCTAGACACATAATTAGCATCAGGTTTCATGTATATTTGATGACGAATCTTGAAATTGCATTAAGTTCCAATCTGATCTCTAGAGACAGATGTCTTCCAACAAAGTCAGACATTCTTGATTATCTCAACTTTTGTCACCACAGCTTGGTCTCTTCTGATCTAACCTCTGCCACTTCTATCTACCTGTCCAGTTCTGTTGTTTTTTCTGTTTGGTTGGATATTTTTGTTTGTTTTGTTTTTGCAAAGCTATATAAATCCTCGTTCTAAGTCGTATCACGTGAAGTATTAATGGAGCCTGACAGCAGATCAGGCTGTGTACCAATGCCACCCTGAACTCTTAAAATCTGGACATACCTTTAAAGATGTTTATTATCCATTCTCAATTTCAAAAGAAGTAAGATTGAAGGGGACTCCCCTTCCTAAAGCAGCTCATGTTGTACATCTAGTTGAGTTACCACTGCTTGCAAAATGAAAAACTGAAAGAAAATTCTAAAATAAGCTTGTCTTTTTCTATTTACACATTCACAATTTGGTTGGATTTTGCCGTAAAATACTGAAATATCAAGCTTGCTTCCTAAACAGGGCATTTTCAGGTATTCTTGACAGCTATCACTGTCACCCACAACAGCTCATAGTTTTGTGCAAAGTCATAAATATGCACGACTAATGGCATGCATGCCAAAGTCCAGAAACCTTTGCCATAAACTGTAACCAGTCACATTGCTATGCTGAATTTAACAATGTCTAGTAGCTATCCACATTTGTCCAGTGCTGTTGGCACATAACATGTTGAATAACCTCCTGCAAGGAAGGCAGATTCAATTCACGAACTCAGTGGACATCTGAATAAGAACAACAGTGATGTTATGAAGAGCAGAGTAAGTGCCTATACTCTTAAGGAAGTTCTCTCAAGAAGAAAAATCAAATCATTGCTCTACGGATAGGGGCTACTGTAAGCACGTTTGGTAACTCACTAAGTCAAATTTTCAACATCTTAGTAATGTATTATAAAATGAAAAACTGACCTAATTTTTGATGGTTCGCAGGATTTATAGCTCTAACCAAACATGCAAAGGAACAAAAAAACAAAACAAAACAAACAAACAAACAAAAAAAATCTGTTTGTCTAGAAAGAGCTCCCCCCCTTTCATTCCTTTTGCTTCTTCAAATATTCTGGCCCTGTCTCAAAGATACTTCAGCTTTGGTTACAACACTAAAACGGCATTAAGAGATTTAGACACACTTCTACTACTTAAAGCATTACATTCCATGTACGTGCCACATAATTCATTACTAATTTCTCTTTTGCAATATTCTTTAAGGTATTGTTTATGAAGAATCCCCATTTGAATTTGGCATCTTCCAAATTATATCAAAGGGTTAACTACAATCTAGTATCTATTTCCTTTTTAAAAGATTGGAATACCCTTTCTTCCAAACTTAGATCTTAAACCTGCTGAATATTCAGAAGTCTCTATATGASATAAGTTGGACTTAATAAAAGACTTTACCTCTCATTACAAAGTCTGCCTTGCTTACATTCTTGGACCACCACAGCTATCTTATAGAAGTAGGAGATAGATAAATATTTGAATTTAAGAGAATAAAATTACTTTGTCATAAAACAGATATTTGTACAGTTATCAGGCTTAAATGCTTACTTCAGCTTTACATCATGCAAATTCAGCTTTATCTCAGGTTTACAAAGATTGAAGTTCATTACTCTTAGTCCATAATCAATCAGTGACAGAAGAAATCAAATCTGAGAAAAGTCTTCATCTTTCTTGTCCTACCATGAAGCTGTTTACCTAGCATGAAACAGATACTTATACTAATTATATTATATACTCTTCTCCCACAGCATTTATATTGAAGACATACTGGACAGCAGATGTCTGTCAAGGTCACACTTTTACTATTCCAATGCTTTGGAGGAACATTTCTGCAAAACAGATAAACCACACTGATTTGTGATACTTACTTCTTTATAGGCAACAACTCATTTGGTCTTTTGATGGTACTGTCTGTTTTTGTATCAGTGTCATAAAACCTTTGCACATCTCGTCCAGTTCGCAGTGGTGGGCCTAACTTGTCCATCTTACTACTAAAATATATAAAGGGGTACTCATAAGGAGATTGATAGATTGCTATTCAAGTTATCGCAAAAAAAATTAAAGTACTCACAATTAAATACTTATATTCCCACAGAATTCCCATTGACAAAAAAAAAAAAAAAAAAAGTACAAATCAGACTTTAATAATCCAGCAAACAAAAGGGTTCTTCCTACTTTAAAGTGAGGATTTCAGAGACTTATATTTGGATTAGGTTTCCAATGCCTTTTTTTTTTTAATTCTTTTTAAACAAAACAAAAAACTAATGCCAGTTATCCTGCACAATCTGCAAAATGCACTCACATTTGGCCTTTTTTCTTTTAAGAATAGCTTTCATAATGTCAAACTCATCACATCTAGAAAAGGGGGCTTATAATTACAAGTCATAGTAACTTTATTAAGATGTTAGAAAATAACAGAGATATAAGTACAAGCCTCCTTGAGTTTAAAATTAGCAAGGAGGAAAATTTTTCCTTTTTCACTTTTTTTTTTTTTTTTTTTTGGTAAAGGCTGAGCATTGTGCCCAGAGAGAATAACATGCCTTCCATTCTCTTTTCTTTTATGGAGATGAGAAAAGAACAGAGGAAAGCCTGAAAGAAAAACAACTTTGTTTTAATATCAAAAAATCCACTCACAATAGATGGTACTATACACACAGGCAATACTTTAATACTTTTTTACTATTACGGATAACATTTCCAAACCAAAAAGAATAAACCAAAAATCAAATTTTAAAAACATTAATTAAATAAAAAAAAAAACCCAAAATAAAACACACCACCATCCCTCCCACACATCATAAGGAGAATTGTAGCTTTTGAGAAACCACAACTTATATTAGAAAAATTAGGTCTTCAAGTCAAGTGCTGCATTTTTATCATCTTAAACCATACAGTAAAACCTACAAAAAGCCCATTATATCTCCACTCCTACCTCAATAATGTAAATGAAGTTTCTTCTTCTCAAAAAAAGCCTAATAACTTAAGCCTTAACTGGAAAATTATGAAACTTAAAGAGTATTTTTATTCATCTTTCTGAAATTAAAGAACTATAAAGAAACAAACCAAGCAACACTGATGGAAATGTCTGGGTAGCTGAAGCTTAACTCTTCTGTAAGCTTCCCACTGCTAAAGGGAAGTCATAAGGAAAAAACAAACAAGCAAAACCAACAAAACACACCCTCACACCGAGAGAAATAATTTCTTAAAATTACTGTGCAGTTTTCTGATTCTTGTCATACAACCTTAATAAACTACAATGCCAGGAAAATTACTAAACAGCTAATTGCTGTCAAGGAAGCATATTATTTTCAATATAGCTTTTAATATATTTAAAAAAAAAAAAAAAATGGCTCTTGTGTATCTCCAACACCCATATCATACTACTTCATACTGCTTCTACAATAACATCATATTAAAGGGCACAGAACCCATAAAGTTCGCAACATGATTTGTTTTTTGGGAAGCTTCTGGTGTGAACCTTGCAATCCACATCACATCTCTAAAGCATCAAAGGAAATCTCCCCATAAGGAACAAAAATTCAACAATGCTAAATGATATTCATTCATCATAAAGTCAGCAGGGAACACTGAGATTTTAGTCTTGACAATTTAGCCCCAAATAATGCAGGCTGTAAGATAAGTTCCCCTGGAGTTCCTCTTCCCACTCCTCCTCCCTAACAGATGTTCTGGTTCAAACTAGTTAACTCAGGAAATGCTTAATCAATTCCTGTTTGACCAAATACACACTCTTTACATATTTCCCAAGGACTGAGAAGCAAGACTGAGGTATTTGACACTGCAAGACATATACTCCAACCTATCATGATTTTCTTAGCTCTTTTCTGAACCTTTAACAATTTATCAACATAATCTGTAACTCCAGGCACCTACAGCATAGAGTACCGAAGACAATAACCTAGAAGCAGTCATGATACTGCCAAAATAAAGAACTACACTTAAGAAATAAAACCAAAAAAACCCAAAGCTGACAGCCCTTTCATGTACTAATGAAAAAAAGCACAATCATAAGAATCTTCTGAAATGCAAAGACACCAAGACAACTTCTTATTTACCTTGATTGCATTGAACAAAGCTGTGTAAGTTATAGTCTTAATGAAAGGAACAAGCTATTTTAAAAATATAATGTTTTAAAGGCTACACATGCTGTACGGCAAATATATAAGTGGAATTTAAAATTTATTGATACTAGTTAGGTGTGCCATTCATATTGCATTTCAGCTGTAAGTGTGGTGGTGCATTTCCTCCCGTCCCCTGGACCACTCTACAATCTCAGGAATTCCCATTAGGCCTTAGCCTTTGTGTAATGAGTTGGGTGGTTAAGCGTCCCTTGACCGTACCAGGCACTCTTGCATGGCTAAGGTGGGGAGCGGCACCGATCGTACCAGGAACACCTGTTGCCTGACCAAGGTAGGGAACGAGAGTGGGAATAATTCATCATCCCTGACAGCCTTGCAACATTCCCTACCTGGATCGTAGCTCAAGTGGAACAATACCATTGTTACTGTGGAACGATACCATTGTTATTATCCCAGATCGTTCCGGATTGTGACCAGGATGGAAATTTACGGATGACTGAAGCCAATCATCTTGCGAACCTATAAACAGCAGTCCCAAGTGAGGCCCTTTGACCTCTCATGGACCGCAGCGGGCTGTGCCCAGTATCTCCCTCTGAATGGGATGCCACTCAGAGCTCGCGAACTCTCGAGTTTGCGATATTCGGAGGCCCATCGCCAAAAGCTGACGACGGGACCTGGGCTGAAACACTCCTCGAGGCTCAACCCCTCGCCTGTTGAGAAATGCTGAGACATTTGACRTGAATATTTCACGAGACTCGAGGGGAATTTTAACAGGTATACCTTTTGTACATTTATATGTATTTGTGTCTCTGTGTGTGTGTGAATTGATTTAGGTAACTAATAACAAGTGCAATCTGTAATCAAGCCACTGTTGTGATTATAGTAAATTCTATTAACTCACTTTGTAAATGTTAAATTAATCAATGATTAAGTGCTGCTAAAATCTCGTGATCCCGCTTACAACTGTGAGTGAATCTTAGATTGTTGCTAGACACATATAATCTGTTAGACATAAACCGTTGACCAAGTCTGGGACTAGGAGTGGATCCAGCCGCACCTAAGCTCCATCAGGAGTTTAGAAAGCAAGGGGGTCTACTCTGAATCTCATGACTCAATGGGAGGGTCTCCCTTACCCTTTTGCGTCTTCGGTCTCTGTATAAATCATTCTAGCTCAATTCTAACTCAATTTTCCTTTGTATGCTTCATCCATGTAGTAAGTGATAGAGTGAACCTTGCCATCGAACTCTGTTAAGTCGCACTTTTTATAAATTTCTATTGAAATCACTTTCTGCTAATACCTTTGACAGTGATCTTTAAGGGGCTTTAAACCACTCATTCACGACAAACTGGCATAGTCGGCAGGATCCTAAATCAGGCTTTCGTGACAGTAAGACAGTATTGTATGTGTCACTAACAGACATGATTCCCACAAGGTATAACTTTGATCAGCTTAACATTAAATAGTATGTCTTATCCCCAAAATAAAATAAAAATGACAAAGTAATTTCTAAGGGTTCATTTGCCATATTGAAAAACATCACGTAATTTTCCAAGTCCCAGTAAAAACAAAAATAAATACTGTTCATAAATGAAACATGCATAGACAATTAATCTGTACGTGCAAAAGATCCCTGGCTGGCCACAAACAGTGGTGTCAAGTTCTGCTAGGCAAAACAGTTTGCATGTGGAAGTGGAGTTTGCCTGTTTGCTTAGCCTTAGGATAGGAAGAAGAACCTACCCATTTTTTTTTCTCCTGAAAATCTGATTACTTCTGACAGCTTACTAGAACTGCCCTACCCCTCAAGAAATGTAAGACAGTGCTAAACTCTGTACTCTTACAAAATATGTATCAAACTTAGGATCTTAACATGATTCACTATCAAAATATAAGCCTAACTACAATTTTCTAACTACTAGAATTAATTTTCCTTTTCCRATTTCTTCAACATCAAAAAGATGAAATCCTATTTTCACGCAAGTGAATGAAAATTTTCCTACTGACTACAATACAGAGTCACAGGCTACTCTTGCACTCTCTCTTGCTTCTCTAGGACTCAGAAATGATGCCCTTATGCTACACTTCCATTAATACTTATAACTGGCTGTGCTCTTACTCTGTCCAGGCAGAAAAAGAAAACTCTCACAGCAGAGCTCACATCCTGATCTACGTGTACAAAGTAAGCCTCACTAACGCTAACCTAGCTTATGTTGATGATGCTGTGGTGTGCTTTCTCAGTAGTCCTTTACTTGGGGAGCAGAAGAGAAAAATTCAAATTAAAAAAAGAAATAGTATAGCAAAAATGACTTAAAATAAGGGAGTTCATAAAATTTGGCTGCATTTCTGCTCATACAAAATAAAAATTTATACTGCGATATTGAAGTTGAACTTCATATGAAATGAAGTTCAAGAATCTTTCCTTTACAGAACTAAACACCTTAGAGACCCAGTTCGTTTTAGCCTTCACCTTTAAACACAAATGCACGAACAGTTTCATACACCTTTCACAATAGTTTCAGGCAGCAGTTCAAGAGTGCCACCTAAAGCGCAAGAGGGAAACTGCACGCCTGTATATTCTAATCACTTCTGGCTGTTACATTAGCCAGCAGATAGTAATTTCTTGCCCCTTTGCATATGCAACACAGAGAACAGGTACCATGATTATACAGAAAGAAGCAGTGTCTGATTAAATTTCCCCCCTCCAACACATATAGAAGTCATCCTTGATATTGCACAATATAATTGTAATTCTACTATTAGGCCTCGCTACCTCTCTGCCAAATCTGGAATTACAACAATCTAGGCAAAAATGGAAGGTTTCACTTAATCAATATGTAGAAAAACAAAAAAATTACAGTTTGCCTTAGGGCAAACTGCAGGACCTTGTTTCTTACAGCAAAAACTGGAATTTAACCTGGTCAAAAAAGTGTGTAGGCTCTTAAATATTTGCCGGGGGGGGGGGGAGCAGCATGTGATCACTTAACATTCCATTTGAAAGATTGCCCTTAAAACCATATATGTGCAAGACTGTGCTTGGTAAATCAGTTCACTAACAACTCAGAAGGAAGAGCATGACATCTTACAGCATGAGCTCTGCCTGACTTAGGTACAACAGAATCCCAGATCTCATGCTATGGCTTGTCATTTTACTGGTTAAATCGTAAATGTAGCAAAAGAAATACATCTTGTTTCATCCTAATGAAGGTTGTTTTTATAAAATTTTAAAAGTGCTTTTATTTTATAAAATAATTCTAGCTGCAATTAGCTATAGCCTAAATTATAAGATGTTTTAATGTTTAAAATCTGTGTCACTACAGTATTAACTATTCTCACTCTCTGACTTCGGATGTTGACTGTTAGTGTCTCAATCCCTGCTCTGATATAATTTTGTAGGTATTTCAGCAGAACCCTACATATTTCCCCCTCATACCCCAATACTAAGGCCAAGATTAAGGCCAAAATTTGGTCACTAGTGACCAATCTGAGGCACCTAACTCTTCCATGTTGTAACTGCTCCTACACCTCTTTACTTCAACGAAACTCCTGACAAACTTGTTCTCAGAAGTGAATGCAAAGTAGCTAAAAGAAAAAGAAAGAATTGCTAGGTCTCAGGTATAACAYTTAGGGAAGAGACACATTTAACAGCCATCTGTGAGAAGACTGGTTAGTATGACCAGCAAGAAATCATAAGGACTGGTTGGCAAAGACAAGAGGAGAACACAAGTTTTTTAGAGCAGAGAAGTGAGAAGGACTGCAGGCAGAAACACACTCATCATATCCATACTCTTAAAAACTGGAAATTGTGTAAGCAATTAAGTGAGGTTAAAAGGCAAGCTAACATTCACTGCCTCTCAGAGATCATTACCTGAGAGCTACGCCAACCAGAAGTCATCTATTTGTGGTTAACAGCATGCGTGAACAGAGAGAACCCGTGCAAACATCTCTCCATATATTAACTATTTGGCTTGGTCACGTCACARTTCTTCCTCCAGGCTTCAGAAGAGTAAATGGAAGATCAAAGAATACAAAGTAGTCAGTCCAGTGAGCAACTGACTGGTAAAATTAAATAGAACTTCCTTGTTAAGATGTGAAGACCAAAACCTGTGCCCCCTCACAAACCAATACAGACTGCAATTAGAAATTCTATCAACAGGAAAAAGCCTTTCCCAGACAGCTGGGGTTCACCAACTGGGGTCAGAAACATGCCTTCAAATTATCTCAGCTGACTTTTTTACTGTGGTCTGCAGACCTACTTGTTTGCTACTCATCAGTAGGTGTTAATTCAACTTCTGAAAATGGAGAAATGTGATATTATTAGGTTCGCAGGGGGAAGGGGATAAAACCAGGCTCACGAGAGATGAGCCTAGGGGTGGCACGCCACTGTTGGGGGCAAAAGCAATAGCCCAGCTCAAGTGTATCTACACCAATGCATGCAGCGTGGGCGGCAAACAGGAGGAGCTGGAAGCCATTGTGCAGCAGGATAGCTACGACTTAGTTGCCATCACAGAAACATGGTGGGACGACTCTCATGACTGGAGTGCTGCAACGGATGGCTATAAGCTCTTCAGAAGGGACAGGCGAGGAAGGAGAGGCGGTGGGGTGGCTCTGTATGTCAGGGAGTGTTTCGACTGTCTAGAGCTTAAC
>JAYKAV010002923.1:118877-212314 GCA_035582835.1 Phoebastria nigripes
AAGAGTGGTTAAACATTGGAACAGGCTGCCCAGGGAAGTGGTTGAGTCACCATCCCTGGAAGTATTTAAAAGACGTGTAGATGAGGCACTTAGGGACATGGTTTAGTGGGGCATGGTGGTGTTGGGTTGATGGTTGGACTTGATGATCTTAGAGGTCTTTTCCAACCTTAATGATTCTATGATAAAAATCAGTCAGTGAATAACAGAGGGTGGGATTTTCTGACAGTCGAAGCATAGATGCCTACAAACAGTAGTGAAGCTTACCTGTAGACCAAAGACTACTAGGACACTGGAAGGGGGCAGGGGGGGCGGGGGGGGAATAATAATAAAAAAAAAGAATTCTGACAACCTCATGGACTCTGCCTCTGGTCTGTGTCTGAGAGACTTAGTATGAGTGGGTAGAGCAAGGAGGGACAGAACTGCATCCTCATGCTACATGGTGTTAGGAGGGAGGTATGACAGAGTTGTAATTCATACCTGTGCGTAACTTGTAAGACTTAAGAGCAATAAACTAAACATCACTAGTTTTGTGTAATTAATAAAGCTGTCCATCCCCACAAGTTCTTTCAGAATGTCCTTTTTCTTCCTCACAAACTTAAGCTGTTGTTTTTCTCCACCTTATACAGCCTTCACCAATCTGACACTCATTTTTATAGGAATAAGTCTTCTTCAATCACCAATGTTATAACTGCAATCACTTTGTTGTATTTTTTATGTTTTCTCTCAGCGCTCCTTGGTGTTCCTCAAACTTCTGTAAAATTGCACTACTTTTCTTCAATCCCTGCCATACATTTCTTCTTTGAGATAGTGTGTACTCACTACCCCCCTAGCAAAATATCACTAACAGCCTTGATCACACCAACGCTTTCACTGAACTCTAGTAATCTACATCTACCACTTCTTGTTGCTGTTGTAGAGCACTGGTTTCCATTGCTTTATTTGTGCTCATTYATTTGTTGTCTCTTGAGTATTTTAAGACAGGAAAGGGAAGAGGGAAAGTATCCATCCTTCTGTGCTAAGAGGGAAGATCCTGTCACAATTGGCTTGTGGTCTGTGGCAGGGGACTCCTTTTATTTCCACTAATTGCAGGAAATTATGCCTAATGTTTTCTCCTTTTTTAAGTCTCTTCACTTTCACAAAGAAAAAAAATTATAGTTCCAACCACTTCTGCATATTCTATAACTTTTTAAGCTACTTTATATCTGTTTTTATCACTTGCCTCCTTTGCTGTTATTTTAACATTAGAAAATGCATCTTTGCCTACTGCAATGTTCCTTAAACATTAATTGTGTTTATAAATAAAGGATAAATTCAAAACACTTCACTTCTGAAGCTCACAGGAAAAAAAATGCAAGTGAAAGAGACCACAGAGACTTCTAGAACTAGCACAACATATTTATGCTTTATTTCATATTTGACAACATTAAATGGAAACTTACCCTGCTTGTGGGTTCACCATTCCCAATGAGTTTTTATGAGCTGGTGATAATGTCTGAATTTTGCTCCCACTGGATCCAGACGAAGATAGTGCTTTACTTGAAGAGGCACCTTGCAGTTGAAAGCAAGAATGGAAACATAAGAAAACGTTAAGACTTTGCTGCTGGAATGATATAATTTGTTATAAATTTTTTAATTGTAAAATTCAAAACAAGAGTTTTAGAAATATCGAGATATGAACAAGTGTCAAGATACTAGGAAAAAGCAAGTATGTTTCCAGAAATTTACAGAAAATATGCAATTGACACATAATGTTCTATTCTAATAAAAAACATTGGATCTTAGTTACTTTCTTCAGAAAGAAAAAGGAAAGAAGTCTAGAATGTCAAAGTATGTACAAATAGAACATGTTTGATATCTGATGATATCTGAAATCAGAGTAAGACCAGTGTTTGCATAATTATAATATACATGGCTTGACTATGTATTTTCACCAATTCATGATCATATTCAGCATACAAATTAGTTACAGAATTAAGCAACAGAAAAATCTCAGGTGAGAGATCAGTATTCGATACAATTATGCATTACTACACAGAATGATATTGCAGGTTCAATTAAGAAAAAAACTAATTTGACCCAATATATAGGGCAGAAGAGAATCCTATGTGCTCAAGAGTCTTGTTGGATAGATGCCAATCAGTGCCCCTTCCAACTTGACTTTAAATGAGTTTTTACAAATCACTACATCAATTTCAACAATAAAGTATATAGCCATCATATATGTAAGTCAAAAAAATCAGGTCACAAAAACATTGATTAAAAAAAAATTGTATTATGAAAAACACACACCATCTTATCCACTCATGTAACACTGAACTCCTCCTGTGAATTTTTTTACTTCGTCAGTTTAAATCACTGGGCAATGGTGTAGAAAACCTTCCAGCTATTAAAATTATACTACTTTTACTGCTTAGTTTGAGAACTAATATTTAGAAATGAAATGGAAAATTCATAACATTCATTTCATACCTACAACAGTTTTGCCAACACCACTTGGCTGTGGTAAGCGTGATGATGATGATGGTGTTGATCCTACAGAAGGCATCTTCTTAACTGCAGCAGGTTTGTACTGTAACAAAATACAACCTAGAAATTTAAGCAATTAAATCAAACTATCTATATAACACGATAGGTAGTTATCCCAGGCACTGTGGGAAAACAGATGATGATTACCTATTAGGTAAACTGTTTCTGGTACAGGATCATGCAAATGGTTTCCGCTAGTCTGCTTTCTTATACATACAGATGATACTACTAGTAGGAAAGATTATCTAACTCAGTGGTTTTGGTTTTTTCGTTTAACTGTATGTCTTTGTGTATTTTCCGCTTTTCTACAGCTTTTCTTATCTTTTTCCATAGCTGTCTTGTGAGCTTAACATTATCACCTCATTACCAGTTAATTTTAAAAAGAATACTCAAGGGCAGGATCATTTTTGTCTTTCAAATCTTACTTTCACCTGTGTGCTCTGGACCAGTCCCAGCACTGATTCAGATTACAGTGCAAGAATCACTAAGCAACTGCTTGTGTCTGTTTAACTCTTCACAGCTTCCAGAAAAAAAAGCATTACCACCAAATGAAAACACACTACACTTTAATCCTTCATTTGTTTCCATCTTAAGTTAACTACTGCAGCTCGTACCTTAATATGCCTGAATTCCTCTAAGCCTCTGATTAGCCAAAATACTGCTGTCAGTTGTCCTGCAGTCATGTACCTTTGTTTGTCCACTTAAGGAACAGTCTTGAATTGGATTCAGAAGACTTGCACAACAGAAATACAACTTTCTTTACAAACGCTGCATCTCTACTTCCTGCTGCTACCCTTGCCTGTCATTTTCACAAATCTCTGAATTACGTTTATGACTGTTTTTGGCTTTGCAACTGCTGCCATCTGATTTATGGATCTCTACAACTCTCATAAGAAAGCAAAAACCTCTTCCATGCTTAGTGTCTAATTTCAGTCTAGCGCAAATAATAAAATTACAGAATAAAATAGTTAATTCCATTTAAGAGCAACACACTATTTAACAAGCTTGATTTGATGTTGAATGCAAGTTACAAGTTAAGAAAAATGTTGTAGTTCACCTGTGTTCGAGTAGGAAGCTTCCCTTTGGTATCAGCTGCCAATTTCCCCTTATTAGTAATACGTGCTGCTTGTTCCTTACAGAAATTGATGTGTCTGTCAGCTGCATTTTCATTAAATCTCCTCTGACAATATGGACACTGAATGTAATCTTAAAAACATAAAAACCTAACATTAATAGTGTTTTTTTTAAAAATAAAATGTTTTAAAGTCTTTTAAAGACCAGCCCCAGCCCCATGCCCAGAGAAAATTAAGGCCTCTTGAATCTGAAAATGAAATACATATTGCTGGGGAAAAGAATATTGTCCACATGTAAAACAAAAGATGTTTCTTGTTTGATGGATAAGAATGAGAAGAGTGGTTGAGGATCAGAAATAACCTAAGTGAAATCAGAAACACTTTGAGAGATGCTATTCAGCAGGGAAGGTGGCCAAAGAGTATATGGACATGGCAGGGATATCAGCTGGAAGGAAGTGGAGAAGAGGCGAGGCTAAACAAAAAAAATCACAAACACAGTTCAGTTTGTTCAAGACATGAAAATGCATTAAAACCTTTCCCATACAAATAGCAAAAGACAACAAAATCTGTTTCCTCTGGCAGTTTTGAAAGGACTGAGAAATACTAACTGCAATACTGGAAATGATCATTTAAAAAAAAAAAAAAAAAAANAAAAAAATTGGAAATTTAATCAAAAAAAAAAAAAAATCAGAGGAAATCCAGCCAAAATTAGGAGATATCTATAGAGATATGCAAAACAGGGTAGTTGGTGGCTGTATTATTTTTCAAGATTAATTTAGTCACATTACAAACAGTACCACTTGCAGAAAGTATTATTACTAACATTGGGGAAAAAACAGAAAGACTATATAAGTGTTTAAAATACTAAAAGATCCCTCATCTGTATGCTGGAAATACACGCCTTAAAATACACTGCCCTTGGAAAGTAAAAAGTTTGCACTGCAGTTTTAGATAGACACTTTAGTGTCTAGAGACATGGATGTTGAATTCCCCAGATTACAGTATTCAAAACCATGTAAACTTCAGAAGAGCCGGACACTGGCAAAGCAGGTTAAATTAGTATGTTCCTAGGTGATTTTAGAAATGTATTGAAGAAAATGAGGAGAGATTCCACAGGCACTGCCTCCAAGATTACAGTTAGATATTCTACAATCCAAAATAAGATTTGGATTACATGTTACTACTCCAAATGCAGTAGATCTGGCTTAAGTAGTTATCCCTTTAAATTAACAGACAATTTTGAGTAAGTCAAATGATGCAGTCACCACCAAACCATGAACTGTGACCCAGGAAGTGTGAGCAAAGGACACAGAAAGAACACGGGAATCCTTCACAGAAGTGACAGCATGGGAATCTCATGCGATAACAACAATGAATTATTTACTTATTTGACATAAACTCCCCTACTGTCAGAATACTCAAACATAAACTGTATCTTAAGAGACAGAAACTCAGAAGAAAGAGAACTATGATATCTATATGATCAAACCAAGATAGGCCCAAACAAAGTTAAAAGAAAAAAAAAAAAGAAAAAAGATAAAAAAAGCAAAATAGATTAATAAAGCAGCTATGGAAGCCCCTAGATAATAAGAAAAGACATTTCTAGCTGGGGCACAGCTCAGTTCCCACAGAAGACTTTCAAAGCCCACTAAAGTAAATGGATCAGACTGTAGAGGATTAATGTACACTCTTTTAAGAATCAAGGATTGTATCTTCATCCTTTTGTAAAATGCTTAGCACCAGTCAGCCACCTGGCTATGCAGAAGTACTGTTTGTACTGTCCAGAAGAACTGTTAGGATTCAATGTAAGCTTGATAAAATACAAACTAATCAAAATAAGTAGGCAGTACACATATGCAGTCAAGTTCAATGCAAATGAGGTGACTTAAGGTCCCTCAGTATCATGAGGCTATTCCGCACTTCTTCTAAGGAAAAGGTGGAACAGGAGATCAAAGAACCAGCAATACTGCTTGTTTGCAAACTCAAAGCACACAATTAAGCAGGAAATATTAATACAGAACTCTCTTCTTTTAAAGGAAAAAGACTAGCAGCTAGTTAGAAATAAGCATGCCAAAGACAGAGCTGAGTAGGAGAGGATGGATATACTCCATGATACCCATGCATAATTCTCCCTCTCTCCTACAGGTAAAGTGGAAAAGGAACAAGGGTAGCTGCCCCTGCTCCATTTTTGCTCTGTTCTATTTGTGGGAAGAGAATCCATTGATAAATTTGTGCATCTTCTCTTCATTCCTGGCTCCCTCCTCCTAAGTCTTACCCACTGCAGCAGGATGAAGCCAGGAGACTACAAACAGTAAAACTCAGCTTGGAAAAAGTAAAAAATGGAAGGAAGAGAAACAGAGCCACAATATCTTTCTCTTCCCTTTACCTCCTATGTGCTTTCAAGTAGGCTGAATAGAGTTACTTCCTTCGCTTCAAACTCATTTGCAGTCTCTGGAACCAAGGTAGCACAGTTTTAGTAGCTTTCCAAGCTAGATTTAGCTCTGGGCTCTTCTGCTTGTAATTCAGAACCTATACAACTAGATTATTAACGATCCTTTCCGTGATCGAGCCTTATGTTTCTTATCCACAGCATTAGCTATTAGTTTTACTTTACTTTAAAATGCATATGGCATTTCAAGATAGAGTGTACTGAATGCTGAATAATACGACTTCACTTCTTACTATGAATGCACAATTACAATCCTAATACTGGACTAACATGTTTCTGGCAGAGAAGGTAGGGAACACTCATATCCTCACTTGACCACACACAGGCAGAAGCAAACAGATGATTTTTTCTGTTTTTCCCCAATCTTTCYGGAAATAGCCATTGAGCTGATCAAATGGTTTAGCTCTTAGGACAAGAGGAAGAAATATATTCTCCAACCTATTATCACATCACAGAAGTTAACTGAAAAGTATATTTCCATCTCACTGCTCCAATACTTTACCCAGCCTCAGTTCTGAAGGCACCCAAGGACTGTTACTCCCTTGTTAATACAAATCCCACACGTCTCATACCCAAAATGCAAGTACCCCCACCACACGAGGAAGGATCACATGCACGCTAGAGCATATACTGCATACATGAAACTAAATGTGAATTCAGCAAGAAATGAGAGAGACTACATTTGAAGAACATAGTTGATGTGCATTCCTACAATGTAAAAAGGTTGTGGGTGTCCAGCATCGGCAGCTAATTAAAAAGGTAGTCTGCTCTTTCTGAGCAGTTCCACTGTTGTGGTCAGAAACAAGGTGTTGAAACAATTTGTCCAGCCTATGGTTTATAAGACTGTAGCAAGCTGCAAGTTKGCAACAACTACCTTTTGATGCATTAAAAACAAAGTCATGGGCTTTGAAAGCTACACAGGATGCTAGCCAGCCAGACCCACAAACCAGCATCTGCATGGGGATAATCAGAGAGTCATCTTCAAGAACTTGTGAGTACTGTATTCCAAACAAATTCCTTTCCAATTCAAGTTTTTACAAATTAAGTTTAAAAAAAAAAAAAAAAAAAAAAAAAAATCTCTAAAGAACTCGATTCTTTTACATACCAGGGTCATACGATGGCGGAGGTGGTGGAGGAAGTTTTCCACCATCTTTAAGATTAAGTCCTTTGGCTGCTCGTATAGTTGCTATAAATTCCTCATGCTTTCGTCTCCAGTTGGAAGGTTTTTTGGGTGGTTCTGGCTAAGAAGCCAAAAAAGAAAGAGCTTTATATGTTTGAAGCTCTTACTTCAAGCTAAGTACATGCCTTATTTTAGTATACAACATTACAGTTAGATTTCTTCCAGATCCTAGTTGATCAATTATCACGAATTGCCAGCAGAAATAAGCCTTATTATAATGCATACATAGTTTGCCTAAAACGTTCATATGCAGATTAAATTATAACATACCCGTGGCTTAAGAGGTTTTACTGTGGGAATGTCAGTTCCTTCTGCTCTCTGTCGGCTGGAATCAAATGTCTTCCTTTTCTTGGCAGAAGTTTTTTGGCAAATGGGTCCATGTTTTTTCTACAAGCAGAAGAAAAACAAAAGGAGAATATAGAACTTAGTTTTGAAAAYATAAGTTATTAACATGTTATTTCCCTCTTTCTCGATATGCCAATCAGCAAACAAGGCCCAACTCTTGATGAATAAGATCAGACTGCTTTCACTCAAATATTTATGCCAGCATTACTTTTAGAACGGAACTACAGGAATTCACGAATGCATATACATGGTCACAAAAACTTGGGTGATGAGGAAGAAAAATAGGAGGCATCTGTATTTGCTCCTTGCAAATGAAAAATTGATGGTAGGTAGGCAGCATTTGCATTGAGTGGCAAGACAAATCAGAAGTGTCTGAAAACATATGAAAAATATTCATATTTACAGACAGACTAACTTCTATTAAGACTGGAGAACACAGTATTTTTAAGATGGCTAACAAAACACTTCATTTACTAGGTGAGACTGCATCATGCTAGGGCTTACATCTGCAGAGGCAAGGAATGATTCTGTGACCCTAGAGAAGATGCTTTTAGAAGCATGTATTTTCAGAAAGTGATGGGATGCTGAAATAAAATTAACCTCCTTCTAAGGAGCTTCAAAACTGAGACAACTGGAATCGACAATTATTTGGGGAAGAAACCCACAAAAACCCCACCAAAACCAAGCATCTAGATCTACTTTATTTAGCTACACTGACCACTGCTTAACTCCCATATCAACTTATCAGATCTAAAAGCCAACAGTGCTCATATCACTTACCAGTGCTGCTGGAAAGAAAGTCCTTCCACAAATCCTACATGGCAGCAGATCTCCAGTTTGCACTGTAACCTCACCTTAAAAAAAAAAAAAAACCACCAAAACATACTTCTATAAGAAAATTTGTTTAAATTCATGATAAAAACTTCTTCCTAGATTGCTACGAATATACTTAGCAATAATAACAGTTGTTACTGTAAAAGTATACCTTCTTTGAACTGTGCAGAAACTGTGCAGATCAGAAAGGAAAAGATGATACACAAGTCCTTAAGTACTTTTGGAAGCAGTCAGGCCCAGTAACATGTCAGCATCAATTCTAATAATTTACAATACGAAACTCTGCACCTTTAAAGGGATGCCTGTCTGTCAACGTGCAAATGGCAGATTCACTGTAAGTCACAATGACAGCCCCAAAACACACCAAGAATAACGATATTTAGTGGGTATTTCTACCTCTTTGGAAGAGAATCACCTGTTACAGCATCAAATATAAGTCACATACCATCACTTATTTTTCTCTAAGTTAAACTATGCCACTTTCTCTTGGAAAGAAAAATTCTTGAATGCTATTTTTACTATATATTTTATTCAGATTATTACTGACAGTTTATAACAGAATTTCTGATGTTGCAATTCAAGCATTGATAACAAAAATATAAATGGTATACTTGACATACAATAGATTCACAGAACCAGATAGAGACCAACAAATCAAAATATCCAAGCCTATGCAAGCAAATGTATTCATATATTACACATTATGCCATGGAGTCATGGCAGAGATGAAAAACTCCACAGGGTTTCCCAATAACAGGCATCTATTATATTTAGTACTGTACCAGCGATACAGGGATATTTTTATATCACGTATACATCAATAAAGAGGCAGTTAGTTTGGATTAAGTTTGAGAATTACTAGTTGCTTTCTCTGTACTCAGTCTAACTATTGCAGACAATACAGCTCCCTCTATTTATACAAAGTTAAAACAAAAACACTTTGAACTGACTTGTGTTTTAGGCAAACTTGTGGCTTAAACTAACGAAGTTATGAACATAGCAACATTCAATGATTTCCCAACAAAGAGGAAATCGGGCAAAAACGCCAGGAGGCCTACATGGATGAACAAGGAGCTCCTGGACACACTCAAACACAAAAAGGAAGCCTACAGAAGGTGGAAGCAAGGACAGGTAGCCTGAGAGGAATACAGAGAAATTGTCTGAGCAGCCAGGGATCAGGTTAGGAAAGGTAAAGCCCTGACAGAATTAAATCTGGCCAGGGACGTCAAGGGCAACAAGAAAAGCTTCTACAGGTACGTCAGGGATAGAAGGAAGACTAGGGAAAATGTGGGCCCTCTCCAGAATGAAAAAGAGACCTGGTTACCCAGGATATGGAGAAGGTGGAGGTACCCAATGACTTTTTTGCCTCGATCTTCACCAGCAAGTGCTCAAGCCTCACCACCCAAGCCGCAGAAGACAAAGGCAGGGACTGGGAGAATGAAGAGCCACCCACTGTAGGAGAAGATCAGGTTCAAGACCACCTAAGGAGCCTGAAGGTGCACAAGTCCATGGGACCTGATGAAATCCATCTGCGGGTCCTCAGGGAACTGGCGGGTGAAGTTGCTAAGCCACTATCCATCGTATTTGAGAAGTCGTGGCAGTCCGGCAAAGTTCCCACTGACTGGAAAAGGGGAAACATAACCCCCATTTTTAGAAAGGGGAAAAAGGAAGACCCAGGGAACTACAGGTCAGTCAGTCTCACCTCTGTGCCTGGGAAGATCATGGAGCCTGGAAGCTATGCTAAGGCACATGGAGGACAGGGAGGTGATTCGAGACAGCCAGCATGGCTTCACCAAGGCCAAGTGCTGCCTGACCAACCTAGTGGCTTTCTATGATGGAATGACTACATCAGTGGACATGGGAAGGGCTACAGATGTCATCTATCTGGACCTCTGTAAGGCCTTTGACACGGTCCCCCACAACATCCTTTTCTCTGAACTGGAGAGATACGGATTTGATGGGCGGACTGTCCAGTGGGTGAGGAATTGGTTGGATGGTCACATCCAGAGGGTAGCGGTCAACGGCTCAATGTCCAGATGGAGATCACTGACGAGTGGCGTCCTGCAGGGGTCTGTACTGGGACCAGTACTGTTTAATATCTTCATCAATGACATAGACGGTGGGATCAAGTGCACCCTCAGCAAGTTTGCAGATGACACCAAGCTGAGTGGTGCAGTTGACATGCCTGAGGGACGGGATGCCATCCAGAGGGACCTGGACAAGCTCAAGAAGTGGGCCCATGTGAACCTCATGAGGTTCAACAAGGGCAAGTGCAAGGTCCTGCACCTGGCTCAGGGCAACCCCCAGTATCAATACAGGCTGGGGGATGAAGGGATTGAGAGCAGCCCTGCCAAGAAGGACTTGGGGGTACTGGTGGATGAAAAGCTGGACATGAGCCGGCAATGTGCGCTCGCAGCCCAGAAGGCCAACCATATCCTGGGCTGCATCACAAGAAGTGTGGCCAGCAGGTCGAGGGAGGTGATTCTGCCCCTCTACTCTGCTCTGGTGAGACCCCACCTGGAGTACTGCATCCAGCTCTGGAGCCCTCAGCACAGGAAAGACATGGACCTGTTGGAGCGGGTCCAGAGGAGGGTCACAAAAATCATCAGGGGGATGGAACACCTCTCCTATGAAGAAAGGCTGAGAGAGTTGGGGTTGTTCAGCCTGGAGAAGAGAAGGCTTCGGGGAGACCTTATTGCAGCCTATCAGTACTTAAAGGGGGATTATAAGAAAGATGGGGACAAAGTTTTTAGCAGGGCCTGTTGCGACAGGACAAGGGGGAATGGTTTTAAACTAAAGGAGGGTAGATTCAGACTASATATAAGGGAGAAATTTTTTACGCTGAGGGTGGTGAAACACTGGAACAGGTTGCCCAGAGAGGTGGTAGATGCCCCATCCCTGGAAACATTCAAGGTCAGGTTGGATGAGGCTCTGAGCCACGTGATCTAGTTGARGAYGTCCCTGCCCACGGCAGGGGGATTGGACTAGATGACCTTTAAAGGTCCCTTCCAACCCAAACTATTCTATGATTCTACGATTTGATCAGTTTTTGTTCCCAGTTCCCCAGTGGAAAACAATTTTCCATCTAAACATACATACTTGTCAATTAACTGTAGGACCAGTCCTAAAGAAAATGGAAAATTTAACAAAATGTTTCATGGCAAACAAATGTAGATTCAGGCTGCCATGGTTCCCACTGAAAATTGAGTGAGATTTCTAGTACCAATATGTAACCATTAGGTCCATTTCTGCCTTTTTCAATTACTTGAATGAAGTTCATCATCAGTGTGTAACTACGTATAATGTATTAATTGTATTAATACACTACAGAGCACAATCCATTTTAAGAATCACAAATCATATGAGAAGTGTTCTGCAGTTTAAAACATTTATGTTCATATCTTTAACTAATTTATATACCTTTTTCAGGTAGACATGAATAGGCCCTTGTCAGAGCATAGCAGGACTGTACTGACAGTAACTGAGTTTTACAGTTGAAGCCATAATTAAGCTTTCTTTTCTGTCAACTAAATGTCTATGTGTTTAGATATACATAAGTAGGGGGAAGTAGGAAAGATAGAAAATGTGCAGATAAATCTTTTCTTCTATTCTTGCATCTGAATTATACTTGCATGTTACCAACATTTACTAGGAACTTATTTTTTATTGTTAACTGTATTTTTTCAATCTCTATTTTAAACAATCACGTCTGGAAATTTTTCCTAGACCTGTTTTCTTAAATTCACAAGCCTGAGCATAATGTTAATCACGAGTAATAACGTGCACACTGGTCATATATAGCTTAGATAGATGGAACCTGCCCTCACCATTTTCCTCAAGGGTAAGCAGCAATGGTTGTAAGCTTTTCTCAATTCTCCCACTCAAAAATACAAGGTATGCCCAGATTTATTTTGTTTGTTTGTTTGTTTCATTACTTCATTCTTCAGAGTTCTCAGTGCTCTTAATAATGCTAACAGACATCACTGCAAACTCACTTCTGCTAAAGAGTTCAACTTCCTTTTATCATGTTTTTCTAATACAACCCTCAGCTTTGCAGAAACAAGTGAGAGGCATTTCATGGAAATACAAAGTGACACTGTTTGTGTCTTTAAGAAATTAGCTGAAATAAATCAGAATTAGTGATCTTGGAATCAGGTGTATAGTATAAGATTAAGGATTTGACCAAGAGAAGAATTCTTTCAAATATCTGCCTTCGTAAAAGAAGAAAAGCTACATTATCCACCATATTCTTCTGTTCACTAAACTCTGGAATTCGAGCTTGTGTTTTAATTCACCATTAAAAGAAGTATACTTGATAGATGCTCACCTGATCGAGCAGTATTTACATATGACATACCAATGCATAACGAATGCCAACTAGCACTCCCTGCAGCTACAGTTAGAGAGCTCGATTTCCTTACAGCATTTCTAACCTTCCCTTGCTGCTGGCAGGTACTCAATCACATTTGCTAAGAGCTATTTCTACCGCCAACACCTCCTCCCCTCTAATACAAATCACTGACCCAAAAGACAAAAGGAAGTTATTTTAAAAAATGAAAGTTCCTTAAGTTTTGTTGAAAATGGGAAGCCTACAGTCCTTTATATTTGCACACTTAACCCTTCAATTTCTTAATCATTCCTCTGTGAATTTCCTCTCCTTTAAAGTAACCTCCCCCTTCCCCCTTCCCCCCCCCGAAAAAAACCCAAAACACCACAAACCCTCAAAAAAACCTACCACAAACAAAACAAAACTACGAAATCTTAACATTTCTCTCCAGGAGCCCATAAGCCTTCCCATAACTTACAGAAGGGTTAGCAATATCATCAACATGAAATCTGAGAATTTTAAAATAAAACATGGGAATAAAACTGTGAAAGTTGGAAAAGAGTTGTTTTGTTTTGTTTTGTTTTAAAAAGGCATTCAGGCATGATATCTAATGTTGTCAGTACACTGACATAGCTTCTGCACAACAAGTGACATAAATGCACAACAAAAAGGGGGAGGAATTCTTACACATTTTTTAGTAGTAATGTAAAAAGTCAGTATTTCTAACACCAGCAATAAACAGGATAACTTTTTTCAATGAAATGACTGAATTATTTTGGCTCTAGTTTTCCAGCATAATGACTATAAAATACAATAATAATGGAAAAAATCTTATTCTGGTTGATTTTAGTCTGATAAAGTTAAAGAAGAACAAACAAAAGCAAAATCTCACAGTTGAAAACTTTGGGATTTCTTAAAAAAAGGCATGGACTGACTGAATCTTTTTCCTGATCAAAAGTTAACAGAAACGGGTTGTTAAATTGGGATGTATTGGAGCAGTGGGAGGAGGTAAAAAACAGGGAACACTCAAATCAAGAAACAAAGAAGGATTTGCTTGGCAAATGAGTCTGAGAATAGAAATTGGTAGTAAGACAGTGTCATAGCAATTTTCTTCAGTCTTCTTTAAGTCTAGCAACAATGCAGGGATTGCCCTCATTTTGGTTATACAACCACAGGAGACCCAAGATCCAGCAGCAACACTTCTTTTTCCTTTTACCATCTTTAATACCACTAATCACCAGCAGTTTACATGCCTGTATTAAACATGAATGAATATAGTTAACTTAGAAAAGGACGGACATAATCATTACTGTTTATCTAATCTAAACACACTTAGGGAAAAGAGAAGTATGTTCAAAATGGTTGTGTGAATACCAAAGGAAGAAGTAGTATTTCAGTTGAGGTGATGCCAAAACTATGACATACAGCTTTACACTCTATTCTCCTACCGTCTGCCCGAGACTGGGTCTCAAATAAAAACACAGAGTTCAACCTACTAAGATGCTGGGTATCTGAATTAAACAACTAGACTGGGAGTTTTACTAGCAGCACTACGATAGTCTCACCACTTGTGTTTCTAAACTGTCCCTGTCAGAGCTCTTCCTCCTCCAGCTACGTCCAGAGTACAACCACCTTCCAAATTATTTTTTTCTACCTGCAAATGAATAAGTTATTGCACACATTCCTTTTGAATATGGTCACAGTTCAGTTACCCACACTTTCTGTTCTTGAAGTTGGAGTTTAGCTGTAAAGTTCAGGTGGACCCCAAAGTCTGACAGTCAGTCTCCCAGATGCAGCACAGTGCTTTCAATACTCTTACAGATGAGTTTAGACTTCCTTGAAACCTGGATTTCCAGAGAACAACTTTTTTCTTTCTCTCCTCTCATGTTCAAATACACCAACTGATTACAGCAGAAAGTGCAATCTGTCAGTCCTCAGATTTATCTTTCTCAGTACACGTGGACCCATCAATACACACAAGTTTGATCTGACACAGTCACAGGCATAATGCTAGCTCTTGCTGTCGTGTTTACAAATTAAGCAGTTGTGTAAATAGACCCCACACCTAGAGAGAGCAGAAGTCTTCAGTATTGCTGAACAGCTATTAACTGAAGTTTTGTTACAGTTTTCTCTTTTGGAGAGCTTTGTATACCCAAGTATGTGTGTGCACTTAGATGGAAAGTATAGAATGCTTCAAAGAAACAAGACTGCACTTAGTCTCAGTAACAGTATTTTGCTGTGTTGTAAAATCTGTTTGCCCTTCAAAACCTTTTATTTGTATTTACTGTCACAGCACTGACAGTACTAAATGACTTTGGCCAGACAACTGTGATAATCAGAACCATCAAGCCTCACTGAATTCAAACTTGCAGAAACACTCTGGTATGATTTCTGGCCTTGAGACTAGGTACCTATTTGAAACCAGCAAGTAATCTACAGCTACTGAAAGTTACTACTTGAAGAGTGCTTGCCAAATTCTTCTCCTGCAAAATTGTGTTTATTGCTTTTAGCATAACTCCCCTCTCATCTCCAAAAGCAGGGTATTTTCCACTTAAGAGTTCCATATATATACTTCAGGTATGAAAAAAAATGCAGTGCATTCCCCACATTAATTGGAATCTATATCATAAAGCCACGGTATCTAGTTCTTTGGGGACTGTCAGTCTCCAACATCTGTCCACTAATCAGTACTGACTGGATTATATTTTTTAAACAACACGTTAATTAACAACAGTCTGGAAAGACTAATGACAAATACCATAAACAAGAATCACCTAAAAATGATACTGATGCGGTGACATAGGTAAGGAACACTTTTTTGAACAGCCAAATACAATTTACAGCATTAATTTTTAAAAAGCATTAAATAAAATAATGAAAAGATGAATGTATAAAAGTAGAAAAAAGTGCACCAATAATGGTGTAAGTTTCGCAAGTTTTCATTATTTTGCCAAGAGGAATTCTGAAATGCAAATGAAATTCAGACAAACACATCATACTGCTTAACAACAGGCAACTGCTTAACAACTTGCCATACTTTGGTAAAGCCTGCTTGATAACTGACGATGTACATGATTTACCCCACCAAGCAAATCCCTTCTCGTCTATGCTATTTGGCAGTTTGCAAGAAGAGTTAGAGAAAGGAAGAGGAAATCATAGTAAGCTCTGTCTCTTAGTATTCAACCGTTCACACACTTTGAAATTTTTACACAATTACGTTATTCGCAATTGTGTAACTAATAGCAAACCAATCTACTTTTATCTATCTAACCCTAATTTTAGAGGAAAGCCTCATGAATTCTTTTCTACTTCTGTATTGACAATGCAGTCTAATCTTGTATAAACCTGTCGATTCTGCTTCCAAAGGATAACAAAAAGCAGCATAACTTCCATTCCTTCAAGCTGAAAAGCTTAAGAAAGACTTTCATAGTACCTCTGCATGTTTTTATGTCGGCTCTGCAGTCTGACAATGCAAGTGCATTATATTTGCCAAAATTACCGTTATTGCATTGAACATGAGACTGATGATGGTGAATTCCGTATTACTTCCCTGAGAATAACACATCAAGGAGAGCCCCACTGCCTCAAAGTGACAATCTGGAGGAGGATTCTGTGAAGAAGGATTTTTTGTAACTGAAAAATGAATTGCATGCAGTTAAGAATGGTTGTAATGGCAGCACACGCACAACTCGGATTGTGGTGTACTCCCCTTTTTTGTAACTGTCTGCCCTTCTTTCCTCCCATCCTCATATGAGCGTAACTTTTATGTGAAAGCATGCCAATGTCACACTACACATCCTTAAAAATAACCAGCTCTCCTGGACTCCTCTCTAGGGCCTATCTCATGGGATTCTTCCAAGCAGATCCCTAAACAAGTCAAAGCCTGCTCTCCTGAAGTCTAGGGTTGAGATCCTGTTATTTGCCCAGCCCCCTCCTCTCAGAATGCTGAATTCAATCATCCTGCAGTTGCTGCAGGTAAGGCTGCCCCTGACCTTCACATCTCACATGTTTGTAGGTGTGAAGTCCAGCAGGAGTGCTTCCCCTTGTGTCCTGGTTTCAGCTGGGATAGAGTTAATTTTCTTCCTAGTAGCTGGTATAGTGCTGTGTTTTGGATTTAGGATGTGAATAATGTTGATAACACACTGATGTTTTAGTTGTTGCTAAGTAGTGCTTACACTAAGTCAAGGACTTTTCAGCTTCTCATGCTCTACTGACTGAGAAGGCTGGAGATGCACAAGAAGCTGGGAGGGGGCACAGCCAGGACAGCTGACCCAAGCTGGCCAAAGGGATATTCCATACCATATGACATCATGCTCAGTATATAAACTAGGGGAAAGCTGGCTGGGGGGGCACTGCTCGGGAACTGGCAGGGCATCAGTCGGTGGGTGGTACACAATTGCATTGTGCATCACTTGTTTTGTATATTCTTTTATCATTATTATTATTATTTTCCCTTTGTTTTCTGTCCTATTAAACTGTCTTTATGTCAACCCACAAATCTCACTTCCCCCCCCAATTCTCTTCCCCATCCCATTGTGGGGGGGAGTGAGCAAACGGGTGTGTGGTGTTTAGCTGCCTGCTGGGTTAAACCACAACACCTTGTCAGGTCCTCAATCACCTGGGTCAGGAATTTGTCATCAATGCATACTAGAAGCCTCCTAGATTGCTTGTGCCTTGCTGATTTGCCCCTCCAGCAGGTATCGGGTGGTTAAAGTCCCTCATGAGGGCCGGGGCCTGTGAATAGGAGGCTCCTTCCAATTATCTGAAGGAGGCCTGTGCTGGTTTTGGCTGGGATAGAGTTAATTTTCTTCATAGTAGCTAGTATGGGGCTACGTTTTGGATTTGTACTGGAAACAGTGTTGACAATACAGAGGTGTTCTCATCATTGCTGAGCAGTGCTTACACAGAGTCAAGGCCTTTTCTGCTTCTCGTACCACCCCACCAGCGAGGAGGCTGGGGGTGCACAAGAAGTTGGGAGGGGACACAGCCGGGACAGCTGACCCCAACTGGCCAATGGGGTATTCCATACCACATGACATCATGCTCAGCATATAAAGCTGGGGGAAAAAGAAGGAAGGGGAGGACGTTCAGAGTGATGGCGTTTGCCTTCCCAAGTAACCGTTACACATGATGGAGCCCTGCTGTCCTGGAGGTGGCTGAACACCTGCCTGCCGATGGGAAGTAGTGAATGAATTCCTTGTTTTGCTTTGCTTGCGTGCGTGGCTTTTGCTTTACCTATTAAACTGTCTTTATCTCAGCCCATGAGTTTCCTCACTTTTACTCTTCCAATTCTCTCCCCCATCCCACCGGGGGGGGAGTGAGCGAGCGGCTGTGTGGTGCTTAGTTGCTGGCTGGGGTTAAACCATGACAAGGCCTCATATTCTTCCTGATCAGGTGGTTTGTAGCAGACACCCACAACAACATCTTCGACACTGGTCTGCCTGCTAACCCTGATCCATAAGCTCCCAGGTGGCTCCACAGCAAAGCTCCATGCATTCTTGCTGCTCTCCCACATAAAGGGCAACTTCCCCCCTTGCCGTCCAGCTGGTTCTTCCTGAAGAGCCTGTATTCATCCACCACAACACTGCAGTCCTGTGAGCTGTCCTACCACCTATGCATGATCCCAACAAGATCGTAGCCCTGCAACTGCATGCAGACCTCCAGTTCCTCCCCTTTGTTCCCGTACTGTGAGTGTTAATGTACAGGCACTTTAGAGAGGCACTCAGTTGTGATGATTATCCAGAAAAATCTATGAGAGCTTCCCCTGTAATGTGTATGGAAACACAACAAAACCAAAGGCAAATAAGCAGCACTATTTGATCGATCTGACTTCCAGATAGATTATCTGGTCTTCTATTAATGAGCTTTAAGATCAACTAAAGCCACTAGAAAGCATGTGACCTGCAAAATCTATGTACATGTTACACAATTCTGCTTTGGCATCATAAACTCACTATTCTCCTGTATTAGGCTACAAGCACCACAATGACTGTAAGCAGGTAGTCAAGCGAAGACTAGCCTTCTCACACTAGCCTTAAACCAACTGCTTTGCGCCAGTGACCCCCAAAGCAATTCTGGACTTACATACTCTACTGCCCAAATGTAATTGGACAGCACAATCCCAATCTAAGTCTGCTTGCTTATATTACTTGGCTAACAATAAAATAATGTGTTAAAAATAATTTTGATAATAAACTTCATTTATAATATATTGATTCCTAGTTTGCCCCTGCCCCCCTCCACCCCCCCGGAATTTCTTTAAAAAGTAAGCCCACTCCTCACCCCCTCCAGTCAACTGTTTAGCATACACTTGGAACTAGATTTTACTGAAATGCAACAACTGCTTTTGATAATAACCACTCATATGTGTGTGTGCAGGTAAAATACATTCAACTTCCCACTATATTCAACCAATTGAACTCAATTACTAGATTAATCTCGTTTCTGCAATTTAAGTTAAAAATGCAAGAATTCTACAAAAACTATAGAAAAGGGTGTAAAAACTATTAGTTCTAAGATGCTGAAGAAACTCATCTGAAACACTCAAATTCCTGTCTACACATACTACTTCCTTTCCTTTAAAGGTGAAACATATCCTGACAGTGCACTTCCCCTATCGTATCAGCCTAAACTTAGTTTTCAGAATTTTTCCTTAAGTAAAACATTTAATTTCTTCCCCAAAACATAAACATTAATCAAAAAATAAAAACATAACTGCCTTAGAAAAAGTAAATACATTGACCACAATTATACAGTGTATTAAATGTCAAAATTAGATCACTTAACAAAGGTGCAGGTATGCCTAGCRAAACACAGCAGTTCAATGCAAAGTCATATTTATCATTGTGTTTTAATGGCTACCAAAGACAATTTCTTAAAAAGAATATACATTAATATTAGTTTTGCATTTCAATCTTTAGTAGTTTCCAACTTGCTGATTTAAGAACAGTACTGTAAAATTAATTCTTCCTTCTGTTGGACAGATAAGATACCTAAGAAAAAAAAAAAAGCTGAAGTGTTCCAAAAAGGCAGGAGCCTCTCAAATGGAGCTTAAGAAAATGGCTGCCAAAGTAAGGAAGCTGCTGCATGCATCCAGTGAGATAAGACAAAGATGAACACTAAAGGGAAAGGAAGGCTCACATTAATATTATTTTTTGTTTTCAAAACAGAAATAATTTTCCACACTATGGGGGGGGGGNGGCGGGGAAGACTGGGCATTAGCTTATTCAGAAATTTTGTCAAAGCAAGCATAAGCACTTGCTTTCAACAGTCATGTTACTAATATAAAAACCCAAACTAGAATGCTTGCACCTTTAGGGTGGAGTGGGGTGTCTCAGACATTATCAGTGCCAGTGAAGGGTCCAGGGACAAATGCTATTACAGCACAGATCTCAGCTCTCGGAAGAAGATGCTATACAGTGAGCCTTATTCTTATGAGACCTCGAGGGCACACCCAGACTGCTCAGAGTCTAAATGCTTAATCACAGTAGTCCCTACTTGGCATCTGCAAGGGAAAGCTCTGGGTTCGAGACTGYGGGATACTTCCTGAGCAAGCAGCCACCCATCCCCTTCCAACAACAACCAGCCTTCCCTGGCTGCTAGAGCGCAGGCTGAAGGAGAACACTGCGGCTGGGTAAGCGCTGCCACTACCTACCACAGAGAGCTGGACTTTTGCCCTCGGACACAGCTGCCCCTCTGCCCTTTACTCCTTAGGCAGCTGCAGTCCCAACCCACTGGGATGGGTTGTGAACAACTGTGGGAAGCGGCATTTAGTCGGCTCAAGCAGCTGTTGCCAGCATCCTCCCAGAAAAAACAACAGACTGGAGAGAAGCTGATCAAACGCCACCATTGGACGGCTCCAGCTTAAATGAAGTCAGGAATTCAGTGCTTGGATCCCCTCCTCCATCTCCTTCAAGCAAAACAGAGAGCAACAAACATGCCAATGTGACAGCTTTTTTCTTGCCATCCAGCAGTGAAAGCAACAAGCATGTGTTAACCCCTCAAAAATGGTCCTGAGATTCAGCACATGGTGGACTACTCAAGAAAGGATTTTTAAACTCACCTTAGAGGTCACTACATTTTCAGGCACAGACAGTCTATTGCTCTAAGTATTTTCACCAGTAAATTAAATGAAAATTGAAAAACAGCCAAACAGCACACAGGCTGTGAAGTAACAAACACTGAGCTAGCGACTTTACAGGTGACAAATTTGATGTTAAATCTAATGACAAGCGTGCACCGATTCCTTTCACAAAACTTTAAAGTTATAAATTTGACTTTCAGTATCAATCTAGTAATATAACAATACTGATATACAAATAAAATAATAAAGCAACAGACTTAAAAAAAGCAACAAAAGTCAGTTTTAGAAGAAACTTTGAAGTTAGACAGAAACCTACTTTGCCATTTCACTGAACATTTAAACTTGCACATAGTGAGAAAGTGCAACTGCAACACTGGAAATATTATTTAGCTTTTTAAATGTCACTAATGCAGCTCCACAAGCCAACTAATACACATTCAACTCTCCACATTATGGAAAGGATCATTACAAACTGGGTAGAGTTCTTTCTTATTAATAGCATGCTTAAATAAACCAGATCTTGCGTCTCTAATGCTGAGCTTCAGAAAAGCAAAGCACCAGCTTCTGAGGGCAGAAAGTCCAGGCCAAGCGTCCTGAGCCTGAGGGGGTCTTCCACAGTCATAAAAATACACCAGCAGACTGCTGCCAAAAGACAAAGTCCTGCCCTCCACCATAATCGCATCCCTCACGCACACAACTGCCAGGACCTGCTGTACAAATCAGCTCTGGGAATTGATTTTGCTAAGCACTAATGTACAGAGGGAGCAGGCTGAGCCAGATTTCAGAAGCAGCCCATACTTCCATGTCAGATGGATATGACTGTGCAACTGTGTTCTTAAACACAAATTTAATCTAAAGTGGCAACCAGCAACGTTTCTTCTGAGTTGCCAGTGGAGCAATGACTGGAAAAAAGCATAATACCCAATGAAATAATTTATTATTGTTATGGGTTTTGCCTACATTTTTCTGTTTCTACAGAAACTTCATCTGAGCCTAACCTAATGTGCATCAAGAGAGACAGCTTAAACTGAAAAACCGTAAATAAAAGCAAAACCACTTGCTTCAAATGTTTTGAAGCAAAGAAGGAAGTATTTTATGTTGTGGCAATTTGTTTAGAGAAAGAAAAACATAGCACAAAGTGACCCACAAAAATGCAAAATACTATATTCTTCAGTTTCAAGAACTTTAGCATTCAAGGATGCTGGATAACAACGTGGGATATGAGTGTTCATAATGCAAGGACATCTGAAATTTTAGAAATAGCTTATTAACTGTGCTATTCTCAAGTTAATCTCATGTGTTCAGAAGGAATACTTCACATCATGGAAAAACGCTTTGATAAGCTCTAGCTTCTGAAAGTACTTTCAAGAAATGGTTCACAGAATAAACATGAGATTTCACCTATGATTTAGCAGTTCTTCCTCCCACCACGCCCAGTACCTACTGAAATACAAACAAAATGTAAACCATTTCCAGCAAAGTCAGGAGTTGGACAAATTCTACTGCAAGAATGACATGTTTTTTCAGGCTTCTGCTGTTATCTGTAGATCTGCTTTCTTCCCACCCTCTGTTATGAAGGTGCTCAAGCTTATACAACACAGCTGGCATAGCTGGCCTTGCTAAATTAGCTCACAGCCAAATCAATTGATGGATGGGCTGCAGATGATATGCAGTCCCAACTGCAGTCAAACACATAGCTGACTCAAAGCAAGCTTCCCCCCTCTGGACAGGCAACATACAATTGTCACAGGATTGTCATGAGAGTCGGAGTGCCTGATAAAGCATTATTGGATAAGCCACTGGACACCACCTTTCAAATTTAAAAGGCGTTAATAGTCAGCAAAGCATAAAGAGTAAATCAAATAAAAGAGAACCTCTTTGGATTTTAATGCCAAATCATGTTGTCCAAATTTATAGTCTTGATGAAGTCACTAGGCACAAGAACAGAGTCTGATGACTGTAAAATCTACTAATGACAGAAGACAGGTATTCAGTGAGAATTACTTCCCTTCTCCAACTGCGCTAGAAGGCATAAAGAACAAAGGCTATTTTGTGCTCACCCCTATTAAGCACTCAGTTACCTCTAGTGAAACAGAGCATGGAATACTTAATGACTGTTTTGTGATAGTTACTCAGAACATGTCTGTATTTTTTCTTAAGTAATATGGTTAAAGCAGCTTGCAAAACACAGTAATGACAGGCCTACCAAACCGCTCAGATAGCAAACTGTAACTTCGTAAATTCCAAGCTGATATCTATGCTATGATGGATACTCTGAAAGATGATAGTATCTTCATCATTAACGCAACTGGCACAGGATGAAGTTGCAAATCCTCTGTCAGCAAGTATATACCTAGTCTTCACTGCACTGAAAACTTCCATAGCATTATAAACGTATCCTAACACCCACCTTAGTCATCTGTTTGCAAAAAAAGGATGCCTGGCAAAGATGCCCGCACGACTCGATGCCGTACCCACCCCAGGGCACCCGCTGCCTGCTGCGGATCACCGAGCAGGCTCACCGCGAGCCGAGTTCGGCCGCAGCAGGAAGGGGCCGTCGGGGAACGGCCGCAACCCCGCAGCTCGGCTGCGAGAGCGGAGCAGCGCCCGAGACAAAGCGCAGCGAGGCCAGCCCTGCCCGCCGCTGCCTCCCACCTTTGTTTGCCACCCCAACAGCACGCTGCCCGCCTCAGCGGCGCTCCCCCACCTCAGCCCCGTCGACCCCTAGCACACCCAGCCGCGGAGCGCGGCGAGGGCGCCGCGCCACCTCAGGGGGCTCCGAGAACGGGGAAGGCGGCGCCCGGGCCGCAGCTCCCGCCGCCGCCGCCCAAGCACGCCCCACCACAGCACAAAGGCGCGGCGCGGCCCGGCCCGGCCCGCCCCAGCCCGGCCCCACCCAGGCGCCCGCCAGCTGCCCCCGGCAAAGGGAGAGGACCCCCCGCCACTGCCCCTCACCTTCCAGCCCCTCCATGGCGCGCCCCGACCGCCGCTGGCCCCGCCGCTGCTGTGGCAACGCCGCCACCTCCCGGCCCGCTAACAACCGCCGCTCCCATTGGCTGGGCGTCGCGGGCGGGCGGGCCCGGGCGGCCCCTCACGGCCCCTCACAGCCACAGCTCCGGGGCGGGCAGGGAGGCGGGCCGGCCTGTCCCGCGGGCTGTGCCCCCCGCAGCCACCCGTGGCGGGGAGCCCCAASTCCCCCTCCGCCCCGCCCGGCTCAGGGGGTGCCCGCCGCCCTTCGTCTGCGCCCCGCGCGGTCGGTCTTCCCACGGGAGCAGGGCACCGGGTCTGAGCGTCTTCCTGGAAACCCAGTCTTAGCCCAACTCTGCTGCTCTCTGACCTGTCGTATAGTCCATAACGTTGAGGTTACGCTACGATCAGGATCTTTTTCTTCCAAGAGCAGCACTTGTAGAAGAAGGCGGCCGAAGCAAAACGTGGGGAAGAAATAACCGTGCTGTTGAAAAAGCAACAGAGCAGTCAGTCCCTGGGTGGACACGGGGAGCAACCGAGATGGCGCCAGGGGCCTTCCGCCCTCAGCAGCTGCGAGCCGAACAGAGGGGTGCTGGGGTGCAGCCCAGCGTGAGGCTGTAATGGGTGCCCCCTTGCTTGCAGGAAAACTACGGACAATCACAGGAAAACCACAAAAAATGGTTTTCAGCTTCATGTTCTGAAAATAATTGCAGGCAATGGATTCCTCCCCCTTTTTTCCTCCTGTTATTTTCTTAACTGAAAGAGATGCTAATATAAAATTGGTATCTGAGGGTATCTCCTGCTACAGGATAACATTTGAGTAATGGATGGGTTTGGAAAATAGTACTACTAAATTGCTGTTGACTAATGAATATGAATAATGCTTGATACATATTGAAATTCTGTTCCTTTTACAAGAGCTCTCCACATTTTTAGCAAGAAAAGCATTTCAAGATCTTCAACACATTAATTTGGAATTAATTATTAAGATCTTTTATTTGTCTTTCTTGTGGCAATATGCCATAAGCAACTAATAAAGTTTTTCTATATAAACTGCAATAAATCTTATAGAAATTACTACTGTCTTTACAAGCACATGCAAATCATTTCTCCTTATTTTAGACAACTTGGTTGATACAGATTTGCTTGTCCATAGAATCACAGTTACTGTCCCAATCATGATACATCTGGCAATGCAACTCAACTAAAGCAAAACAAATACATAAAACCTAAATTAAATTGGAGATTATGATCATGTTGTCTTCTCTGCATCCCCTTAGCATGGGACAAATAGATCCAGATGCTGCATGCCAAACAACCAGCATGTAAACCATGATTAATATATGATTAAAGTCATCCTTTGAGACCAAAAGCTTGAATATATATGGTAATTCTAGCTGCAATTTTTCTAGGTAGTTTAGAACCACACTAAAAATACATTTCAGATTTGCCTTTGATCTATAGAGCTTATGCTTATAAAATTATAGGCCATGCCAGAAGGAACTAGTTTGCCACCATGTTGCAGAGTCCTAAACTTTGCAAATTATCCATTAAATCTTTGACATAAAACGTAAATGAGCCCGTAGCTAGCAAGCATTTGCTGTTTAACTAACCATTAGGGTAGCATATCAGAAGTGCACTTCCTTGCATGGTATTTCTGTACTAGGACTGCAAACTCAAAAACAGAGGCCTAGGATAATTTCATCTCTCAGCAGGCAAATCCTTTATAACAAAAACATAAACATAAACGTAATTTTTTCTTGTGTTCTCAATTAAGTGAAGGGTTTCATATTAAAGCAGCATTTTGTTTGGTTTGGTTCGTTGTTTCTCTTTGAAATTTGTGGTTATTTTTGTTAAAAACTGGGACAGGAGATAACTTCACCTGTCTTTAAGTGTCTACAATGTGGTACTCGCATCTGAGCTACCTGTTAAGTTCCCCAATATAGCCTATAGAGATTTGTCTCTGTAGTTAATATAGTCTACGGGATTGAGGGTGCAATCTGCCTGGCCAAATGTAATGCATGTTTCAGGGTGAGAGACAAGTAAATAGTCAACACCGGCATTAGAGTAGTCAAATCCTACTCTAGATTTCTTCAGGCTGAATCCTGTACTGCAAACAGACTTAATGCTTAGTTTTGCTCTGCAAAGGTGCCATTGATTGACTTTGTCATCCCATTACTCATCTAAGAAGTGAAAGAAATAAGAGCTGGCTTATAAAATGAATGGGCAAGTGGCCATTCTGCTGCAAAGGTAAAAGGTTCTTCTAGCTCTTGTGGCTGGTGTATGAACATTCGTTGTGTAACTATGCATATGGACAGCATACCTTAAGACTCCTGATGCTGAAAAGTAGCTGTCTTTTAATTGTGTCCATGTGGGGAAGAGGGGACTAGTCCTCTATTATCATAGCCACTGTGCTACATGMATGCCTTCATAAATCTACCTTAGCTCCATATTAAAAAAACCCCAAGCCTGTGTTATCCTGCTGTAGACCTACTGCTCCAAATGCATGTCTGTTGTGCAATGACATTCCTATAACGTTTAGGATTTTTTTTCCCAAATTCTATGCTAAATTTATTAATTACTAGTTTGCACCATGTATACTTGTGCCAACATTGATTTCTGGCTTAAATATTTTCCTTATTGTTTACCTCTTTGATGTATTTATAGGCAATTAGCATGCATTCTGTTTCAGTATTTGGCTTGTTAGCCTAAACAAAATAGAGCTCTTCTGAACTGTCCTCAGAAACTATGCTTTCCATTTCCATAGTCATCATGGTACCCTTTATTTGCACCTGTTCCATGGTAGCTCATATTTCATACATGATCAGAATCTTAAACTGTCCCTCAGAGGTGATCTAAGTTCTTCACCTCTGCTGGGAATATTTTTATTAATGCATCTTAGGTTACATTTGCTATGTTATGGTAAGCTTGTAGGCACCAGTGTATATTTAGCTCCTTTTCCATATCAGTTGTTTTGCAGAAGCAGCAATGATGATAGGAATTTTTGCCTCTAAAGAGTAATAGTCTGAACACCTTCTGTTCAGAACCTTCAGTATCTCTGAGAAGGACCGAGGAAATATGGCCCTAAATGAAAAAGTCACATCTTCCTTGCTCACACTTGTTTTAAAGAATTGAAACACAAACACTAACATAGACATGACTACCCGTGACCAAATTYCAGAAGGAATTGCAAAGAAGAGAGGTAAAAGGTAACCTGCGGTAAGCTCAGACATTAAGCAGGAGTATAGAGATGCCACCTAAGATTCGGACACAGTTTCCAAAAAGACTCAGGTCTCTTTCTGCTGGCCAGTAAAGAGACGGTTTTTCAGTTCTAGTTGGTAAAAAAGAAGAGTCTGCCCACAGGGATAAGTTGTGAGTGATAAGTTATGAGTTTGTGATAAATTACGAAGACCCATTTTCCCTGCTGTTTGTGGGCATAGGTAAAAGTTACATTTTAGTCTGGATCTTTGGTTGCATAAGTCAGCATTTTCAAAAGTCCCTAGAGATGTGAAATCGTGGTCTAAGGTTTGAAAGGGTCCTGAATTTCAAAATGCAGGGAAGCAGTGATACCAAATCTTTCTGCCAGAATCTGTCAAGGCCTCTTGCAGAAGAACTGGAGGACTGTACTCACAGGTCCCAGGTGTGTTACTGATACGTAAGGTTGCCTCTTTCCCTGGGTGTGATGCTCATGTGACTGGCAGAGCATGACTGGTCACACAACGAACTCGAGCCATCTCCTATGTGTAAGACCTGTTTGTCATGCAGCTCCTCATGTGATAGAGATACCTGGATTTGCACCATCTGAAAGGCACAAATTGATCACAGGATATATTTAGTAAAATGCAATGGGGAGAGGATTCTGGCATTTAGAAATATTAATATGGCCAACAGTCACCCCAGGTAAGGAGGGCTGCTGTGGGAAATGGACTATGAGTCTTATAAACAGGTCAGACAGGCCAATAGGAGACGTGGAATAAATATGGCTTACTGTATATATCAGTATAGAAAAACCCCTAAACTGAAGCACTCCAAATCATTAGTCACTTTAGAAAGTGACCCTGGGATCCAGAGTTTGACAATACATGGCCCTGGATCTTTGCAAAGCTGTGCAAATCCTTCATTTGGGGCAGAAGTGTCATAAAAGGACTAAGTCCTGTAAAATGATCATAATTTCATTAACATTTCTAATGTTCTTCTTCACCATTTGAATCCCTGTCACGATGACTAAAATCTTTACAGAAAATCAAAACCTGTTCACTATCTTTCAAGTTAATAATGAACATTGGATAAAGAAGGATTTCCCAAAGTGGCATTTTAATTAATACACTTTGCACTATAACTACCTTCTGGGAATTCAGATATGCTTGCACAGGGGGACTTTAAAATTTAAATATTCCTAATAAGCATTTTCTTACAATTAATGCTAATTGGGGACTACAGACAAGAATGATTACTCTCCTATTAAAATAATTCCTCAATTGAATTACTACAAGAGTGCCTTTTGTTCTTTTGTGGGTTATAGTCCCGATTTATATTCAGGATTGGAGTATTGTGATTTTGCTATCAATCTTCTTAGCAACCCAGGTTTTTTTCAGTACACTTCTATAGCTTTGTTTGCTGTGGGACTCCCAAATGAGACAGAACAAGACCAGAGGCCACGATGAAAATTGGCAAGCGGTGCTGGAGTGAACAGTTTTTGTTCTCTCCAAACATGAATTGCTCAATTTATAAAGCTGAGTCTAAACTGGAAGTATTAGGGCAAATGTGATGTAATAATGCCCAAAACACAGATAAAAGAATAGTTTAATTTCTAGGATGCTATGCTGTTAAATATATTTTCTCAAGCCAAGTAGCCAGTAACAGGAGGCGGCCAGGGACTGTGACTTTATTCAAGGCTGTAATCCTTCAGTTGGAAAGCAAACAACAAAAGAAAGACTATTTTTTCCTTTGGACACTCTACTGCTGGAGTAATGCCATACCTTCTTGATCAGTAAACCATCATTGTCACCAAAACCGGTTGTCCTTCTCTGACGACTGTCGTTTCTCAGCTCTTCACTCCGACATCCTTCTCCTCATTGTTGTGCTGGCCCAGATGTTCATGTGCTCAGGTGGTTTGGGGACTTACCCAGCTCCAACATCCCCCTGTCTGATCTATGTGTCCTTCTGGCTATGTGAACAGCTGTGCCAGCACAGAGAAGGACGACTGCATCGAAATCAGAATGGGTAGCCAGAGTCTTTGGGGAAGACAGAATGTACACTTCCATTGGTAGATTGTGTTGGTTTAAAGAGCAGATAAAATCGAGAGTCACTTCAGCTCAGCCTGTTGGACACAACGACAAAACATGGAGGTTTTTCTCCAGCAGTAAGCCTGAAGATTTGCAAAAAGACTGCAAGTTTCTAATCTCCCATCTCTGATGTTAAATATCCTTCCTAATCTCTGATTTTGTTGTTTGGTTTTTTTAAATAGCCCATGCCCATTAAAATGCCTCGTCTTTTTCTGATCCAGAAGCACAAAAGCCCAGCGCTTAAAATACAGCCCTGTGTGTAGGATTGGGTTGTGCTGTCTCTAAGGTGCTGTATGAAACCTTAATGGRTCCATTATACAAGTCTCACAGGAACGAATTTTTTTTATTATTTAAATGAGCTCAAATCCTTTCATGGTTTTGTAGCAGCCATTTCAAAAATAGAAAATGAGGASAGCAGGCATTCCTGTTTGTTGCTTTTCAGTCTGGCTGAAATATGAACTAGTGCATGCTACCCTTTCTTCTTCCTTGTGTTTTCAAGAAACCCTGATATTTTGCTCCCCTGGATAGATGAGTATTTAGAGACTGGACCGAAATAACAGCTGTGGAAAATGCTAAACTGTTAGAACAGTAGGAACTTCCAGAGAAGTTCGTTTCCCAAATTGTTTGTGCTTCTGCCAGACGTGTTCTCCCATCAGCCTTTTTCCACTCCTCAAAGTACCCCATACTGCCCAGAGCAGAGGGGAGAAACCAGAGCTCCAGAAGAGAGCAAGACCAAATCCTTCTTGTTCAGGGTATGGTGTCAGTCTCCTCTAGTTAGGATAACAGCTGTCTTCTGCAAATTAAGGTACACTTGTGGTATCCGTAAAGCCAGTACTGAGAAGCTGAAGTTTCAGGATTGAAGAAACAGGAGGATTATTAAGTTCTTTGCTTACATATTCCTTACATTTTACATATTTGCTTACATTTTCTCTTTTAAAACAGGATTGCCTATGTATCACCCCCTCACTGCCCCAGCTGTACCTTTCTATCTGAAGAAACTTTACTTTGCAAGACCAATTCAGTAATTCCAAATTTATGCATTGAGCATGAAATTCTGGTCTTTTATGACTCTGCATTTTTATGCTGAACTTTCAAATTACACAATACACACAGTTTTTCTATATAATCTGCTTCCAAGTCCTGATTAGAGACATAGTTAAAGTTTCACGTCATGTAGTAGCTCTGCTGCTTTCTTATTTCCATATATTGGCATTTGCAACCTATATAACAGTCTTCAAATGTTGGGGTGTTAGTTTTCACAGTTYTACTAGCGGGGTAGTTCTTAAAAATGAGTGGGAAAATCAGAGTACAGAATACGTAAGCCAAACAGATTGACTTTTAGTAAATCCCCTACACCGTTTGTGTTTTATTTCCAACACACTTTCACTCTTCAGCTTGTTGATTTAGGACATGATCTTGTTTTCTAAGGGACAGCACAAACCAGAGCTGAGAGATTACTGAGAAACAAAGCAATGCTACAAAGCTGATTTTGCAAAGCCGTTTTATATGAGGGAGTTCCACAAAGCACTTTGTGTGTTTCTCTTCCCTAAGTGCTTGCTTAGAAGACAGACTTTGCTGGGTAGGTATGTAAAAATTGGTTGCATCTATGTATTGTACAAACAAATTGACCACACAGCTGGTGAAATATTCTACTCTTCTGGAATTCTCCAAATGCTTTGCATGGCAATTAAAATTAAAATTATACATAGGTACCATGGACCTGTGGATGGGATGAGGTGGTTTCACCCTTTTAGGATTTTTTCTTTAATTGAGAAATTAAAATGGCATTACAATTGAATCTATATTTATAATAACTTGTAATTTTATAGTGTTTTTCTTCACTATGCAGAGGAAAAGGTTATGTTAAATTGTAGTAAGAGTAGAATTTATTGACTGAACTTAGATTTTGTTTCAGAAAAAAATATTTTGACATACTGGTTTCCTTTTTTATTTACCACTTAAGATACTCAGCTTCTTGCCATTTTCTGTCCCAGAATGTGATCTTGTGATTCTTCTATTCTTAGACAAAAACCTAGACAGATTATGCAGTGCATATCATCCCTTATCACCTTGCGATGTGTGACTGAATTTGCACATTTGCAGTTCTTCTCTTTGGGAATATGTAGTCATGGATATGGTGGTAAAAATCCTCTTAAAACAAAGCATTTTTTACATAGTACAGTGCATATTTTACATAGCAAAGAAGGAAAACGTTAAAGTTTCATCTAGTTTTAGATGAAAATTTAGTTTCATCTAATCCAAGTGTCATTAAATTGGATGTGCTTTCCTTAAGTTAAACAAAAAGAGCACAATCAATGAATTCTCCAGGCCTGTTCTAGTTGTAGCTGATGCCCCAGAGATTGTCTCTTAGTACTTTTCCTTCCGAAGCCACAACCTCACTCCATATGTGTCTTTGCCCTTTCTCCCTCTATCTCCTCTTACCACCAGCAATGCACAGCCATGGTGAGAGTTCCCTCTGTCTCATAATGATTTGTGATTTTTTTTTCCAAATGCCAGATATCTGCATGCCACATGTTGTTTTCTAGTATTAAGAAATATCAGTGATTACATCTACTTATGGTGCGGGGTAAAAATTGGCTCTTCAGCCTCTCTAACACCCAACTCAACAGGCTACTGCAATAAATGACTTCTTAGGTATAGATCAGTATACTGAACATTATCAACAAACTGAAGGTTATTATGGTAAATGTGGTGGCTCTCAGTCTGAGCAACTCTGAGATGGCTTTCTCTTTACAAGTTGGCTTTGCTGTGTAGTTAGATGTTTGGATAAAAAATTAATTTCAGCATATGATACAACTTCACTGATACTTCCAGATTCATATGAATACTTATGGAAGAGTCTTGACACATTTGGCACAGACTGGATTGTAAAACATTATTCATGGTGATGAATAGTTGCTCGTGAGTGACTTTAATAATTACTGTAAGTTCTAATATAAAGAACTCATACAATGTTGCATTTTATTTTTTAACTTGGAGTTACCATCTGGAGTGAAGTTTTCTTTTCCGCGTCTTTATAAAAAGTCACCAAATATACATGGGCTCCAACAAGAAACACAGAAATATTAGTCAATGCTTTCGCTTTGAGCAATGGGCCCATCATACTGGTGGCATCATACTGAACTAATTCAACAACTGGGCTGTGGCACTTCCATTTTTAATCATAGAAATCAGAAATAGAGGGGACACATGCTAGCTCAGAATAATTCTCACAATATATTCTTAAATACTTTGTGTTATGTGATGAAACTGTAGAATTTAGAAGTGCAAAAAACTTTGATTATTTGATTCACTGGAGAGTATTCGATTAGACATAGCTTAATGTTTCAATCTCTTCTTTGGTTAACTGTGAAATTTCATATTGATTTAAAAGATTTACATACATTGGTCTCAAAATTGAAATTGAGTGAAGGTTTCTGTTTTTATCCAATAGTATGAGACACACTTTGAACCCAGAGCCTGAATTAAGTTGATCTTTGCTCTAAGATACTCAATCTAAAAAAACCTATTTGGATATAGAAGCTATTAATTATGGAAATAATGGCCAGCAACTAAGGAAATCTTTTGATCTCGAACTGCTACTGATGCTGGCAGTGTAAGACATGGACAGGGGAAGTGAAATCACACAAAAAATCACAAGCAGAATGAAGAGTTGAAATTATGTCCCCTGACTCTTGCTCGCAATCATATAAATACTAAATACTTGCAAAATAAAAAATTAAATATGTGAGTTTGGCTTTCATTTAATACTGGGTACCAAAGGAGATTTTGAGAAGACAGTATTCCACATTGATTACAACACTCTTTATGATTGCAGTATGGTGGGKTTTTTTTTGTTTTCCTTATGTTATTCTTGAGGAGTTTGTTGATTTTAAATGGGATTCAATTTTATTTTCTCAACAGATAATATATAAAATAAGGTTAAGGTAAAATGGGCAGGGCAAAATTCCTCAAAAAATATTTTTTATTTTGTGTGTGTGTACATCCACATCTATTATGTGCCTCTTCTTAGTCTTTAACCCATGAACATATTTTAAGTGCTCTGTTTAGTAGATTTTTATGTCTATTTGGGAAGCCCATTTAGATCTTAAATGTATCAGATGGTGCCAAGTATTGTCAATTAAAATGCAAAGGAATTACTCAGAGGTCAACCGTAGGCAGTAATGAGAGAAAAAAAATGGGTGTTTTGCTGGCAGGCACTGCTGGTTTTCCCCCTCCTTATTGATTCCTTCCTTTGATTTTTCTTTAAATACTTTTGGAGAACTGATTCTTTGAAAGGTCTGGTTAAAACTGAAGAGCAGAAACAAGGCAATCAAACTGAGCTTCAAGCCCAAATTTGCATTTTTTAATATGATTTTTGTGTGCATCTGACTGCCACTAAGCCAGCACAAATCTTTTACAGCTCTAGGATACTGACTTGTTACAGCTCCTGAAAAGTTCACAGTACAATATTCTTTTTCCTGCAGCTCCAGCTGCCTCCTCTGGTTGGAGGGACCACTTCATCCATTTTCCACCAGAATGAAATTCGTCCTTTTCATGGACCTATATTCATTAGCAATAGAACAGAAAGACATTGCTCAGCAATGTCTTGCAACCGGCGGTTCAGGTAGAAACCCCACTGAATTCTATTACTCCTTTGAATACCTTAAAATCAGTCTCTTGTGTTGGCTTGACTTTCTCTGAATCTTTCAGATTGTGCTATTTCATATGTCCTTTGTTCAAATTTTCAACCTTTGTCTCCAAAGCTTTGCTTACAAGAAGAATTCCTCCTGCCACCTCAGTTTCTGTTCCTGGTTATCACTTCCCACTAGTTATTATTCCCTGTGCTGATTTCTGTATTGTAAGCAGAACCAAATGAGGCCAGCTTCTCATCTGCATCTCTGATCTGGCTTGGATGACTATGTCTGTATTATCCCTTGTACACAATTTATACACCATAAACAAAATTTGGGAGAGCAGAGTCAGTAGAGACTTGACTACTTGTACCTGCTTTTTCCTGCAAACTAACTTAAGCTAAAGCTGCATACAAATGTGATCTGACCTTGTAAAAGGAGATTCTTGGGCACCTCAAAGTACCCCAAGTTCTTACATCTGTCCAGTGTCAGACGTAAAATCACCGTATGCAGTTGGGATAGATGGAGGCTGTTCAGCCAGGCTTTGGGAGCTAGGGCAATTTGCACTTAAGATGAATATGTGACTAAATGCAGCATATGCAGACAAATGCAGAGTTTTGCTTAGGGCATCGTGGCTGAGTCACTGTAAAGCAAGCCCCATTTGTGTCTTACAAGTAAGCACTCTGCGTACCTGCTGAATTTAGCCTTTAGCCCATATTTAAACATAGACATACCCTCTCTACTGACCAGACCTACAACATCAAGTTACCTCAAGGCTTGGTGCATTTGCCCTTGTGGCAAAGAAGGTGAATGGTGTCCGGGGCTGCACTAGACAAAGCATTGCCAGCAGGTCAAGGGAGGTGATCCTGCCACTCTACTCAGCACTGGTGAGGCCGCATCTGGAGTGCTGTGTCCAGTTTTGGGCTCCCCAGTACAAGAGAGACATGGACATACTGAACATACTGAGACATGAAGGGACTGGAGCACCTCTCCTGTGAGGAAAGGCTGAGAGAGCTGGGATTGTTCAGCCCGGAGAAGAGAAGGCTCAGGGGGATCTCAATGTGTAGAAATAGCTGAAGGGAGAGTGCAAAGAGGACAGAGCCAGGCTCTTCTCAGTGGTGCCCAGTGACAGGACCAGAGGCAATGGGCACACACTGGAACACAGGAGGTTCCCTCTGAACATCAGGAAACACTTTTTCACTGTGAGGGTGACCGAGCACTGGCACAGGTTGCCCAGGGAGGTTGTGGAGTCTCCATCCTTGGAGATACTCAAAAGCCGCCTGGACATGGTCCTGGGCAACTGGCTGTAGGTGGCCCTGCTTGAGCAGGGGGGTTGGACCAGATGAGCTCGAGAGGTTGCTTCCTTCCTCAACCATTCTGTGATTCTGTAATTCATTCATAGAATCATAGAATCATAGAATCATTAAGGTTGGAAAAGACCTCTAAGATCATCGAGTCCAACCATCAACCCAACACCACAATGCCCACTAAACCATGTTCCTAAGCGCCTCATCTACACGTCTTTTAAGTACTTCCAGGGATGGTGACTCCACCACTTCCCTGGGCAGCCTGTTCCAATGTTTAACCACTCTTTCAGTAAAGAAGTTTTTCCTAATGTTCAGTCTAAACCTCCCCTGGCGCAACTTGAGGCCATTTCCTCTCATCCTATCGCTAGTTACTTGGGAGAAGAGACCGACACCCACCTCCCTACAACCTCCTTTCAGGTAGTTGTAGAGCGCGATAAGGTCTCCCCTAAGCCTCCTCTTCTCCAGACTAAACAGTCCCAGTTCCCTCAGCCGCTCCTCATAAGACTTGTTCTCCAAACAAGTTCAGCACGGTTCCTGGCAGAGTCTGAACATCCTCTTGAACTAGTATTTCCATTGTAGTTAGCACTCCAATGCATTATGGATGAGTAGATTTCTCTTAGGTCTTTCAGCTTCCCTACATTCAGACCCTAAACTTCTTGGACCTTGGGCCTTGGATTTGAACTACCATTTTAGCTCTTCCCAGTTCTGTGCTTCCCTATAAATCCTCCATAGAAATCTCAAGTGTCATTTCCATCAGCTGATGTGTTTAATCATCCATTCTCTTAATCAGTCGTCTTTTGTGTATTTTATCCTATAGTTGTGTATATGCCAGTTCAGTTAATATGCTTGATGCATAAACATCTGGTAATTGCTAACAACATGATTATTATTTTTGCCATAAACAGAAACAAGAATTAGAAGCAAATGCTGCCACTGACATTCTTTGAGGTAATTGGTTTTTCTTGCCAATGATGTACAATTACTGTGTAGCTATTTTTGTATGTAACAGATTTCTCAGTTCTAGTAGAAGGGTTGATGTCCCTGTTTCATATCTATGGAGATATGGATCAGCATGCAGTATTCTACTTGATACAGTAATTTACAGCAGCTCTGCATTCTTCCTATTTGCACTGTGAATTCAGACACCTGTACTTGCTATCAAAATAGCACATGCACATCCTGCAAGGCAAATTCTCCCCTTTTTTGTTTGCTTAAGAGCACGTATTTCTTTCCAGGTCTCACCACAACGTTTGTGTTTGCAGCTCTAAAACTCCAGCCATTCCCAGTTTGAGGAAATGCCATTTTAATAGAAAACATTGTTTAGTTATGAAACATCCACATTTCTCCTACGGATCATTAAAACACTATGAAAACAGCAGAGAGGCTGAATTTGTATGCTGCTGTGGTACAGATGACTGATGTCCTTATCCTGCTGTCAGTAATTCTTTGGGGAGTGATATTGACAGAAACAAGGCTTTCTACAGGTGTGGGAAACAATGCAAGAGGATCTGATTGTAGGACTTGGCAAGGAAACTATTTTGGCTTAATTTTCAGAAAGACAGATTCTTCCTTCTCCAGTACTCATTTTTAGCTACAGTTCTTTTAAATGACCAGTAGAGAGCATTTTTGTGAATGGAAGCACTTCCTGGTCCAGCTGGATGCTAAATAATAAAAGACTGAAAACTACTGTCCAACCATGAAGCAACACTAGATAACTCAATATGGGCATGCACTGTCATTGAATATCAGAACAATAAAACAAGCTTATTCTGCCTTTTTCTCAGAGCAACTCCATAATTCCAGGAATATTAATAATAAGAGGGTATAGATTTTTCTCCATGCTTGAGAGTAGGTGAGAAATATCTAGTTTTATATGTTTTGATCATTCTGTTTATGGCTATTSATCTATCTGCTACAAGGCAGAAAAACAGACTGAGAAATCTTTTTTTCCATAAAGTTAGCTTTTTTTTTTAAATGGCATTGTGTTAGCTCTGTACAAAAGAACCAAGTGTGTTTATATACATATTGTGACTAATACAGAAATGCTGTGGAGTTTGGCAAATATATTTGTTAGAGGTGTTTTTTTTATTTCACTTTCTAAAGAGGTGAGTGAGAATATTGATCTATTATTTGGCTCTGCCTTTCATTTTGCAAGACATGATTTTGTTTTCTTTACTTACTAATAACTGAAAGAGTGGTTGTGGTTTTTAAAAGGTGCTGACCTCAGTGCTTGACTTTCTGGCTAAAGGAGGTTACACCCACATAATTGGTGTAGAAAAAATGTGACCCTTTGTTACTAGTAGATGCTAAAGCTCTATTTTGTCCTTTCATGTGTTCAGGATGTGCTTCCAAAACCATCAGCCTAAGATCTGACCTCACATTCTTACAGTTTCTTACATTATTCTTTCTTCTAATGCAAACCTCTCCTTCATTTCAAAGAGGATTTTGCCTGAAGTTGTGCAAAAATGCCCCTATGCTTTATTCAAAGATGAATTCCTAAAGTTGTGAAGGTTCAGCTCAGTTAGGAAACCTTTAAGTAGGAGTAGAGAGTGAAACACAGTGATGTGGTCAAATGCCACTTCGAAAATAGTAATGCTGTTTACCTAACAACCCTCCTAAAATTCTAGGCAGGCCCTGATACAGTACTCCTTTTCCTTCTTATGCAAGCTATTATAATATTATATTAAACAACATAGGCATTCACTCCAGAGCTTTTTAGTAACACATGAAGGGATTGCCACATAGTCTTCGGTTTCTACATTGTTTAATTAACCAGTAAGACTTAATTACTTAGTAAGGTTTGCCATTCTCTATCAAAATCTCACTAATGGGTGCTGAAAAGCATATATCACCAACTGCAATTATCATGACTGTAATAATTTATGATAGCTTTTTCATTAGTTAGTCCTTCCAAATTTGTTAGGTCAGGACGTGAGAGGAGAACAGATCTCTCTCTGCGGTAGCCTCTTCCAAATGAAACCTTACAAAAGTGATAAGAGTAAAGCCTGTGCCGCCACAGTGACGGTGGAGTCCTCTGGTGTCTGAGAGCCTCTGCCCTGAGAGGATGTTCTCCCTGACTGGCAGTGCTACCTCTGCTGTCTACTCCGGTCCCACAGTTGTTTTGGGTACAGAGCACTGGCTTACAGGAGTGGCTTTATAGGTGTTCTTTCCTTAGTGCAATACAGTAAAGCAAAGTGCTTGAAAACCTTGAAAAGAAATGTTTTTCTTAAAAAAGAAGAAGAAGAGACTGTCATGATCTGTGATTGCCTTAATAGGCATCCATGTGCTATGTGACTACATATCTGGTTGACAGCCGGCTGAATATGAGCCGGCAGTGTGCCCAGGTGGCCAAGAAGGCCAATGGTATCCTGGCCTGTATCAGAAATAGTGTGGCCAGCAGGAGTAGGGAAATGATTGTCCCCCTGTACTCGGCACTGGTGAGGCCCCACCTCGACTACTGTGTTCAGTTTTGGGCCCCTCACTACAAGAAGGACATTGAGGTGCTGGAGCGTGTCCAGAGGAGGGCAACGAAGCTGGTGAAGGGTCTGGAGAGCAAGTCTTCTGAGGAGCGGCTGAGGGAACTGGGACTGTTTAGTCTGGAGAAGAGGAGGCTCAGGGGAGACCTTATTGCTCTCTACAACTACCTGAAAGGAGGTTGCAGCGAGGTGGGTGTTGGTCTCTTCTGCCAAGCAACTAGCGATAGGACGAGAGGAAATGGCCTCAAGTTGCGCCAGGGGAGGTTTAGATTGGACATTAGGAAAAATTTCTTTACTGAAAGAGTGGTTAAGCATTGGAACAGGCTGCCCAGGGAAGTGGTTGAGTCACCATCCCTGGAAGTATTTAAAAGACGTGTAGATGAGGCGCTTAGGGACATGGTTTAGTGGGCATGGTGGTGTTGGGTTGATGGTTGGACTTGATGATCTTAGAGGTCTTTTCCAACCTTAATGATTCTATGATTCTATGATTCTATGATACATAAAAGATGACTACAAATGGCTTTCTGAAACTCTTAAAAAAAAGTACCTCACTCCATAACTCAGCCTTGCAGGACTTAAAACATGAAATGGGACAAGGTGAAGTGTAAAATAGGGAAAATTCATCTACGATTATTCAGGAAAACAAAATTCCGACTTGACTGTACAATTCTTGGAAGGTGCTTCAGTCTGGGATGTCTGGCTGCTTCACACCTACCAAGGCGCTGCAACAGAAAGCCAAAAGCCTGTGTGCTGTTGGAGGGGTCCAGTCCCAGCCGGAGCAGAAAGGTAACACATTCTGTGACCAGCAGGACTGGAGATAAAGCTCAGCATTTCTAGAACCGGAGTTGCTAATGACACACTTCAAAAAGAAGAACCAGGCTGGGAAAGTCTGAGGAAAGGTATCCACAGAAGTGGTGAGTAAGACATGTCCTTGCAGAAGAAATCTAACTGTTAAAATACTCTTAAAAATACTGCTGTGAACCAGAAATTGAACCAGAAGCATGGTGTGCATCAGGTTTTCGCAATCTCTGCGCGTACTGTCTGGCTGACTACTGTGTTCTCTGGCCTTGTAAATGTTTTAATTTCTAAATGTCCTCTGTCATCTCTCTGAAACCATTCAAACCATGAAGAATTCCTCCAACAGATCTCACGTGTATTACTATAATTATTTTTAATTGGGCAGTGTATGGTGTTGACAAAGTTACCTTCCTCTTTACATACTTTGAGTGAAGAAAGAATGTTCCACAATGTACTAGACATCGTATCTTAGAAAGGATCTGGTCTGTAGGGTCTAGCAAGCATGGGATCAACCCTCCTAGAATACAGCACTAAACATCTAAATTGGAGGACCGAGGCTTGTGCCCTTGTGGCCCTCAGCCCCACAGGGAAGTAAAAATTTTCTGTGTATCAGCTCACTGTTCCTATTCACTCTAATGGTTTCCATTAGAAGAAAATTGCATCTGCTGGCCTAAAAAGCTCTCTGTTGGATAATGAGAAAGTCAGGTGTACTGAAGACAGCACTTGACCTCAGCAAATATAGTTAATAAGTTCCAGAAAGCACCATGTCTCAGGTAAAGAGGATTTAGCATATGAGACCTTCCCCTTTTCCCCTCCCAGTAAAAAAAGGTGAGGGTGAAGTAGACAGGTGGCATCACCCAGGTTCATGGGTATATCAGTCCCCAGGGTGGATATGTCCTAAGGATAAAACTTGGAGGCATGTAGAAGATGTCTATTGCTGATACATACCATTATATTAAATTAAGTATTACTTGCCATGTATTAAATATATGCATGCATTGATTTTATTTTTTACCCTTATATGGATGACACCATGTTTCTATTTGGGTGACTATTTTGTGACAATGTCTTGCAGAGTCAAGCTATGATGAAAAAAATGAACTCAGTATTTTATTTTTATACCTCCATATTATTATTATTATTATAAATAATAATAATAATATTCCCTCATCATGACTCCTCAAATAAAGACTCAAAACTGAATGGCAAATAAATATCATAGAAGCATAGAATCATAGAATAGTTTGGGTTGGAAGGGACCTTTAAAGGTCATCTAGTCCAATCCCCCTGCCATGGGCAGGGACATCTTCAACTAGATCAGGTGGCTCAGAGCCTCATCCAACCTGACCTTGAATGTTTCCAGGGATGGGGCATCTACCACCTCTCTGGGCAACCTGTTCCAGTGTTTCACCACCCTCAGCGTAAAAAATTTCTCCCTTATATSTAGTCTGAATCTACCCTCCTTTAGTTTAAAACCATTCCCCCTTGTCCTGTCGCAACAGGCCCTGCTAAAAACTTTGTCCCCATCTTTCTTATAATCCCCCTTTAAGTACTGATAGGCTGCAATAAGGTCTCCCCGAAGCCTTCTCTTCTCCAGGCTGAACAACCCCAACTCTCTCAGCCTTTCTTCATAGGAGAGGTGTTCCATCCCCCTGATGATTTTTGTGACCCTCCTCTGGACCCGCTCCAACAGGTCCATGTCTTTCCTGTGCTGAGGGCTCCAGAGCTGGATGCAGTACTCCAGGTGGGGTCTCACCAGAGCAGAGTAGAGGGGCAGAATCACCTCCCTCGACCTGCTGGCCACACTTCTTGTGATGCAGCCCAGGATATGGTTGGCCTTCTGGGCTGCGAGCGCACATTGCCGGCTCATGTCCAGCTTTTCATCCACCAGTAYCCCCAAGTCCTTCTCGGCAGGGCTGCTCTCAATCCCTTCATCCCCCAGCCTGTATTGATACCAGGGGTTGCCCCGACCCAGATGCAGGACCTGGCACTTGCCCTTGTTGAACCTCATGAGGTTCACATGGGCCCACTTCTTGAGCTTGTCCAGGTCCCTCTGGATGGCATCCCGTCCCTCAGGCATGTCAACTGCACCACTCAGCTTGGTGTCATCTGCAAACTTGCTGAGGGTGCACTTGATCCCACCGTCTATGTCATTGATGAAGATATTAAACAGTACTGGTCCCAGTACAGACCCCTGCAGGACGCCACTCGTCAGTGATCTCCATCTGGACATTGAGCCGTTGACCGCAACCCTCTGGATGCGACCATCCAACCAATTCCTCACCCACTGGACAGTCCGCCCATCAAATCCGTATCTCTCCAGTTCAGAGAAAAGGATGTTGTGGGGGACCGTGTCAAAGGCCTTACAGAGGTCCAGATAGATGACATCTGTAGCCCTTCCCATGTCCACTGATGTAGTCATTCCATCATAGAAAGCCACTAGGTTGGTCAGGCAGCACTTGGCCTTGGTGAAGCCATGCTGGCTGTCTCGAATCACCTCCCTGTCCTCCATGTGCCTTAGCATAGCTTCCAGGCTCCATGATCTTCCCAGGCACAGAGGTGAGACTGACTGACCTGTAGTTCCCTGGGTCTTCCTTTTTCCCCTTTCTAAAAATGGGGGTTATGTTTCCCCTTTTCCAGTCAGTGGGAACTTTGCCAGACTGCCACGACTTCTCAAATATGATGGATAGTGGCTTAGCAACTTCACCCGCCAGTTCCCTGAGGACCCGCAGATGGATTTCATCAGGTCCCATGGACTTGTGCACCTTCAGGCTCCTTAGGTGGTCTTGAACCTGATCTTCTCCTACAGTGGGTGGCTCTTCATTCTCCCAGTCCCTGCCTTTGTCTTCTGCGGCTTGGGTGGTGAGGCTTGAGCACTTGCTGGTGAAGATCGAGGCAAAAAAGTCATTGGGTACCTCCACCTTCTCCATATCCTGGGTAACCAGGTCTCTTTTTCATTCTGGAGAGGGCCCACATTTTCCCTAGTCTTTCTTCTTTTGTCCCTGACGTACCTGTAGAAGCTTTTCTTGTTGCCCTTGACGTCCCTGGCCAGATTTAATTCTGTCAGGGCTTTACCTTTCCTAACCTGATCCCTGGCTGCTCAGACAATTTCTCTGTATTCCTCTCAGGCTACCTGTCCTTGCTTCCACCTTCTGTAGGCTTCCTTTTTGTGTTTGAGTGTGTCCAGGAGCTCCTTGTTCATCCATGTAGGCCTCCTGGTGTTTTTGTCTGACTTCCTCTTTGTTGGGATGCATCACTCCTGAGTTGGAGGAGGTGATCCTTGACTATTAACCAGCTTTCTTGGGCCCCTCTTCCTTCCAGGGCTTTATCCCACGGTGCTCTACCAAGCAGATCCCTGAAGATGCCAATGCCTGCTCTCCTGATGTCCAGGGTAGTGAGCTTGCTGCACACCCTCCTCGGTGCCCTCAGGATCTTGAATTCCACCATTTCATGGTCACTGCAGCCCAGGCTGCCCTTGAGGTTCACATTCCCCACCAGCCCCTCCTTATTGGTGAGAACAAGGTCCAGCATAGCACCTCTCCTCGTTGGCTCCTCTACCACTTGGAGAAGTAAGTTATCATCGACGCATTCCAGGAACTTCCTGGATTGCTTATGCTCTGCCGTGTTGTCCCTCCAACAGATATGAGGGTGGTTGAAGTCCCCCATGAGGACCAGGGCTTGTGAACGTGAGGCTGCTCCTATCTGTCTATAGAGGGCCTCATCTGCTCAGTCTTCCTGGTCGGGTGGCCTGTAGCCGACACCCACTGTAATGTCACCTGTCCCTGCCCTCCCTTTAATCCTGACCCATAAGCTCTCGGTTGGCTCCTCATCCATCCCCAGGCAGAGCTCCATGCACTGCAGCTGGTCATTGACATAGAGGGCGACACCCCCTCCTTGTCTCCCCTGCCTGTCCTTCCTAAAGAGCCTGTATCCTTCCATCCCAACACTCTAATCATAGGAGCCATCCCACCATGTCTCCGTGATGCCAATAAGATCATAGCCCTGCAGGCGTGTGCACGTCTCTTAAGAGCACTGTTACTCTAGGTTTACATCATAGGAACTGAATTTGCCCCAGCAGCCTCGCATCTACTCAGGGACAATATATTAGAGAGAGATGGAGGCAAGGGAAAACTCCCACTTGTACTTTTCTTTTTCCAGATGACCACTCAATCTCAGTGTCTGACTTCATCAATTTCTCTAGTCATAATTATAGATCTATGGTATACTTTTCTGTCATATATATTCCTATTTCTATGCATACCAGATATACTTTTCTGTTAAAGACAGCTGTATAAGCTCTATTGTTTTTTCTATTTGTTTGAAGTATATTTTCTTAGTGAAGAATAGGTCTTTATTTATAAAAGTCTTGTCAAAATATTTGTTCAGAATACTGTAAAAGCAACTCCCCAGGTCAGGAAAGGACTAACTCCAATGATTTTGTAGATTTTTTTCTTCCTCCGCCCCCAAATTGTATTCATCCAGTTGTATGTTTCTCTTCATAAAGGGTCCTTTGGGATTTTTTTATGAACTAGCAACTTCATACATGAAAAAGGCAGGTTGTGTTATAAAGGCAAAGACCCTAGGATGGGGAAGCAGTGGTTAACTGACAGCTTCAAAAGCAGCTGTTTTTCACTAGTCTCTCCCAAAATTAGCCTGGAATATTAATGCCAGAATGAAATCTGCTCTTAGAGGCCACTGATTAGTTGAATAGTTATAGTTTAAGGAGATTTTATTATTCTTGTTGGAGGAAAAATGTTGATTATATCTAGATTTCAGATCAGTCATGGTTTGTGATCTCTCCTGTGAGAGCTGAAGATCCTTAATAGATGTTGGACTGCGTTCATGAGGAGGATGCAACTATTGCAATTCTCTGTCCTTTCAGGATGCCTAGACTGACTCTGGGTTGTGGGCATAGAAATGGGATCTATGGAAGTCATGTGCCTGTACATAAGCCTGTAAAGAATAGCACAAGGTGGTGTTTAAGACCTGCTTGTCAAGGATGTAAATCTCTCCCTTTGGGCTTGGGGGTGCCTTTCTCTTCCTTGGCTTGACTGCTCTTATTAAGCATGTAAATCCCTTTGAGTAGTTTCCTTTGAAGATGAGCTTATCAATCCTACTCTTTTTCCTTAAAGAAAACAATCAGTGTAGTTTTGGACCCATTGTCAGGTAGTCTAGTGGTTAGGGCATTCACCTGGCAGAAGGTAAGGCCTTTAATTTCTTTTTACACAGTGGAGAAATGCTTTAAAAGGAAGGCTTAAGAGTCTCTGCACCAGAATACTTTCTTGCCTAGAAGGTAGATGATGGAGATTCAAAGCCTCAGACAAAGGATGGGATTTGTTCTGAACCTTTGATGTCACGGATCAAAGCTTTAATCTTCAAACTGTTGGGGAAACAGGCACTGTTGCTACATCCTTTGATAAAGTGGTGTCCTAGGAAGACCAAATGTTAGACTAAGACACAGTGTACTGACATGATCTTCTTGCCCTTGTTTTGTTTCACGTATGCTTGAGGTACTTTCTTTAAAGAATAAAATGCCCCAAAGTTTCTGTGGCTTTCAACAGGAAAGGGGAGGAGATCTCACCTTCGACCACAAAGGGACACAGCATCTAGACCCTGAGCTATATTTAGGTGCCTTATTTAAGGTTTTGAGTTTTGACTTTAAAAGATCAGCTGGCACAAGTGATGAATAGCTGTCTAAAAGAGAAGGAACCCAACTTTCTGGAAGAATGAAGGTTTTTGGAGGCAGTTCTGGCCTTGGTAGTCTCATACTCAGTGGCTGTCAGAGCCACTAAATGAGCTCAGTCAAAAACAACCTCTGCGGGAGAACCTTTCCCTCCAACATTTATTTCAGCTTTCTGGTAAGGATGAGTGAGCATATCAGCTTATGGCTAAAAGATGATAACTGAAAGAAAGGGCTAACCTTTTTCATGTGTGAAGCTTCAAGGTTATGTGCTGCACCTTCACTTCATGTACAGTGTGTTTGTACTTCCTTGCGATGCAGCCTGACAGACTGGTTCATAGAAATCACAGATTTCAAAGCCCAAGCTGTCAAACTACAGCATGAAAGCTTTTAAGATAAAATTACTTACTTTTCCTGTAATGTATCTGCAAAAGGCTTGGTGTACTATCTTTACTGGAATATAAATGCTAACGTACCATTACATCTCCATAATGTACATGTGATCAAGCATACAGCTTTGAATTAAATAGTTCATCTATTTGAACAAAGACAAAAATAATCCCAGCCTGCCTGGACTAGTTAGGTATTATAATGCTCATGAAAAATGTGTTCTGCTTTTCCTATTGCTGAAACTGAAAAAATAATGACTGAATTGCCATGTGATTGTAGTTGGTGAGTCAAGCGATTTTTCTTCTTGGGGAAATTGTACTGTTCTACTCATTATAGATTATAGAGATATGTAATATATATCTATGATATCTATATACATCTATATGACTATATCTGTATAAATGTAGTTAGTATATCTCCATATAGCGGTATCTAATCCATATGATTAGATGGAGATACAGATGTAGATATAGATATAAATAAAGATATATAGGTATAGATATAGATACAGATATTTTATTGATGAACCGCATGGTTCAAGAAACAAGTAGTAAGAAAGGGAGCCTTTCACTGGTCTGAACTCTTCAGATCTTAAGTGGGCAAAACCTATTACTCCTGGCTGAGTAGTGGGAATAGATTGATTTTCTCAGTCAGTATGCTTCCATATTATGAAAAAAACTCATCAGGATCTTTCTGAAACCCTTCCTAATTGTTCTCTGTGCTGTAGACAAAACAGCAAAATAACAAAACCTGAATTTTCACCTCAAAGCTGTTAGCTACAGAGTGCACATGCTTCTCTGAAGCTGCATGATTCCTATGTAAAAATGTTTAAAAAGCCTTTTTATTTTACTCAGAGAGGCCAAAATGGGCTAATCTTTAAAGTATTAAAAGTAGATGTCTCAGGCTCAAACAAGCAATGTATTCAGTCTTCAGAAAGTGGCAAAACAAAGTACAGAGAAATGTCAGTATATGGTACATAACCAGTAAAAAAGAAAATCAGTTTACTAATATGTACGAAACATGTATTGGTAAAAAAGCAATAGATTATACATAATTATATTGAACCCTCATGCTAAATACCGTGTTCCGTTCCAGACATCACCACTGGTCTAATTTGTTGTGATAGTTCTTATGTTATATTCACTTTGCAGCACTATTCAAACCTTAAGATGGAAAAGAACATGGTAGTAAATGGAAAGGAAATATGTTTCAAGGCGACATGTATCTCCTTACTCCTTCTACCATGCAAGTGCAGAGAAGTATGATAATATGAAATACAGTATTCTCATCGTGTCCCTTTAAAATAAAATCACTGGCACAACCCAATAAACAGCTTTTTCATATATGAAAACAACTTTCAAATTTTCACGTAAGAACAATTTTCAAATTCATATCAAATATCACTGCAGGTTTAAAAGTGGAGACTTGCAGCTGTCTGTTGCCACTGAAGGCACTTGTCAGCTCAGTCACACACTTTTATATGCAATACGGTTGCTAAAGTGAACAAACTCCATATGCCTGTTACCAGGGTTATTAACATTCTTTCTTTAGAACCTTGCACAGCTGGTCAAATTAGTGTCGTTTGGGGTACTGCTTTGATTACTATTTCCAAGGTTTTTTGTCAGCTCAGTGGATTATTATATGTTGAGTAGTAGTATCAGTGTTTATCAGCTGCAACTTCATTGTAAATCATCTTGTGTCTAAAYCTGCAAAGCCTCATTCACCCAGGGAGCAAATACCATAGCCCCACTTTAAATATTTTACAAATTCAAGTGGTTCCTAAAACATAATGGTGACTATAGTGAAACTGGAATATATTTTTGGAATAGCTGATCCACTTTGGATATAAGCCCTTGCTATCTCATTTCATGAGAAAGGACCAAATGAATAGAAAATTAAGATGAAAAGACAGGCTTGTGAGTCCTGATTCTCCAGTGTATAGGTGTAAGGAAATATTCATGCTAGAAACTGAAGGGAATTGCCTGTGTAACTAAGCCAGGTAGTCGCCCTAAACGCTTTTTGTAGGGGGCAACTCAGAGAACCTAAACTAGATTGCGTTTCTTAATCATCCCCTGGAGAAGCTTCTCTCTCTATTGACTATGCATCTAGAAAATTAACTTTATCCCAGCCAAAACCTGTACACTTGGTTAGATGGGGGATAAGAATCATTGGTTTTAAATTGGGGCAATTTATTTAATGAAACCTCAGGGCAAAAAGTACTCTATTAATTCTCCTTGTGATTGAAACTGTCACAAAAAATGTATCAGCTGAATCTGCTTCTGGTAGTCAGAGTGTTCCTCCACATGAGTTTTATACTAGTCCAAGTGTATGACAGTCTTCAGTGAAGGGAGTTTTTATGAGATTGCTCTATAATCTGTATAAATCAGATCCCACCTTTTTAAAAAAACTGTTGTTTTTGCTGAATGAACTGAGCACAGTCTGCTTATTATTTGTGTATTTGTAGTGTGTTATAAACCTCAAAGTAGTTACTTGCTTCTTTTCTAGCTTGAAATTAACTGCTCAGTTCTTTTCATTCACTTACATTCAGTATTACTGTGAAAATGTTTAGGAAACTGGAATATCTACTGAATAGTCTCACTTGCCCTAAAGAAATAAAAACAGCAGAGAAAAAATAACAATCAGTTTTAATATGGGAGATAAAAGTAGTAAGTTTAAATATTTTTTATGACATCACAACACATGAATAACAATCACTGAAGTATTTTAGAGAAACAGAATAATGCTTCAGAGAACAGAGCCTGAAGAGACAGGGAGTTTCATGGGAGACAGCAGGGAGGGACCAAAAAGAGGTTGTGAGCTCTTAGGAAGATGTTGACTGGCCTTGCGGGTAGCTGACATGAAAGCAGGTCTCCTGCAGGTCAAACGCTGGTAAAAATATTATGTTGATGCATCTGTGTACAAGCTTTGCATCAACATAATTGATGGTAGAACCACCATGGTAGAATAAATAAGGTAGTTTGTCTTTTGAAACAACAGTGTCTCCAGAGAAGGAGACAATACAAGGAGCTGACATTAACATCAGGTCTTTTATGGCCAAAATTTGGTAGAAGAATGCTATTTAGTAAAGGGCGTGGAATTTTCTGTAATACTAAATATGGGAACTTGTTTTGCTTTGACTTTCATAGGCCACTAACTAGTACAAAACATACCAAAAAAAGGAATGTCTGCCTATTTTTTCCAGCCCTTGAATATTCTTTTTTTTTATATCTATCTATCTGTCTGTCTGTCTGTCTATCTCAGGAATGTAGATAGTTTTCATCAGGGAGATTTATCCCTTTCAGCTTTCAAAAACAAGGAAGTTTTAGGGAAGAATGTGTTCCCAAACAAAAGAAACAGAATCTACAGGTTCACAGGTGGCTAGATACATTTAGGTATACCAGTAACTCCACTGGAGAAAGCTGTGCACATGGCAGCACTGTGTTTGGAATAGTTAAATAGCAATTTCTACTTTTTGAGTGATACAAGCATAACATTTTTGCTATGTTTGGGAGTACCATTGTACAAGAACTTACCATCACTGGCATAAATCGTAATATTACAATATTATGCAGATCCTGAATTTGTGAAAGCATAGATAGGCTACTTCGAAGGGAATGTAATTTCTCTGTGTGGCTTTGTCTTATGCAGAACTGTTTCATAATCCTAAAAATGATTGGTCTAAAGACTTGATTTTGAAGAAGGAACATGTTATAGATAGTGTAATGAGAAATTTGTTGATACAAAATGGAATTTCTGACACTAACGTTGCTTAACATGGGACCCACTGCAGCACTAGGTCACTTTTCAGACATCAGGAAAGAAGGTAGAAACCAGGTTTACTCACCAGAGTTGTGGCAATATTGATTACATGTTATCATAAGCAAACATTATGTGGTTGAGGTGAATGGACAATCCTTTCACTGGCAAATTTTAGTTTGGCAAGTATTGACTTTAGAAAGGCAAGTATTTTAGATTGTGGACTTTTCCAGAGCTTCTAAGACCTGCCGAACCTTCTTGAAATGTGGTGGAATTAACACTGAAACAAAGAGAGAAGCAGTAACAGAATATCATGGATTAAGAGTGATCCCCTAGAGAGCTATTTTGGACTGAGACAGTAGAAAGCTCCCATCTTCTTAGCTGTATGTATATAAACATGCACCAATGTTGGTGGAGTGAAGAAGGTTCTCTCTCAGATTTTTTAAGTGTCTGGTCTATTTTAGGCATTTGAGATTGACATCCTATCTTAGGACTCTCCAGGTCTTTTGTAAAAACATGTTGAAAACTTGTATTTCTTTGAAGAAAGAAAAAAACTAAAGCCTAGATGTGAGACTGTCTGTCAGCAACAGGACACAATTTGGCAGGTGAGGTGGAAGAGGAGGTAGGACTCTAATTGCTGCATGGTATTGTTAATCTTCAGAAAAGAAGCTTTCTGAGACTTCTGCACTTGTATAGCATAGTAACGCTTAAGTATGTTTTACAAGCCTTTCCTGGTGTCATGCCTATGGTTAGTGATATAGTTTAGTAGCGCATTGTGTCCTTTCATATCCTCCAACACTAAGCCTCTGTGTGAAAAAATGGCAGCCAGGCTTGTTTAAAAGATTACTAAAATGAAGTGGCTTCTCATCCACCTTTCCTTATGATCTCTTCTTTTCTGCACTAAAAAGCTGCTCTCTTGTGTTCCTTTTCTCTTTGAAACATCTTGGGCTACTTATGGTAATAGCCACCAAATCCCTTTATTATTGGTCTCTTTAACATCTAGTTGCTTGGCCCTGATCATGGGATTAGTACCAGGAAAGAGACGTCTATCATAAGCACCCTGTAATGCTTTGGAATATCCCTTCTTGTTCTTCTGAATTTGCCTTGATAATGTTTCTGGGTTTTTTTTTTCAGGAATTCCAGTCAGCACAAACTTCCCACAAATGTCAGAAGAGTATTCTTTGGTTTTGCTATCATGACTTATTTTAATTTAAAGCCTATTTGATATACTCAGGTTCTTAATTTCCTGATAGTAAAGATCACCAGGAAGGTACAGTGTTTTGCCTGTGCTGTCAGACTGGTGAATCCAGGCTGGGATTCTGTGGGCTGTCCTCTTAGCAATCAGAGTTTGTATGAAGACAAGAGCATTTCTGATTTCAGTTCATCTACTGGAATCAGTTGCAAGGCCTACTTTAAAACCCCGGTTTTATTTCCAGCAGTTATGGAGATCTTATTTGTGGAGTATGGATGCAGATCCTGGGGAAGCTCTGAAAAATAATAGGTGTTTTAAGAGACTAAGGACAAAAACCGAGCCTGTAATTCAATCATGTAAAAGATGCATTTATAAAACTTTGCTGTCATGATTTCCAAAGAATTTTCTCAACACCTTAATCATCCCAGATCCACTGTGGCTGTTTGCACCTTTGTTTCTACAGGTCGGTTTAATTTCTAATCCTTCTGTTTAAAATACTACCCAGTGCCACCAGGAGGTGTCCGTGTGCTATTTATCGGTTACTTTCCGGGATGCTTGCATGTTTTTGTTTTTTGGGGGGAGGGCTCCATAACAATGCCACAGTGGTAGCAGTTTCTATAGGATCATTATTATTATATAGCCTTGGTGTTTGCACTTCCAAACAAATGAGGATGTTGTGTTTGTGTCTGGAGAGAGTTCTTAATTCTTTCCCTGGATGAGAATTATAGATGAAAAAGACCTGTTTAGTCATCCATCTTCTTCCCTTACAGCATGCCCTGTTCTCTGAAGTATACTGTGCAATGTATTGAGGATATCAGTCTGTTGCTAAGGAAATTATGACTATAATGAGATGTTACAGAGCCTACATTTTGACTGCATTGCAGGATCAAAGATGAGACTGTGGAAACAAAGATCTTTTACTGCAACATGTAAGTTGTGTCCTATTTGCACTCGCATGTTAACTTCCAGGAAAAGAGATGAGCGTATACTACAAAAAGCTAAATATCACACAGTATTTTTATGCTGCATATTCCCATTTGGTCTGTGACATTTAATTGGAAAATATCTAGTGTATTTTCAGTGTAAATATAGGCATAAAATACGTACAGATCCATAGTGATCCATAGGACATCACAAATGACTAGATGACATCCTATTACACTACAGCCTAAAGTAATGCCATATTTATTACCATATGGATATTTAGAAGCATACATTAGAGTGAATAGTAAATCTGATTTCATTTGAACATCACATAGGAAGAAATGATTAGTTGATAAAATACGACCAGCCCTGCCTGGTGATATAATGTATGGTTCAAATGTATTCCACAGGGTCTCTTGAAAATCCTGTTCCAACCAAATTAAAATTCAGTGTGTTGCAACAGTCACAAGGCACTACCTGCAGATGCTGTATGTGAGGGAGGGGAACGTGCAGGAGTGACACTTTTTTCATAGCTGTACAGTCAGATTAACTATTTCTGCTTTCTATTGCATCTTGCGATCAACATGTGTTTTGATAAACTGCATGCCATCCTTGTTGAGGAGAAATCATTAGCCTGAAAAAGATTTCCAAATACAATGACATGTTATATGGGTTATGGCCAAATTTGTTAAAACATTAAGAGATTTGTAAGTTTGCCAAATCTAATTTAGTAGTCACTTTTCACTGAGGATATGGTTTTCAGGCTACCTGTGTAAAACTGCAAGCTTAACGCCCCCCCCCAATTTACCCATAGTCTTGGCCTTTTATATTCGTCTGTAACTGTAACACCATTCCACCAAAAACCTAGCATGGCCTTTTCCAGGAGTAGTTATTGGATTCCCACCAGTGACGGCAGTCCCAGGATGTTTCCGAGTAGTTCCTGACCCCAATGACTCATATATGTCCTGTTCTATTGATAAAGAGAAATATTAAAGCAGCAGATGGATATCATTACTGTACATGAGTTTTTAACTTTCACAGTACATGTTCTTACATCAATAGCCAGCTGAATCACTGAACTGAAAAGAATGTGGACAGCAGAAATCATTTTGCAGGCAAATGAGTCGACTGAACTAGTAGGAAACACAGTGAAACACCACTGAAAATGAATGATAAAACATTCCCACATCAAAGATATGGCTAATACATTGGCTAGATACTTGCCATTTGAGGTCCCAAGTGATAACAGAACTCTATTAAGACAAATGCACAGTTTTGTTGATGTGCACATTGCAACACTGAATTTCTTTGCAGAATCACGCCTGTGTTGTTCTTTTTTTAGTGAGAAAAGGGACACACAAATGGAAGCATACTAGTAATGAAATGGATGTGTCAGCATGCTACATGGTAAAAAAAATCTTGTCTTCTCCTTTGCTGCCTTGGAAGCCACTATTTATGTGTTCATACTTAAAAACTGCTTCTGTGTATCTGTTCAGAATATCCATGTTTGATGAACACAATGAGACTTAATTTACACGCTAATGCAACAAAACAGATGCAGAATAGATCAACTCACCTGCTAACAAATGCATTATTTGGGCCACACTAGTGCTGACTGAATGACAGGTAGCTTTAATCCCCTGATAGTGGTTTGCAGAGCTGCTCAAGATTTGATCTCCCTACAAATATCTCCCATCCAGCTCTCACATATGTCACTCTCCTATAAATTACTGCTGAGTTACAAAAGGATGAGAGATGAAATAAAAAAAAGTATGTTAATTTTTCAGGATCAAAACGTGTTTTTTTTCATGGAAGTAGATTTAAGCATTAACTGATTAACTATTGTTACAATAGGTTTATCATTTAACAAATATAAAACACTGTTATCATCTGTCTTTGCTAGCGCAAGAAGGTAGCGTGGATTTTTTGCAAACATTTTTGTCTCAAGACATTTTGGGAGCACTCAAGAGGATCTGCCTTGGTCAAGCCTGTATCAGGCTATCACCTGCTGTCATGGACCAGCACAAGAGAATTTCTTAATAGCAAATGGGATTGAAAATGTATACTGATGGCTAATTTGCTAAAGGCTTACTTAAGGACTCTTAAGCAAGTCATCACTAGCACTGGTCTTTTTATAAACACTTGGTTTCAGGGTACTGAAGCATAATGTGTTGCCTGAAAATACCGAGATATCATTTGTACACACACATGTCATGAGTTGACAAGTGTGTCCTGCCCTCCATCCTAAAACATCAGCAGCTCCAAGCCATAATGTAAGAATCAATGTAAAAGGGTAGAGCGTGAAATCCTGCTGCTTTCAGAAGATGGGAATGCTTCTTGTCAGCACAAGTGCACTATATTTGTGTTTAGCTTTACTCTCTCCTTTTAAGATGTGTTCATATTTTGTTAACTCACAATTAGGTTTATTAGTCACACACAATAGGAACTGATTCAGTACCCTGTTATCCTATTTGTCCCGACCATTGTTTGATCATTATTTTCTCTCAGACAGATATTGGCGGTACGTTACATAAATAAAATCATAGTGGAAGTGTACCAAACATCCATATTGACCATCTCTGTCCTTATTCTCTTGCATTCAGTCTAGTATCCCTCATTGTGACAAAAAAAAGCAGGAAAGAATAGAGTTCAGCCTGAGCCTTCTCACTGAGGACAGTGAGAAAGTTCCTGCTACTACCTTTATTTCTATCATTTTCCTAGCTGTTAAAAGTTTCTGCTTTTCAGAGAGTATCCTGTATTTTAAGTTATCTAAGAAATCTCTCATTCTCTTTCATTAGAACCTGGTGATTCTCATTTGCCTCAAGGGTAAGGGCCACAGATTTATGCATGCTTCTGTTCTAGATCACTGTTGAAAACCTGAAGTTGGTTCTGAAGTCAAAATATCACCTAAGTTGAACAATTTATCTTCTTTTTAGGTAAGACCAACACATCCTGACTGTCCATCATATGATGGAGGAAGCTATTTTCTGCATTGCACTTCACCTGCCTTACTCTTAAGAAAAGATATCCTCCTTATATTGCTGGTATCTTCTTGAATTCATGCTTGCTTGCTGGCTCTATTGCTTCCCTCGTGCTGAGAACTTTGAAGCAGATCCCCCTTTGTGCATCAATCAAAAAGATGAAGAGAAACAACCTTTCCACTAAAAGACTTTAGTCAGTTAAATATACAGAAAATCCAATACAGCACTCCATATCCATATATTTCTAGGGTATTATTTTACATAAGGGAAACACAGTACAGAAAATAAAGCAGCCAGGAAGAGAGGCAGAGCAAAACAAAGAAACAAGTCAGGGCAAAAATACAGCAGTTTAACATAGGAATACTGCTGAGGTAAGGCAAACTTTGACAAAGTTGAGGTTACATTACTGTGCTTAGTCTCAACAGCAGCTTTCAGTCTTTCCTTTGTAAAAAATTCATTGATGTTTCCAAAACATATAAACATTAAGCACACCTGGAATTCTTCACTGTTTAGCTGAGGAAGGCATTCATACTGTAGAAGTTCCAGCTTAACCACTTCGGTAGTTGCTCCCTCCTTCTGGACACCAGATAATTTCATTATCCATTTGTATGAAATCAACTCCTCAGGACCTGTCACTCATACCAGGATACACTTTTCCTCACTTTAAAATTGTGGAAAAAACATGGCAAGGGAAATAGCAGGGACAAGTAGCAGGTATACTGACTTTTTTCATATTTATTTAATAATTGTTGTATGGAAGGTCATAGTGAACTTTTGCTTTAAAATGATAGTTTGATGAAATAATGGTATGTGCGTGCTTGCTGCTGTCTTTTAATAGAAGCTTTTTGAAGCACATGGACAACATTAATGGAAATAAGCAGAAGAAAGAAATGCCAATATCTCTGTCCAATTCTAGTTCTATATTGTCTGTGTTTCAAGTRGATGGAGAATCTAAACCCTGCAAGTGCAATCCTTGCGAACACAGTCAAAGACTTCATTATGGGCAATAAGAACATGAGTGCAGAGACTATTTTTTGAAGTGATGGGGCTGGCAGGGTGAAGGAAGCACTGAAAAACAAACAACTAAAGAGACAGTAAAACAAACAAAAAAAACCACCAAAACCAAACCTTTAAGGAGTATTCTATTAAGCTGATAGTCCAGACCTAACTTTGTTGAGTTTATATAGCTTTTGGAGAGATTTTTCTAAGATAATCCTGGATTAAACGAACATTTAAACATTATACCTATCATGAGAACAATAAAATATAAAGATGATACTGGAACAGAAGCCAGAGTGGCAGGCTTACTGAAAAAGGTAACTAGCAAAGGGGAAAAATAACCCAGTCAAAGTCCGATTCTGCCATCGGTGTCCCTGTTATATGATTCAATTACACAGAAATAAAGGTGTGAGTATACTTGAACTAGCTCTTTTGTAATTGCTTGAGTAATAATAGTACTCAAGACACAGCGCCATGATTTGGCACAGACTAACCACACGTTTACATAAAGTGAGGCCTGCTTATAGATGCTACAGAAACACCCCAAATAAAGAGAGTGAGCAGAGTTTAAGTGATAAAGCAAGCACTCATACATTTTTGGGGGATGAAGAACATAAACAGCCTTTTACTCCACTAAAATTAACAGCGCTATTTTCCATCACAAAGAGATGCGTTTCAAAAACCAACAAAGGCCTCCATGATTGTTTTAAAAACAAAAGAAAACAAGAGGAGAAATAGAAGAAACAGGTACAAAATAGAGAGGAAAGGCTGAAATGAATTTTATTTCACAACACAGAAGAATTAAGAAGGAAAGTGTACTGAAATAAAGAAAAGCAGTGAAGGAAAATAAGGAAAACCAACACTTTAATGTACTGTAATTACTTATTCCACTATTACCTTTTTCCGCGACATTTTATTGATGGTGTTTCATTGATCATCAATAGAGTAACACTATAAAAAGCCCTAGAATCTTATTTCCTTCTGGTGTTTGTGCTAGATTGACAGTAACTAGCCCATGACAAAGGGGCAACCAGTTCAGTTTTAAGACCTGATGCAAGAGCAAGGGGGGGGGGGGGAATAATTAAAAAAAAAAAATCAATAATAATGTGTTAACTTTGAAAGGAACACCAAGTGAAACAAATGAATAAATAATTAGTTTAAGGGTAACAGTATTTTCAAAGCAAATGGACTACTTCTGTTACCAAAAAGATAGGGCATTTGACAGGTAGTAAGACAGCGAGGCATTCAGCTTCCAAACCATAAAAGGTGAGAGTTAATATTACACTAATGAGCCACAAGCATACYGCTGGCTTGTTTTTTTATTAACACTAATAAATGAGCTCATAATACTGATCAGAAGTGTTTTTTTTTTCTCCACACATCTCACAAAAGAATTTCAGGTGACAAGTACTATGATACATATGGTAGAAACAAACAGCTGTGGCCACAAAGATGTTTTGTTAACTGATGATTAATATATTCAGGAAGCAATCACACTATTCATTAGTAAAAGTTTACAAACATTAAAAAGTGCATAACATTTGAAACCAACAACAACACAAAAATATATATAATATATATACTATATATAAAGAAAGTGACATCACCTCCTGCTAATAAAAGAAAACAAATCTTCTGACTTTGTGATTGGTGCTTATGTGATTGCCATGGTTTACGAGTCAGTCACTCTCTTTACTCACCTTAGTCACACAGAGGTGTGGCTGCCCCAATTTTGCAGTATTCAGCCTTGTCTATTGGGGCAGGATAGGGGGGAAGGAAATCAATCAGCATAGCTACTGCAGAAGAGATTATTAATTTGTAGAWATTTTAAGTAATCCTCTGGATGGACAAGCTATCCTGGCATTTCAATGAAGGTCCAGTTTGGACTGTCATTTTGGAATAGCTGAAGTGGGAAAAATACAGTCTTTTGGGTGCTACATGCCAAGTCTCTCACTTCCTTCTCCACATCCTAGCCAAAAGGCTGCTGTAGCAGCTTCTAGCACTTGGCTGTACCTGGTGCATCAGTAACAGGCTACTGGCTGTGCAAACACAACAGCCTGATCAACTGAGGCAAAGGCAAGGAATAGAAAAAAATAGTCCCCCTGGCTGGATCCAGCCCATGATCCACTAGCTGGACTATCCTGCAATCTAAAACTCATTCCAGAATACATAATTGGCAATAACCTATGCCAGTTATTCTCCCGTGTGTAAACAAAGGCCCATCTTTAACAATGTGAACCAGGAAAATCTCTAGCACCATGGAATTTGTTTGAATTTTAACCCATGTAAGGTTATAAATGTATTCTTAAAACTACCATAGCAATAAAATACTTGGACTAACATTTTAAAAAAATATCTCGGAAAAGATTAAGAAATTGGGAGTAAAATTAGAAAAATGGGGAAGAATAACATAAAAGATTCCATTTGAGTCTCTGATATGCAACTAACTACAGGCAAGTGGCAAAACTGTACCAAGGACACAAAACACGCTGAAGTATTCACATTAACAAATCGTTTTGAAGGCTCATCTAGTAACAAATTAGTGTTGCTGAGTCATTTACGTTTAGGCATAATCAATTTAGCGGTTGACGTTTTAAATCTATCATGTGCACATCACCACATTATGCAAAAAACCAGCCCTTTCAAAACGCGTGGTAGAAAAATTCACAGTAACAGAAATATTCTTCATAAGCAGTTGAGAAGGGGCAGTGTGGAGCATCTAAGTCGTACAATACAAAAACCATTGTAAATAACAGAGCTGTAAAACAAACGCAAAGTTCTAAAAACAGTGCTTTCTTTACAGTTCTTTTAATGGGTGAACACTTTGGCCAGAGAATTTTAAACTCTGAGGATCACACAAGCCTTTTCCTAAATACACAATTAGATCCTCTGACGTTTCAAAGGCCTTTTGCTACAAGATTTACCTGTTCTACTTTCTAAAAGTGTTCCCATCAAGTAGTCATTACGAAGGGATCCATCTGATGACACTATCCCAAAAAATCAATACACGTTCAACCATTGCTAATGACAGAGGTAGAGAAAATTCTGTCTTCTGCCACAGCTTGTACCCCCATTTTTAGCGTTGTGTTGAGTGGGTTCCAGCAGTGAAGACACATGCACTTTCTTTTCCACCAGCTTGCTCATGGAAACAAATTTGTTCCAGCATGCTCTCGTAGTCTGAAAACATCCAGCAGCTGCTCCAGTCAGTCAAAGTCGGATGTCAGCTTTCTTGCTTTGCTGCCTCCCCTTGCGCCTCCCCCGTTTGCTCACTTGGATTTTGTTGTGCATCTCCTTCTCCTTCTACAACATACAAGAAAAGGACGAGTGATCCACCCTAAAACAAAGAGGTCTTGCTCCCAGAACCCCAACTGTTCATCCACCAGTCTCAAAAACAAAGTAAAAAGAAATTGAAACTGAAATCTTGCATTAAATACGAAACTTTTTACTACTAAGGTAGCCATCCTTTGCATCTCAAGAGACACCGTCAAAAAACAAATTCCTAGCTGCAACCACCACTATCATTTTAAGTACAGACCTAAAGTAGCTAGAAATAAAAGAATTCAACAAAAATAGCAGGATATTTTTAACAATTTATTCACTATGATACTATGACAATATAAGAGAAAAAACCTCATTACACCAGTTCTGAACAGAGTTTACTATAAAAAGATGCAACTTCAATAAAAGCAATAGTTTGTTAAAGCTGTGTTCGTTCTGTGCATCCATTTTCAGTACCACGCCCCACGGCATTCAGTCCAGCTGTCTCACTGCAAACCACAGAATGATCYGAGGAATAGAAAACATCTTACAGTGGCACAATGAGCAGACAACTCATAAAGCCTGTCTGAAGAAGGCTAAGTAGTGCATTGACAATGGTCTATTAGTACCTATATGCAGAGTATTGTATTTCACCTAATGATTAAAGACCTAACAGGTTCAGACAGCTGGAAGCTAAGYGCAAGTGAGACAGAAGTCCCTGAACACTGGACTAATTAGCTATAGGTACMTAATAAGGAATAATGTTAGGCAAGGAATAACGTTAAGACATAAGTTGTCTCTTGTATCTTGCAAGGATTCTGAGTAGTTTGTATTGAACTGGCTTGATACAGTAGTTAAGAGAAGAAAATTCCATGGACTAAGTTGTAAAGAGGTCTAAGTAGAGGTAGTAGTGCCTCTTAACTTTAATCTATAGATCTTTAGAATAAAGGCAGGGTTGTCAATACAGATATTTACTGCTTCCCCATTTCAAATCACACTGTACATCTGCAGCTTTATTTCTGTTTATAGAAATAAGCACCATAAACRCCTTCTCTTTTCTATATACAAGAAATGGCACATTGCTAATGGAAAAAAAAAGTTCTTTGCGTTGCAAAGAACACTGCAAAAAGCTCAGACGTGATAGCTGTGTTTTGTGCACGCACCAAGTATTTAGGCGGCAAAATGCCCCAGAGGGTATTGGTAATTATCAAATTCAACCTGATGAAAAGTTGTATGAAAGGTTGATTAACCTATTAAACAGTGAGGTTTGTTCTGTTCATTATGGGTTGAGTAATAAATAAAAATTTGTTTTGTAAGGCACTTTTTCAGAAAGCTCTATTTCTCACTTTTATCTCCTACATTACAAAGGATTCCACCAGGATGGATCTACATGCAATTATTTCCTGTTGGACAGAAATCCCTTTTGCTCAAGTTGTCCAAACATTTTCTACAAAGCTTCCGACATTTGTTCTGATAATGTAAAAGTCCAGATGAGTGGAATCTGATTTTTTTTATTCATTTTTTGCCTGCTCTTTACTCCATTTATTTTGACTACTAGCAAGTCTTTAATATCCCTCATACTATCTGGGCAAGTCGAGCTTTCCTGAAAGAATTCCCCCCCCCCCCCTTTTTTTTTTTTTTTTTTTTTTTAAAAAAAAAAAAAAAAAAAAAAAAGACGACAACAAAACTGAAGAGAGAAAAATCCTTGCAAGGTATTTGTGTTTAGAAGAAAAATCATCCTGGACACGAAGCCCAAACATTTCACTACCTAAATTTTAAACATAGTGCACAAAGATTCAAAGAAACAACACTAAGGTTCTAATATACCATTTCTTAAAAGATTTTCTCAACTCACTGAAAAAACTCACTAGTCTAAGTCCATTTAATCTATAATACTTGATACTACAGACTTTGTCCTTCTGCTGGCAGAGCTCTCCTACCAAAGGCCTTAAAACACGTTTACGGAAATAATTTTGCTTCTAGGTTCTGAGAATCCCAAAATTGCCTAAGCACACTCTTTAACTATTCTTCCTTAAGAACATAATAGCTATAAGCTCTTAAGAGTAAGAGTTGTGATGCTTAACAGCATTTTGAAACCAATAGGCAGTATTAAAAAACCCCAAACTAAATAATATGATACTGTAAGCCATAATACAGTTGTGTGAGTTGGTAAGCTAGCAACAGTTACTAGTTCTGCTAATGTGCAGCTTTTAACTCATTTTAATTCCTGTAACATTACTGACTTTTCAGTGTCTATCAGTGTTCCCAATGCTTACACCTAAAACATTCTACCATGAACTAAAATCACTTTTAATCACAAATTTCTACAATCAGTCCTTCATTCCAGTTCTTTAATGCCTCTACTATCCCCAGTTTTTTGTAGATGGTGGGACCATTACAACTTTTACAAGGAAGTCTCCTTTCCACTTCTGCACTGAATCTGTGTTCTGTGGCATATCTGCAGACACCTAGAAAACCAGCAGTTTGTTTTAGAGATTAAGACTTGCAGAGACAGGGCCTTCTTCTTCATTGTACTTTTTCCTTACTACTTTATTTAGCTACGATCAATGAGAAGATTAACCAGCACTCACTTCAGGTATCAAATAGTGCATGACAGAAAGTATGTGGTCTTTGAACAAGGCCTCACTGCCTAGTGGTGTTCAAAGCTGTTCCTGTTCTTTAGAGGAAATGTATCTGCAGGCTTTTCAAAGTGAATGTACTAACTATGCTTGGGTACCTTAATTCACGTATGTTTTATAACAACCCCTTTTTTTTCTGCATTATCCTACTCTGCCAGTTGAAAGCAAATGTACTTGCACTCTTGCAAGAAAATGCATATAGCTGTAATAAGAATAAAAGAAAGAAAAAAAAAGAATCGAAACTTGATGTCTGTATTTGTATAATTAGGTAGTACTTAGCATAAATTGTTTGACATGCACCTTGAAAGAAATAAGATATAACCCCCAAACATGTGTTTTCCTCTTAATCCTGTCAGGTGTGACGCGTATATGCATCCTGCAAGCACTAGTATATTCTGAATTGGAATTTGGGATGCAAAATATTTTTTAGCCTCTCTTTGGTTCGGAAAGACATGACGGGATAATACACTAATACTCATACAAATGATAATACAATGCATTTTCCAATATTTGTGGTTTGGAGGCTTTTATCCAGCACCTAGGTGTACTAATAATACAAAATTTAAATATATTTTCATTGTATCCAATTCAGACTGCATAACCTCCTGAAGACGTATGCAGGCATTTTTGTATATCTACTACCTAAGGTAATTTTATGAGCAATTCTGTATACTTTTCTGCAATGGTTAAGTTACTCAAGCTGCAAAAGAGGTCCCCAAGAAAAACTAAATAGACTCCTGAATTATGTATTAAAAATTAGGCTAACGATTATTTAAACCATTCTCATCACTATAGAGCTAACTGCATGTACAAAATGCATACCAACATATATTACAGGCAAAGTCACATTCTTTTTATAGCTCACAAAAGAACACAGTTCTGGCTTACAATCACTCCAACAGTTTAACTTAAAAATAGGGATTGTTTATATCTTCTAAATGGACAAGATCAAAGACAATTTTGATAAGTGTAAATTTGAGATTGAAGAAAATTAAAGCAGGAAGGAAGGTTGGCATTATGCATTTCAAATGCCACCTACTTTATATTTTCCAACATTTTACACGTATCCCCACATTAAAATAAATAGACACACCTACACACATACTAATAAAGCTTTTCTTTTTAAATAGAAAAAAAAATTAAAGGCCCTGCCCAGCTAGAATTGCAGGCATCTAGAAGCTATAGGCCCCAAACCGGCAAATGCAGAAGGAATGACTTAGGATGTACATTAGTCTGAAAGCCAAAAAGAGAATCCCCCCCTCCGAACAGCACTACAGCCACCCAAACGTCACGCTGCCCACATCTGATTGTCCAGTGATGAGACTGCCTCTCAGAACTCTTGCCACTGTCTCTGAGAAAAATATGTGCACAAACAGGGCAGCTGCTTATCAACAGTTTGTTCTTTGCTGGATGTGTTTTCTTCTGCTGTTATTAAAATAAGCATAAGACCTCTTTTTTAAGATCTGAAAAGGGGTTTCAAATATCTGTAAGATCCATCCCCACCCACGTAACATGAAAATAATTATACACCCATATTACTATTTTTATTTAACGTAAGGCCCTTCACCATACACTGTCCCTCCTTCCTCTCAACTGAAGGTGCACAACCAGCTAAAAATTTTGGTAATATTAGAGGTGAAGTAAGATTTAGGATTGCATTAGTGCTAATCACCTTAAAAGAATGTCCTGGTTTCAGCTGGGATAGAGTTAATTTTCATCCTAGTAGCTGGTATAGTGCTGTGTTTTGGATTTAGGATGAGAATAATGTTGATTGATAGCAACAACTAAAACATCAGTGTTAATTAGTTAATTAGTGCTTACATTAAGTCAAGGACTTTTCAGCTTCTCATACTCTACCGAGAAGACTGGAGATGCACAAGAAGGTGGGAGGGGGCACAGTCAGGACAGCTGATCCAAACTGGCCTACAGTATATTCCATACCATATGACATCATGCTCAGTATATAAACTAGGGGAAAGCTGGCCGGGGGACCGCCGCTTGGGGACTGGCTGGGCATCGGTTGGTGGGTGATGAGCAATTGCATCGTGCATCACTTGCTTTGTATATTATTATTATTACTAGTACTACTACTATTTTATTTTATTTCAATTATTAAACTGTTCTTATCTCAACCCACGAATTTCCTCACTTTTACTCTTCCAATTTTCTCCCCCATCCCACTGGGGGGGGAGTAAGCAAGCGGCTGTGTGGTGTTCAGTTGCCAGCTGGGGTTAAACCACAACAAAGCAGGACAAAGTATCAGCAGAAAGGGGAAAGAGACAATTTACCAAGAAACAAAGATCCAAGTAAAACAAACAACAATGCATTGCTCTTGCTCTGTCCTCTGGCAGCTGAAAAAAAAATTCATCTCCACAATAACCTTTCAAGCAGTCACATGGCTTCTCCTACAGGCTTCAAACCAAAGAGCTTCCATTAAAGGATATTATGAAGAGTTGGGTTTTAATAAAGGCTTCCTTATTTTCTTCCTTATACCCAATTTTCCATAAAATTTATCCCGACAGGGCTCTGCCACTAGGCTCTCACTGCAGAATAACTTTTTTTTTCCAGTAATATGTTGTACTTGCAAATAACCACCCTTCCCATTTATGAAATCTGGGCTTCTTATTGCAGGCCACCCCTGCTGATCTTCCATTATCAGAAAAAAATATTTTTGTGGCTGAGGGACAAGGGAATAATGCATGCACATAAACCACGTTTTGTGTACTACTCTTTTCATTTTAGTTTTAAATAAATATAATAAGAGACCAAAATGTACTCACCTGCTTTGTTTATATCAAGCTCTGATAACTTTAAGGCTAGTTCACTAGAGTTCCCACCCGGAGAGGACACAAGTATGTCATGTAATGCATTTCTTCTACCTGTTCTTCCTGAAGCGATAAAGTCTGCATATGTAGATTCCACATCAGTCATTGCTAACAAATATCCACATAGCAGTACCTGGATGGGAGAAAAAAAAAGAACAACACTTAGAACACCAGAAAAACAGATGACATTATGGAACAGGAATAGAAGAACTAGAGGCTTCTCATTGTAGAGTAGATTGGCTATGCAGTAAGCAGCAAAAGAAGATGCCTCAATCCCAAAATTTGGAGAAAATAGAGAAGAAACAGAGTAGAAAGCAAAAAAGGTGTGTGGATTTTATGAATCTGTATTCAACAGTATTTAAACAACTTCATTTTCATGCTTCATAAAGTGCTAGTGAGTACTTTATAAAAGCAATGACCTCAGCAACATAATTTCTCTATAGAGCTGTCTCTGCTTTTAATATTAGCTGGAAAGTAGGAGGTAGATAGGGGGTGGAAGAAAGTTCTTTTCTGCACAAAATGCAGAGCGTAAGGAGTAAGAAAGTACAAATCGATAATGCTTTTGCATGCAGAACACCGTGCTCATACACAAGCACAGCTATGTTTTGTGTATTTTCCTTTCTGGTAGTATGATTAGTTTTGGCATTGTATATAGACCTCTTCAGACTCAACTAATTTATTTTGATGTGGTAGTTGCACCAAAGTGAATGCATTAGCATAAAGTCACTGAAACGATTGGAGACATGCTAACAGAGCAAGCAGAATAGCTAAACTATAATGCAGAAATCACAGAAAATCACCTCCCCAACTTCAGTCAGCTATATGAGGGTGTACATATGATGTGTCTGAGAAGCCAAGAAAAGGGTTCTACACCATATTTTATTTAGTCTAAATATAACTATATCAAGTATCATTGCAAGACTGACTGACTTAAAATGAAGTTCATTGCTATCAAGCTTTGGTGTCCCATGCCAAATGCTGACTGGCTGACAAGATAATTTTACTCCTATGAACAACCACTATGAAACAGGAAACTGCTTTAAAAACAAACAAACAAAAACCCCAAAACCACCAAAAAACAACAACAAAAAAACCCAACCCACAAAACATAACAAACACACACCTAGGGAATGGAAAGAGGTCAGCATTGACTGAAAGGCTGCCTGACACACATAAAATAGTGCAGTGCCTCTCAATTAACAAATGCTTTCATGAGCATGGAGCACGTGCATTTCTTCCCATGAAGTGCCCTCTTCTTGCAACACTGCAAGAATATTGAAGCAAGTGAGAAGTCTACCATTTGTTCTTTGCCCAAGGTGCAGACATCTCAATGCCAAATATATCAACTATGTAGTAGTGAAGCATATCACTTGCAAAGGTGAAGGGAAACAGTGAGGACAGTTGTAATGTAAGAAAACAGCACAAGTTCTCAGACTTATCTGACCTGTTCACTGAAGAATATCATCCAGCAAGATCAGAAGATAAAAGATTTTAAGTGAAACTTACATGAGTTGTATTTGTTCATGCCTGTTATTGCAACTGGCCTGTAGAAAATGAACTGCAAAACCTGAAAGTAATCAATGTACAGGCTTGGATTTTCTCATTAGTGTACTACCAGTCCAAAGTCATCATAGCTATCACTCCTGCCAAGACATTCATTTATTTTAGCATAGAAAAAACACCACAGAGAAGAATATTCATTTGCTGCCTTGTAAGCTGCATATCAGTGCATCAGGAACAGAATAAGCAGAGAAGACTATGACTGAGGTGGAACAAGCTATAGGGCTGTAAGGCTGGCAAAATGAGCAGTGTTGTCCTCCATGAGCAGTTCCCTGGACTGTACAAACTGCACTCCACAGAATACTCTTCTGTAAGATTATATTCTTCTTGAAACATTCCATAAAACATGGAGAGCACTGGGGGAAATCTCAAGCTTATTTAATTTTAGCTATGAAACAAGCTACAAAGCCATAGGAAAATGTGCTTGTGGAGAACTTTATTTTAAAGGTTCATTTTCTATAGGCTCAATATGGCATTACTAACAACATTCTGATCAAAAAAAGAATGTTACCAAACATACATTTATTAACACTTCCAAGTTTTCCTGTCTGCATCTTCTCCTAAATGTCAAACACCATTCTGTTTTGTACTGGCATTATCTTGAGACATTACTGCATAAATATGGAACTCCACTGACATCACCCGAGAGCTCCCCTTCCAATGAATGGCTCAATGCCCAGCAGTCTGTAATTATTCACTGAACCAGTCATTAAGGAATTACCATTCACTCCAAAAAACCTTTTTTCCTTCAGTCTCTGTGGAAGGAGTGGAATTTGCTAATGATTCTGTGAAACATAATTTGAATTTCCTAACTAATTGCATTAACAGATATTCCTGCATTAAAGGTTGTGGTCACAGTCCCACTAGTTCTAGTAACTTTTTTTTTTTTTTTAAGTTGCAAAAACAATACTCTGCTACATGGTATTGAACTGAAACAAGAAGGCTGCAAACCTCACTGCTGCTACCAACTGAACCAGCAAACTAAAGAAAGCAGTTCTGTGAGCATAAAGACTAATGAAACCTGCTGTCGCAGGATTGGATTCCTTGGTAACTGATTAAGATACTATCCCATCTGAAGTCTCCCCCAGCTGTGCTTTGTCTTTCCCCCCATGGAAATATCATGCTTGATAATGGGTTAGAGTTTGCAATACAGCCCTGGGGATTTTCATATGGCATCTTTCCTTTCCTCAGCTTCTTAGTTTCATAAAACTTCTAGAAATGTGGCGATCTTAGACTTCYGTCTCTTTCGCCTCCCAACTCCTTCCTCCCAAAGAAAGTTGTGCTGAAAATTAGTTGAAAGCACTTAAAGAATTATGGAGGATGAGGAAGGCAGATAGGCATAGTTACTATCTTGGATTTTAGCCAGTGTAACAAGACATTTCTGTATTATTAATGAATATTCTGGATAACATATACTGCTACACCTGCAAAAGGCCTACTTCTATATCCTATGCAAATGAAGAAGTTTTACAGGTAGCATCATAAGGAGTAGAATTAGTATCCAGAGAATGCAGGAGGAGAAAAGAAGGATGACAAGAACAGCATAATTTAATAGGTACAGAAAGAATCAGTATTTGTATTTTCAGAAAGTTCCCTGAATACTCCTTGTTCTCCACAATCCAATTTCTGTGTTAGGTTTTCCATTTCCATGCTATATATAACAAATCCTATCCCCCAAGTTTCTGAAGCTAACTGTCAACTTTCTACAACTCTTTTCCTTCTTCTATGTACTTCAGTTTTATTGAAAGAAGTCTTAAAAAAACCCAAAAAGTTAGCAATGGCTTCACAAATGAAATCCCAGTTTGACTGCATTCCATAATTATTCAGTGAAACAAGGTGTTACACAGTGCCATTGTTCTCAAGAGTTTGGAAGCGAAGGTACAGAAATTATGTGGCATACCAGCATGAATTAAAAAAATCAGTGTCTATACAGTTTATGGGCTAGAAGTACCTAGGGTTGTTGAATTTAGCCTGTTTAAGGGACTAGCTACCTAAAGGAATCCCAGACACATTTAAAGTACCTTCACTAACTGGTATTTATTATTATTTTAAAAGGAAGACAGAATAAGAATGGGCACTTGACACATGGCTTGTCTATGGGATTTGGCGTATGTTGCTGGCTAGCACAGGAGAGCTGCCATTTGCTTGGCAAACCTGCAGTGTAAGACTAAGAGGTACGATCCTTCAATGTTTACTCCCCCTCTTTCTCCATATATACTTAATGATGGCATTGAATAAGGGATTTTCAAATAAAACTCTCCCAGGCTTTGGCTGCTAAATGTTGTATCACGATCAGCACATTATTTAAATATAATTATCTATATTCAGCTTTCATAAGGGAAMAAAAAAAAAAAAAAAAGAGAGAACTTGTCATTTAATAGCACGTCTGCTTTAGAGAAGGTGTATAATTATGCTTTTAAAATAAATTTTGGTTCCAAATCTAGCCTTTGCTTAGAGACGGGGCTCTTTCCAGTGAGGAGATAGCTCTATTCCACAGCAACCTGTACCTACATTCCCATCTCATGCATGGTCTGCTATGTTGAAAGCAGAAACAGAGCAACAATTTAACAGAAGAGTACTTCTTCCACAAGAGATTATATCTGTTGTGCTATACAACAGTATTGCTTTTGCACAGACACAGATGAGCAAGAAAATAGCATTAACTCTTGAAAGCCAATTAAAGGAAACATAAATTCCATGCCAGCTAGCGAGTTGGACAGTATTTTAATCTGCACTTTGAAAATCCCTTATGTAGTTTTGTCTGTCTGATGTTTCTGAAGTTACCACCTCTATAAAATAGTAGTGTAGAACAGGTCACTTACCTTTTTGACAGTTAACATTTTTACTGTGAACATAGTATATGTAGTACTCCTCCTAGTACTACTAAGATCTTAATGGAAATTAGTGGGCAATTCAACTGGTTAAACAATGAAACAGAACAAAGAAAATGACCACCTGAGATTTTTTTTTAACCAGAAAAAAATTAAGAAGCTGTTTTAAATCTGCATAAGAAAAGCACTATGAAGTTGTATAGGTTATGAGCTGAACGATATCCAAAGAGATCATTCACTAAGACAGTTAATAGGTTTTCCTTCTGCATTACCTAAGTTATATTTTACCTAAAGAGATATACAGAACTAAAAGCCAAATAGTTAAATTCTTATTATGTCCTTGCTCAGGCAAATTTCATTATGCCCATGACCATAAGGATTTGGTCTCTCATCTACCACTTAATTTCAGTTCACAAATTCAGTTTTGTCTTCCATTATTCCATAAAAATGGGCAGTGAAATAACAGCAGCAAATAAAAAAAGTAAACATAATCAATGAAGCAATACTACAGAAACCTTGGTTCTTTGGAAAGATACAGTACAGAAGTTGTTGTTCCCACAGACAACTATTGAGGTTATTGGAAGTAATTATAAATAACAATAAATGTTTTGATATTTTGAAATTAACACTCTATGAGGGAAACAAATCACAACATTTAAGTATCTACATGGGGACTCTGTTAGGGAATAGAAGAGGGTGAGCTACCATCTACCATCACTAGTTATGGCTCAACCTAAAGAGAATACTGAACGGCAAACAAAATGTGTATGAGAAGAGAGGCATCTATTGCTGTGTGACTTTTTCACTTGCAGTTGGTGAATGGACCTCTTGGCTTCTGAAGGGAAGGAGGGAGTTAAAGCATCACTTTTCAGGATGCTGATACTCTCTGTGAACAACTAAATCCATTGCTATAGCATCTCATAACCATAAAGATGGATAAAAGCCTCAAGCAAGATGGGAGCTGTCAAGCTCCTCACGTGACACACATCTGGCAGCCCTGCTGAGCATTCCCACATCCATCTGATCTGTGGGAAGGTTGATGTTATAGGGTTCTGGGAGGATGAGGCCAGGTATGCAGCACTGCAGTTTATTTGTTTAGAATGGTGTGGTGTTCCAAACCAAGGAGCAGGGTTAGAATCATAGAATCAGTTCTTTGAAGGGGTTAACACAATACTGAACAAATACAACGTTTTGTTCAAAAGGAATGGTTTCAGCCTTTGCGGAAAGCCTGTCCACTGGGGCCTCTATATGGCAATCCAGCAGCACTCCTTTCAGAACAGAGAGATAACACAAGAGGCAAGCCCATGGAGGAGTATGAAGACACAAAATACACCCCTCAACAGGAAAGAGGAGCTCTTCCTCAACTACTGGATTACTGGAAAAGCCCAGTCTAATTGAGGATTCACAACAGACTGGCAGCTTGGAAATGCTTTGCACAAAAAAGAAAAGACTTTCTGCAGAAATGTAGAGTAGAGGTCTGCTTAGCATCAGGACGTTTAGTGGAGGTGAGGGGGGAAGTTGTGTGGGCTTTGCTCATGAAGTATCTCTGTATCTTCCTAACCTCGCCCTTAATTCAGAATTTATGCTATAAGCAAGTTTGTCCTCTCTGACGCTTCCGTCAACAAGTGCCAGCCTGCACAGCCAGTGCTTTAAAGGTACTGATCAACACACTTCTCATTAGAAAACACAGCTGTCTCTGATGTCTATTCTTTAGAGAACTTGTTATAAGCACTGTAGTGATTATTTTTGTAACAGCCATGTCTCCCCTATTCCCTGTTACATACAACAACGTGTATATCACTTTATGGGGGAAAAAAAAAGAACAAAACACTGAACAGTCATGATCAGTAGTCTGCAAACGTTTTGGGCCAAACTGCTGTGAGCCACTGTAATCCTTATAGACAACTTTCAACTGAAAAATTACAGGTTTAGCCAACTTTTAAGTGAAGGTCTGATAGCAAAATAGTCCTGTGAATTACCTGCAGACCAGTATGAGCCTTCTAAACAATCAGTGGTACAAAGGTGATAATGTGGAAGCCACTCAGATAAAACGTTTTCTATCAAACAGATTTCCAATTTTTGGCAGAAGCTTAATGCTATGGAAGGGGCTAAGAATGAGATTCATTGGACTAATTTTAAATGCCTGTGTACACATATGTAGGTAGGTACCTATATGAGGTAATTAATCTGATACATATCAAGCATTTGTTTTAGAATGAATGCAACTAGCACCTTCAATGTGCTTATCTCTTCCTACTGAATAGAAAAAAAAAGTCTAGAAGGTGAGCAGAGATCTTTAGTATACATGCATTAAGTTAGGTGACATTAATCCTACTCTAGATGACTTAAAAGGATTCTGGTCCATTGAATTTTTAAATTCAGCATATATAAAATATCTTATCCACATAAGACCTATTCCCCTTAATACTCTTTTCCCGCCTTATCTACATCTTGCTAGATATTACTTTACTAGTACTAATGCTTTGAGGTCAAAGCAAAAAAAGACTTCATTCTCATAAATAAAAAAAAAAAATCAAGCAAGAAGTGGCACAGACAGTATGCAGTACACTGTTGTGTACTTTTCCAGTTAAATGGGAATCAGCTGTGTTTTTTAAGAAATAGCTCCACAGTGCAAGGCAACCTCCATTCATTTATAAGGGCTGAAATACTCAGCTGAGCTATAGATTTGAATGGCTAAACATCCCTAAGTAATTTATTATAGTTGCTGCAATTCCTAACAGCAAACCACAAAACTAACATGAAGATCCATGATCTTTAGCTAGTTACAAGCCAAGAAACATAGACCATCTCTTCCATAATATATGCCCGATCTTATAAAATATGGAGCTTTGTTATGCTAGGGTGAGAACTAATATGAGCCTTGCTCTTCATTGTTTTAAAATGTCAGTAAAGGTAATGGTTAGCAAGAAGGTATTAGCTAGCATTGCCAAGACTTATCTATGCATGTGCTGGGTTGGGGGAATATGACGGAATTACAAAACCACAATACGGGCATGAAGAATCAGATTTCAGGTAGGAAGATATCATCCAAAAGGGTACTCTGTCTGGAGGACAAGACCAGGAAGAAAAAAAAGCAGATGGAGATGGGGAGGAAGCAGCAATTGCCTTAGAGAACTCAAGAGTTCAGTTAGAGAAACCCGGTAAGCCTGTGCAGCCATAAAGATAGCTTTGACTGTGGAGGACCCCTCCAGCTGCTCTACCAAGAGGTACCTGGTGGGCTAACTTGACTCAAAGACTTCACACAGGGCCATTGATTTGAATGAGGGGTTTGGCTCACTGAAAAGATATTTTATGGGAGGGGGGGGAAATCCTCAGACATCTTACAATGGAAAGATAACATGGTCAGGTGCTTAACAATATTTTATACTAATTCTTTGTATGGCATCTTTGTATTTACTAGTCACTAAAAAGACTGCTTTTAACATTGTGGAGCCTATTTACTAAGAAAAGAGATATCACTTTCCTCCTTCTGGAAGATTCCATCTTAAATATTTTAATTTTCCATCCTTGGAACGCAGAGTATTTCCACCGCTTACTGCTGAACCAAGATCTAACACAATTATGGTGCATGCTTTGTTTCCAAGCAATACTCATACCATTACAATACCCATTTTCCTCTGAAATTGCAATGCATGAGGTTGTCTTAGAAGACAAGAACAACCTCCTCCTTATCTCACTCAAGAGATTTGGCTTAATAGAGTTATCCTTCCTATTACACTGCTCCCATTCCCAAGTTAACTAAAGTTTGCATTTTGTGATGTTCTGCATTCTGACAATTTGATTGATATGTTTACAGCATCTACAACAGCAGTTTGTAGGTAACAAAAGCATTTCAAAGGGAAAGCATGCAGTTAGAATAGCAAAAAGAAAATGTCTAGATAACAGTATCATGACAGCATTTAAAACTTAGGCTATACATTATCCTGTGTGGACAGGAGGATGCACCAGCATTTTCATAAGGTTTCTTCCAGACCTATTTGCTAGGATTCTTCAATGTTTCAGTACAACGTGTAGTCTAGTTATCAAGTATTCAAGATATCTAAATGCTCCACAGTTTAGCTATCCTTAAACTCTTCCTTAGTATTTAAAAAGCAACTGTCACCCTCCAAGACATTTTCCTCAAATCTTTAAGACATTGTAAGCTACTAGACAGATACAACATTTGTTGTATCGCATATCTTTTCAGCAGGTTCTGGTGGAATAGCTCAACTGTCTGCATGTGACTACCTTTTAAAATCATGCAGTCATGACTCATCATGAAAGTATGTGTTGCGGCATCCACAAAAGAAGAGCTTCAGCTTATTACTGTTTCTTCTTGGGCAGTGGCAAAAACAGTACTGGAAGGAAGGAATTTGCCTTTTTTGATAGCAAGATGATCCACAACTGTGTGTTACCAAATATTAAATACTGGTTCCTACATTTGTTTTTAATAAAATCAGATCACCTCTTGCAAACACAAAGCTGCTATAATATAACATGCTTCTGCTAAGATCTCACATTTCACATGCAAGCTTGGAGTTTGCCAAGAATACCCCCAGTGACACAACACTTTTCAGTATTTGCAAAGATAAATACCACTGGGCCAGCCTGGAGACCCGTGAACATGAGACAAGCAGCTTTTTAATAGTATTTGAACCTCTTTGTGCCACAATACATTAATCAGTATTTCATTCATGGTATATTTGGTCAACTTTTTGGCTTGTCAATAATAAATTAACTTTTCCATGCAAATTTTTTCCTGTGGCAGGCATTTAACATCTACTTTACATTTGAATTAGTTTTCCTAGCCACCAGACATTCTCCCTTTCTTTTAATTACTATCTAGAAGCTACAAAAAAAGCATAATTTGGCTGACAGCATTTCAGTTTTTGTAACTTAAAAGCAGTTCAATTTATTATACTTCATATGATAAATTCACATCTTATATTGCATATCATTTCACTTGGGTTTCCTCTTAGTCTCAGCCTTAACGTTTTTCAAGGTTTCCATCATTTTTGCATTCTGTTCCCATGTGTACGCTGACTACTTTAGACTCTAAGGACTGCCTGGCTCTGTTGCTATGCAACAGCATAGCCTACTTAGGGCTTCCTGAAATAATCGTCTCAAATGGGCTTTTTTTAGACTTGTTTCCAGCAGGAATACTTTACTGTTTCTTTATAATGGACCACTGATATTATTACCGCAATATTAGACAGTGGTCACCTGGGAAGTTTTGGTAGCTACCTAAAATGACAAAAAAACAATGTTATTGCTTGCAAAATTCAGGACATACCTCCTGCATTAGCACAGGGAGGTAAATATCTCAAATACTGTTATGTGTTTGCTATATGTTCTCCAGGTATATGAGAGCCATATATTTGGGGGGGGGGGGGGGGGNAAAAAAAAAAAAATCTTGATTGTTGTCTTACTTTATTTCATTCAAGGGGAAAAAAAGAAAAAAGTTCTCTATTTAATGTAGAATAAGCCACCAGTCAGAAAAAAATAAATACTCTTTATATGAAGTCTATTATAAATTTAATCAGCTCAACAGAAGGAACATATATGCAAATATTCCATGTAGCAATTCATTATAAAGTAAGTTGATTTCTGAACTCTTTAGGATGAGGTTCCACGTTTTTAAAATCACATTACAGATGCCGTGAACTGGGGCTGCATTTGCTTTTTGAGGTACCTTCGAGCAGCCCTTGAGAAACTGTCCTGTGAAACATTCTATCTTTCCAGCCTCAAACAACACTTTTCTTGTTACAGCCTTCTAGTGCTGCTACTGCTGCATGGGTGGACCAATGTGTTTTGTTTTCTTATTACTGGCTTATTTGGGAATCTTAAGTTAATTCATTTCTGTAACAATATGTAGAGCAATATAAACACAGGGCTCTTGTTAAAGCATCAGTCAACTCTGAAGGGCCAAATGCCTTACTATGCACCAGGCTGAGGCATCAAAGGAAGGAGGTCTAACAGTACAAAAGAGATTTTAATGAAAGGAAGTATTTTACCTCATATTCTTTTCTTTTCCTTGTCCACCTTAGCATGCTCAGCAGCAGTTATGTCTATGGATAGCTGTGTGTCAGTCCAGAATTGAGGTAGAGAGAGGAAGGATGTTTCCCAGACCCAGAGAAAATAGGAAAATTTAAGTTTAAATTAAGGCCCTTGCAGAGGCAAGTCCACCTGCAGTCTTCTAAAGGAAGAGGGGAAAGAGAGCAGCAATTTCATATTGTTTGCAAGATCCTAAGTCTTAAAGATTACTTTTTCTTTAAAAGAGTAGACTGTGGCAGGCACAGGAACAGGCTTCTCAGAAACAAACACATGAGGTGGTATAAAGGGGTAATTTTCCATATCTATGTGTAGCCACATACATGCACAGTAGCCAAGCTATCCAAGAATATGATTCAGCAAGGTTTAGTGAGTGTGACTTTTCCAGAGTGATGCATTTGAAGTCTCTATTCTTTGAAACCACATAAAAAGTACAGCTCAGACCCAAATTGGTATCAATATTGTTTTGAAAGCAAAGAGGTCAAGACCTGAAGAGCAGCAACATTTGGAAGGATCTCCTTTGTGGTAAGCAAACAATCTGAAACATGAAAATGATGCATGATCAGCTGGAGGAGAAAAAAAGCATTAATAAGGAAATCTTTTAAAAGGGGAAATCCTTTAATATGTTCAGTTTGCATTGTACACTTTGTAGTATTTATGGGCATTTAAAAAACAGGCCAAATAATTTCTAACATAAAAAGACAAAAAGAAAGCCCTCACATTTGCCATGATAAGTTTGAAGACAGGAACCTTACCGACCTCTTTTGCATGTCCACGTTTAAAAAGAGAATCTAATTAAGCAAAGAGAAAAAAAGCAAAACAAACAACAACCCTTTTTCCTGAATAATCCTTTGTAACCTAGGATCATTTTGAACACTTGGGATTGAAAAATCTGCACTTTAGAGAGCTGTCCGTAACAATGCTGACAAGTTTCCATGTGCTATTACCAGATGGAAACTAAAAAATGGCTTACGTATACTAATATTTAATTAGCAATTGTGCTGCATTACACAATCTGTCCATGACACTCAGATTTAAGATGCATTTCTAGATGCAAACCCAGGTACCCTGACGAATATACGCAACAAAAACAGAGGAAGATACCGGCTTTGCAAACCACAGCTACTTAAAATCAGTGCTGGTTACAGCTTTGAATCTGAGGGTCAAATATTGCTTTGGTCCCCAATTTCAAGCCAAACTAAAGCTCAAACACTTAATTCTTATCCCTCTAATGTCCCAATTCTTCATCTAAAAGAAGAAAGGACCAAAAGGAGGAAGATAACAGGGTGGGCAACTTATAAGAGGGGGTGGTGGAAGCATATAAACAAAGTAGAATTTCCTCAACTCTCACAGAGCTCATTGATTTCCGCCAACCATAACAAATTGCTCAATCGCTTTAAGAGATGGCCTATTAAAAAAGCATACAGTAGACATTTTATACTCATGCCAAGAAAAGTTATCCAACCAAATAACACATTTTCTGCAGCTCAAGCTCTTAATTCTAGCTCATAACTCTCCCTTTCACAGCAGTTGCTGAGTACTAAGAAATGTTAAAAGAGGCTAAGAAGAATCTGAACATACAGTTCTTCCTACATGCATAAAACTAACAAAATGCAATAAAGTGCAAGCCATGTTTTCTGGATATGAGCATAAACACACAGGTATGAGCAGAAACCCTTACTACTGTACAAAGTTCCTGAGAGGAATTCATGTTGTCAGACCACAAGTACTTCCATACTTGACCTGAATAGCTTACCTGACCCTTCAGAGACCATGCAAAGCACAGAATCCCTCCTTTTATCTACCTGCTGGTGTATTATGGATAATGACAGGAAGTACCAGCTGTCTGCTTACAGTAAGAATGCATATGTGGGCAGAATATTTCCTAAGACTTTCAATTCTGAAACCTTGGCAAAGGGAAAAAAACCTCTCAAGAATAAGAATCACCCACAGATGTGAGTTTCTGGATACCATTTTTTCCATAAAAGGCAAGCTGCAGGTATAACCTCAAAGAGGAAGAAGATAACTATATAAAAATGTTGCTCCAAATCTAAAGCAACAGAAAACACACACACACATCTCTTATAGTCACTAAAGAAGTGCCTTGTTCAAGTAAAAACTAAACTTTAGAAATAAAGAGAATAAAATAATTAAGTAATTGAGTACCAATGAAGAGAAAAGACATATAGGCAGACCGTGGTAAGAAAGTGCATAAAAATAAACCCAAGTGGACTCTAAGACTAAGCAGGAAGAAACAATCAACATTAAGTGCCTCCTGGCAAAGAAGAGAAAGAAACCTCCTTTATAACCATTATTCCTCCTGGCAAAGATCTTGGGATGCTGACAGCTAGCTGTAAGCCTCTACCCCATCCCAACTAAAACTGTCCACCTTTGGACCTAGATGAACATGGGAAGGACCATAATGCCAGAGAAAATTAGTAGATACCAGGAAGGTTTCCTATCCAACAGTGAGTGTTCAGGGTCAGGGAACTTTGAAAGTGACCTCATCTATCCATGTATGGATATATGTAAATATACATAGATATACCTGCCAGGATGGGTACTGTTAAATATTCACTCCATCTGCATAACTACTTGTATCTAGACATATTTACCAGTAGACTCTGTAAGCTTAGTAGATTTTCTATAAGCTGTACAAGAACTGCCTCATATTCCAAATGTTTGTCTATTTTAAAAAAAAAATATCTTTTGGTACCTAAAATAATTAGGTTTAAAGAACCACCTGTGGTGGGTTAACCTTGGTTGGCTGCCAGATGCCCCACCGAGCTGCTCTCTCACTCCCCCTCAACAGGAAGCAGGGGAGAAAGTAAGATGAAAGACCCAGTGGGTTGAGATAAAGACAGGGAGATCTGTTACCAATTACTAGCACTGGCAAAACAGACTCAACTTGGGGAAAATTAGTTTACTGCCAATTAAATTAGGTTTGGATAGTGAGAAACAAAGACAAGTTAAAACAACACCTTCCCTCCACCCCCCTCTTTTTCCCAGGCTCAGCTTCACTCCTTCAGTTCCTGACTTCTCTACCTCCTCCCCACCACCCAGCAAGCCCAGGGAGATGGGGAATGGGAGGGTGCAGTCAGGTCAGTCCATAACAGTTCCTCTCTGCTGCTTCTTCCTTCTCACACTTTTCCCCTGCTCCAGCATGGGTCCTTCGCACAGGCTCCAGCGTGGGCTCTCCCCAGGCTGCAGTTCTTTCAGGAAATATTAGGCAGCTCCGGTGTGGCACATACTAGCAGACAAATACCTGCTCCACTGTGGTCTCCTCCACAGGCTGCAGGGGAATCTCTGCTCAGGTGCCTGAAACACCACTTCCTCTTCCTTCAACCTTTGTGTTCCCTCTGCTGTTTCTCACTTTTTTTGCTTCCTCCTCCTCTACCTGTGTGGCTTTTTTTTGCACTTTCTTAAATATGTTTTCCCAAAGGCACCACCATCTTGGCTGCTGGGCTCAGCTGTGCCCTGCAGTGGGTCCATGGAGCTGACTGGAACCAGCTGTGTCCATCATGGGGGAAGCCCTGGCCTTTCCTCACAGAGGCCACCCCTGCAGCCACCTCACTGCCAACACCTGGACACCAACACCCAGTATACCCCCCAATACAATTCATATTCATCACAAGATACTAAGTGGATGTAAATGGCCTTGAGAAGCACTTACTATGCTTTCCAGTGTCTTCCTTAAACTTCACTAATTGCTGAAACTGCCCTTCTGTAACTTTCACTTCAGACTGGGAAATCACAGGCATGCGATGATCTCATCCATTACACATCTCTATCTCACAGCTGATATGAAGCAGTCTCTTTCCAAGCGAAGGCTATGTGGCAAGTATGTTAATACCATGAGAGATAATAAGGCACTATTGTCTACTTGCCAGTCTTTACCATCACAGACCAAGAAAATCCCAGTGTTCTCAAAGATCATGATCATTGTAGCCATGACTTTTATAGACACCAGAAGCAATGTGTTTTTCCCCAAGACTGAAGCCCTTGTTTTACATGAGAGGACGAGGAATCTTTTCTCTGTTACTTTAAATAACTTAAATGTGAGATTAGCTTTRACATTTTTAGGTTTCTGTACCAAGAAAAAAGTAGAGGAGGAGTATATACCAGCTTTTCAAGCCTATAGGCTACTTCCAAGAAAGTATTCACTATAGAAACAAAATTACAAGTTTTTAAAAGATCACACCACATTATTCAGTTGAATTAACGCCTCTCAGAAGAGCAAGTGCCAAGGATGCAAGCATGTTGCAAGAGGTGACATGTTTGCTTGTGGGTTAACTCTAAGCATTGATTAGCTTGTTTAAAAAATAAATGCTCCACAAGAACAACAGGTAAAAAGGAGACACCTGCCCATATGCAAGTAACATGCCAAGTTTGGGTGAATGAACACAGCATGTAGAGACTTGTATTTTCAGTTTCAGGTGACCAACATGAGATACTACAAAGGACTCCATGCTTCAGAAATTAGTAAGAACCAATGTTTTTAAAAAGTATCTTGGGATAAGTAGTGAAATAAACTAGCAAGCCCAAGCCTCTTATCACTTCTGAAAATGTGACTTAATGTAATGTTGAAATGTAGGACACCACCCATGAAATTTGAAGATACAGTGCAAACTTCAAGGCCTGAAGTTGATGAAAAAAACACCGATTTCAGCTGAGTCAGAAATTCACCCATACTGTAAAAACATTAAGGGAAGAAAGGGGTGGGGCAGAGGGTACAAAGATATTTTTCTTTCTACTACTAGGCAATTAATGCTCACATTTTCTAACGTGACTGTTTACACTGAATTAAAAGCTTCACTGAACATCTGCTTCATAGGCAACCTTTCAGTAAGTAAATTTTTAGTACAACGTTTTTGAAATTTGCCATCCCAACCACCAAAAATGATCTTTTCTACCTTCCCTTGAACAAAATTTTCCATTGCTACTACATACCTTATACCTACAGCCTCCTCATGATCCAACAGAAACAGCACCATTATTTTCAAACAAATAGTACTGAAGTTTGCATAACAGATAATATTCCATATTTGTTTTCATCATAGACTCCAATGAAATCAGAGCTGAACTAAAAATGGAAAGACAAGATGTATCTTCATTTCAGAAAAGCTTTTCAGCACAGTCTGAGTGAAATAACATTCACATGAGAGAGATCTTAACTATACCCTGCTCAGCCTCAGTGTCTTTCTATTTTAAATCTTTCTTTCCAAAACACTCCTCCTCCCCCTAAGCAATTTGCTTGTTAACCCTTTGTCAGAAATATCTTTAAGTATAACTTTCAGAATCAAGCAATATTTYCCCCCTTTTGTATTTTGCCACTCTTCTTGCTCAAGCCCCTACAGGGATTATTCAAATATTAATACTGAAATATTAAAATCAATGAAAATTTTAAAATATTTAATTCTATTATTAAATTATTAAATATAAACTTTTTTAAAAGTTTAAACATGCAAAACGCTGAAAGGAAAAAAAAAAAATCAAAAATCTGGAAGGCTAACTGAAATAGAAAACAATTTCCCCAGAGCTGACCTTTGGATGAAGACTCACACTCTGGGCACTTCACTTCTGTGTGAAGCACTGTTGAATCCACATGTCTTGACATGTGTCCCCTCCTTCCTACAGAGCTATTTTGCATGATGTCATTACTGGAATAACACATTTGTATCCAGACAGCAGTGATCTACATGTGCCAAGGTGTTTTTTGGGAATCACTACAAATCTTTTAGCCATTTGATTTGTATGCCAAACAAGGCAAACTTATCTGTAAAGTCAGAGGGAATTTGGCTGTTTGCCTGAAACTCCACATACATCACATTACATAACATGAAGATTCTTAGGTCCATTAAAGCTATTTTTAAGTAAATTATTCTCCTGTTTGGCATACCTCAGTATACCATTTAAGGGACTATCAAAGCTAATGGGTCCAACAGAAAGTAAAAACAAACTTAATCAAATTTTCCCCACAAAAAAATAAATACAGAAGGATTTTTTTTCCTTTTCTTAAACACACAAAAAACCCCAAACAACTGGAATGCAGAGATTGTGTAAAGGTGTGCAGATTCTCCAAGTCTGACAATTGAAAGAAGATCTTATTTGAAGAGAGGATTAAAATGAAGAGCTATGCCATCCTCATGACAAAAACAGTAGTGCAGAAAAAGGCAGACACCATATTCACCTTAGGAATATAAGCAGAAAAAAGGGGGTTGGTTTGTTTTTAAAAAAAACAAACAAAACCCCCACACTCCTAGGAGAAACACAACCACACCTCTCCCACTCATCACACAAAACACCAAACAAATGCTTCTTACCCAATGAAGCTTATTTGAAACATTTTCTGTCAACTTTCCAGTTACATGATAACTTGAAGACAAAAGAAACAAAAAGACCACCACACAAAAAAAAAACCCAGATAAGCTAAACAAAACAAATCACCGCCTCTAATTTGATCAAATACAGATGGTGATTATGTTGCCAACAAAGGCAAACTGTTTTAGTCTGATTATTAAGCATGTAATCAAGTACTCCAGTGAGCTCTAATGTTACCGCATAAAGTTTTTATGAAGCTGCATAGCATTATGTCTTTCAGATGCTACAACAATAGTAATCAAGTATTTCAGAGCTAAACCTTACGACTTAGACAATTTTTTGCTCTGTTCAGCTTCATATTAGGTTCTTTCTTCTGCATTCTTCCTATTAATCGTGGGGACTCTAAAACAACAATAATGGGGCACAGGAGCTCCAGAGACAGAACCATGCCTGATACTAGATAAAAAGAAGGTGGTTCTTAGAAACAAAGGGCTGATTAGGTACATCTAGAAGAATAAGTTGCTTTAAGTCAGCTCACATGCTTCATTAAAAAAAGTTACTCTCAGTATACTATTATAAGGCTGAATATCTTCTTCCTTAAAACACACAGAGACAGAAACATGCTGCAAGGCTATTTCTGTTTGCTGTGAAGAAGTCTCGAAAATATTGTGTTGATCATGGTTAACACCAAATAAATCAGCATAGAATTTAGTAGCTATAATCCTATGCTAGTTTTGTTATTAGAAAGCAAGAATTATAAATAGGTAAAAGCAAAGTATAAAATATAATGGTGCAGGATGATTAGACAAAAAACCTGTGCTCTATATAAAGTGATTACTTCATTTTATGACACTAACAATGCTGGCAAATATACCATCTGTTCTGAATCTCAGAAAAAAAGGTGTTTTCTCTATCCAGAACAAGTATTTTTCACTAGCTTTCCTTAACAAGCCTGTGCAGAAAGACTTAGGCAGCTGTTGGAAGTGAATACACTTCAGGAGAGGAAGCTACAAGGTCTCCTAGAACAGTGTTGGCAACATTCACAATAAAAAAAACCCAGACCAACATAAAAAAAACAACAAAGTCATGAACTTCTACACTATTTGCTTGATTTCTGTTGTTTCTTGTCCCACACCAGTACAGTTTGAATGATATACAGTTATTAATTTAAATTAATTTACTTCCCAGGGTTGCTTTAGATTTCACAGATTTCAGCATGTGATGGAGCTTTTCTTGAATATCTTCTACATGGGTGGATTTGATGGAAAGGTAAGTTTAGTTTGCAATGCCTGTTGTCACATATTTGTGTTTTTCTGCACCAGAATAAGGTACATTAAACAATGACAACTCATTAACACCTAAATATGGAATTGCTTATTTGGCTTGCGTCTCATTGTTGCAGTGAGTTTCACTTCGTGTGGCAGCATAAGGAAAACAGAAGCAATCTCTTCACAAAGAACACTGTGGTCATGTCTTACAGGTTCAGGAGAATACCAGCTTGCCATAGCTCTGTTCCTCATGTAGAAGTTTGAGAACCATATTGTCTTGGCACTTAAGTACTGTTCTGCTGCATTTGAACACTTTCTGTGGGGCAGATCTAACTGAAGCTCTGTCTCTTGCATGATCTTACATCAGCTTATTCCTGTGAAATAAGCACTGAGTGACAGAAAAGCTTGTCTTGTGCGTAACACCTAGAGTTAGAAGGACTTCCAGAACTGCTCATATATTTTACTCCAGAGTTAATTAAAAACAACAAAAATAATCTAAAGGAGCATGATCCAGAAGTGGACCCTTCCTGGTTTTCAGCATACAAATCATAAGACTACAGAGTCAGGCATCTTCTTGTCTGCAAAAAGGCACAGGACCAGAAGGAAAGCAATTGTGGTTGTACACAACAAACCAGTTTCAACATACCTTTTATACTGGTGGTTCTGTCCTCTGCTTGGACATAGGTTCAGGTTCCTTGATGTTGAGGACAGTCTGGAGTTCAGGTCTCCTCCTTCCTTGACATGAGGCTATTATATGGAAGATGAGCAATGAGATTCTCTTCTCCACACAGAAGGTATTAAGTTAAACTCAGACCCTGAGTCAGGACTGTTAGGTCTGTACAGGCACACCTATTAAATCAACAGATCTCTCTGAATCATAGAGAAACTTTGGCTGGAAGGGACATCTGGAGGCCATCAAGTCCAACAACCACTTGCTCAAAGCTAGGCTAACTTCAAACTTCAATCTGGTTGCTCAGGGACTCCAGCTGAATTTTGAGTATCTCCAACGATGGAGGTTCCCCAGGCACTTTGGACAACCTGTACCAGTGCTAAACCATTCCTGTAGTGAAAGATTTCCCTTTCACATAGTTGGAATTTCTCTCATTGCAGCTTGTAACCATTGCCTTTTGTTGTACACCTCCAAGAAAAGTCTATGTCATCTCCATAACCCTTCCTTGGGTAGTGCAGTTAAATCTCCTTGTAGTGTCTTTTCCACACAGAACAAACCCAGTTCCCTTAGCCCCTGCTTGTACATCATGTGCTCCAGCCTCATAATGGTTTTGGTAACCTCCACTAAACTTGAGTTGGTATGTCAATATCCCTTTTGTACCCAGGGGTCCAAATGACTGCAATGGCACACTGCTGCCTCATTCTTAGTGAGTTTAGGATCAGAGACTCCTAGTTACCAGATGATAAACAGTCTTAGGTGAGAGACAGATGGTATGCACATAGGAGGAGTCTGGCCAGCAGTTCTAGATGCTTATAGTTTTTAAGTAAAATAAGAAAGATTACAGTCTTGAATTCAGTCTCCTGAAAGGTACATGTAGTTCCCAGATATCTTCTTGGCTCAAGAGCCCAGTCTCATTAAAAGCACTGTAGAAGCAAAGGGTACTGGTTGACAGAAACATTGTTTAATCCATGATTAGCGAGTTTAAAAAGTTTTCACTATCACCATGTCATAGGGGAAATACAGCCCTCAACTTATACACACAACTGAGTCTTGGCAAGATGATTCCCTGACATTAGTTTGGCCTACTCTAGACTTGCTTTTCCCTGATATATAATACAAGTAACTAGGTATTTTCCTTTTAATCACACATCTGCACAGAGTTTATAAAATCAGATTTTAGCTCTCTACTTGCTGGAGGATAACAGCCCAGGTTTAGACTAAAGTTGATACTCCTTTGTATCCTGGTACAATTCAAAACGTTAACATTAACAGGCCAAAGCCATTAATCTACAGAGGATTAATCTACAACACAAATCCACAAAGGATGAGAGTTCTAACTCTTCACAAGGCAATCAGTCCTCTCAGCTTGTGGTCTCAGGCAAAGATTACCTAGGTATCTGCTCACAGGCCTAAAACTTAAGCAAACTGCTTGCATGAACCAGACACTGAAAGATCCAACTGTGAGATCAAGACAGCATGTTTTAAATTACAGTCTGTGTAATTAGGCACAGTAAAGGCCACCTTCTCTTCTGGAGAAAGACCTGTTAATTACTTTGCTGTCTGCCTTCTGCTGCCATTTCTTGTCCTGAAGGACAAGCTGCCCTTTACCTCTTCCTTCTGCTCAGACTTCAGAGTCTATTTCCCCTTTGGAAAAGGGGACCAATATCTTCTCCTTTCCTCCCCAGATCCCAATATTCAATTAGGAACATGCCCCTTCATATTTTTTAAGCCCAGAACAGTGCTACAGATTGAGTAACCATTAAGATTTGATTAATTAAGGTTGCAGAAAGTAGAAGTATAATCTGATACAAAATTAATGCAAAGTGTTCTCAGGATACCAGCTTTAATTAACTTTACTGGAGAATTTTCACTGGTTGAATTCTCATCAGATTCTACCCATACAATCAAAAATATTTAATTTCTCAAGAGAAGATGAAGATTTGCATATTTAACTCCTAAATTTGCAAGAACACACATTCTTTGGCCTTAAGCTTGGTGATAGCTGAAAGAGAAACACTGCTATGTATTTTGCTACTAACACATATACATATTCTACCTAATAAAGTCTTACATATACATCTTATCTACAAGCTGGTTAGTATACTACAGAAGGCAGAATGATGATCTTCATTATAAACTGGCACACAAGAGAATGCCTTAGGAATACACAGGGCAAGCAGGCATTGAAATAAGATCTCATTTTAAAATAAATTTCTGAAGTAGTAAAATAAAAAATAGCACAAAATTTCATCTGTTAGCAGCATCTGGAAAAACCAACATCATAATGCGTTTTTGCAGTGAGGTTTCCTCATTAGTGTATTGCAACTTTTAAAGCCTTTGAGTGAGTTTGTTTTTGAACTATGAATTTGTAAAAGAAGCTAGGAAAAAAAGCAATAGATGTATAGTATGAAGCAATCACTCAGACATATGGTCCAGGGTACAGAGCTGACCTTCATCCCTGTGCTTTGAGAGAAAACAAAAAGCAAGGGGAGGGGTACAAGAACAGAGCGAGTTGGAACTGCTAGAGGCTGAAGACAAAGGATTCTACAAAGGCAACTCTCATATGGAGTTCTGGCCACAGCACTGAAAAACAAGTAGTTTATAAATTAGGGGTTTTTTTGTTGTTTTGTTGTTTTTTTGTTGTTGTTTTATATTTTTAAAAGCTGCTTCTCAAAGACTCCTCAAAAGATCTTACTCGTTATAATTAATGATGTTTTTTCGCATTTCTTCATCTTGTGTTTCTCATGCCATTTTCAATAATTAATTTGAAAGACCCAGTCAGCATCCTCTGACTGCAACTTACACACAAGGTTCTCTTCATGCTACTAGATAACATGCATATGGCACAGCTGGCAGTCTTCTGTTTTCACAGCAGTCAAGTCTTCATTATATCTACCACAAGAGAAGTAGGGAAGATAATGTGACATTAAGCCCCCCGCTTGATTTTTAGGCAACATGCTGATGTCTGGAAGAGTCTTACCCCTGTTGTAGATGAAACAAGGAGCTGTAATGGAGAACAGTCTGTACCGAAGTTCAAAATGCAAAAAGACAAATAAAACAAAGTTCATATTGTCCAGTACAAACAAAGTAGAAAGAACCAAGACACAAAATGTAATCACAAGGAATTAATGAGGTGTAAAATATTTAAATGAGGCAAAGTGATGAGTCATATGGAAAGAAACAGAAATGTCCAGTTTCAGTGTTTCAACAGTTTCATAGTTTTCCAGCAAGAAAGCGATCATTTTGGTGGATTTAATACATAAATTTGCAATGAACATGAAGATAGATGCATTACATTTAAACAGCCAAAAAAGCACTAGTCATACAGGTCTTTAAGATGGCCTGGGAGAACTCTTAATCCTCTTTGCGCTGTCTTTGAATTCATCTAACACACACGCTTAGTGAGCCTCATGAAGAGGTATTTTAGGGTACTGTTGACAAATTTGCTATATTTAAACAACATTCTGACTACCAACACTTTTGAACAAGTAAACTTAATTTGCATTTCTTTGGTTTGAAAGTTTTATTTTAAGAGAAGGATTGAATGTTTGTGTGTCAAGGTAAGTTATCAGTAGGAAAACAAATTTTTCCATTGGTAAAATATGGAAGCTGTACAAAATCATGTAGCTCTCCAGATATTCACAGCTCTTTAGAGCACTTCTGAATTCTGTTTCTACTTTCTACCGTAGGAAAAACTTCCCCCTTGCTTTTCTTTCTTGGTGTGGGGGGAGGTCAGGGAGGAGACAGAAAGGTAAGGGAACACCCACAAATATTGCAGACCATTGCAGAGACTAAGCAAGAAAGGGAAAACCAGATATTTGTCATCAGATAGATCTGACATCAGACAGATACTCATCAGTATTTTCTGAGCAGATAAGACTCTTGTAACTACTCCATCTTTTCGAAATCTTTTCACAGTGAACCCAGAAGCGGCTGCTTACAGTCTGGGCCAGTACTGATCTAAACACCACCATGAACTTGTTGGGAAGACATTCATCACACCTATATGACAGGTACAAAAAAGTTCCAGTGGGTAAGACATAGGTATGAACTTAACACATCATACGTTCTGCTGTAACTATCTACCACCGTGTTGCCTGGCATCTGGAACTAACTAGCAAACCTGRCAAGTAACATACAAGAGGTGTTTAAGTTGGCAGACACAAAATAGCATTAACTTCAGTTTTCACCAAGTAAAATACACTAGTAAGCCTATTTCCTTTAGCCAAATTTGTAACCTCCAAAATATATAAAGCCAGCATGTCAAGGTCTCTTTGACAGCATCTTTTTTTCATTAACCATCAGTGATTTGCATTAATTATAATCCTGTCCTTCAAAGCTATAAGTGAAAAGAGTATCCCTTTTTGTACCTTTTTTGCCTGGGATTCATATCAGATCAATAGACCCTGGTAACTAAGTCATTATATTTATCCTTTTTGATAAAAGACATTATATTAGCTTTCTTTTGACTTCTGTAATTTCCTTGCTATTCCAAAATATTTGAGTGAAGAGTACAGGAGCATGGAAGAAGGTAGCTTTTTGGTAGCTTATATAAGCATAGTTACAGAAACAGATGAGCAAATTGGTCACAGATGTCATTAGAAGATGAGAAGGATGCCACAGAAATTCCACAGAAATAAACGGACTTCATCAAAGGCTTGTAGAAAAGTCTCCCTTGGAAATAAAAATTCTTTCTTGCCTATGTCTTCTCCTAAGAAGCTTGAGAAAGGAGTCAAAATTATTTCAGTTATTATATGAAGTATCTTGTCAGAAAGGCACTTGAAATAGTGAAGACTACAAACGACAAGTTGGTAAACTCTTTCTGAAATGGGTTATTTGAAGTAAAGCCTTTTTAGCTCCCTCAAAGCAACTGGCAGAACATTTGCATGTTGAGACAAGCCTCACGTGTAAGTATGTACTTTTCCTTCTGTTTCAGATAGATAAGAAAGCACCAAGCACATCCTCTTCCAAGCAATTGTGGAAATAGAGATTTCTTGCCAAAACAGGTATTTTCGTCAGAAGGCTAGGGCTACACCATACTGTCTGATAGATCCTGCTGGAGCTGCTCCAGCAAATAAAAGGGCTGGAGTATTGCTCAGTGCAGGTAGTAGAGTAGCTTCTGTCATTTTGAGATGAGAAGAAACTCCAAAAAAAGCTTGCCTGTAGAAAAAGCAGCAAAACATGCCAGTCAGTGAGACCAAAAAAAGAGATCCCGGTTATGTTAAAAGTCGCATGTTTCACGAGTACTTTGCAGACTTGTCATGATTAAATGTCAGGATGAGACCTAGGCATTCCCATTCTCTGCATCACCATTCCAGTTTCCATGGAAAGGACATGTACTTGTGCACAGTCCAAGCAGGTGTGCTGTGGATGATCCAAGTGCAGATGGTGAGGCACTCAGCTTGGCGTTTTAGAGCTTATTCCAGTCTTGGTTTATTCCTCTTGTGTTCAGAGACAAAAGGATTTTCAGAGGACAACAAAGGATCCTTCAGGAGTAACTGGTTATTGTCAGATCTAGTTGTGTGCAGATTTCCCAGGTGAAACCAAGCAAGAAACTACAAAAGCCAGAATGTGTTTACATTAAGTTCTATATGAAGTTCTTGAAGCATTCAGTAAACAGGGAAGGAGAGACACAAAGAGAAAGTGACCTATGTTCTGCTTTGGTTTGGTTTTGAACAATAAAGTGCTTGAAGGAAGAAGACTTGAATTAAACTTGTGAATAGTTAGCCCTTTCAGTTAACAGACAAGCTAGCATTCAGCAAGGCCTTGCATGCAATCTTCTTTACTTATAGAAGCACATGGATACTGACTTCATCTATGTCTCACTCTCAGATGTCATCCATGCCACCTTAAATAACCAACAATTCTAATCAAATGTCTAAAACCACACTCAAGGGTAAGAGAGAAGAGACCCTTTTCACAGACAGCTGATTATGGGGAGGTGCATAACAGCCACTTCAACCATTTTTCTTTAGTCTATCCTTAATAGGCTTCTATCTCTCTTTATACTTGATCACTTGTAAACTGAAGACCTCCGATTCAATGCTTTCAGTAGCTGAAAAGATTTGAAGAATCTTCTCTTCTGATTCACATTTTACATGTTAACTTCCCACAAATAATGCCTCTTTCTTTAGCTTGCTTTTAACTTTCAAAGGCTGCTCCTGCATGGAATAAACCCTTATGCTTTGCTATTTAATCCTACTGAATCTTTTCATGCTTCCCTGAATACTTTTTCATTTAGTGATACATCAGCTGGGTTGAATATAAACAGCCTCCATGCCAAGTGTAAGATTTTAGCTTTAAATGAGCTGGTTAGTTGGAGAGAAAAGTAGGAACCTAAAAGAAAAACAAAACAAAACACCCAACACAGATGCCTTTGTTCCTTAGTTTGTAAGAAGTCTTTATGCCCAAACTATAAGATACAAGTACCTGACTACCACCCAAATACATACACATGCAGAAAAGAAAAAGGAGAGGAAAAGTTCAGAGTAGAGATCACAGCTACCTTTACTTTTGGTTACTCAAATTTTGCTATTGCTAATCTCTATAAAAGGAACTACTTCTGCCCTCACATTGGTCTCACACTCATTAGTTCCACAGAGAAGGCACTTTGTGTGGAGGAGGAGGGAAAAACTCACCTACTGGACAAACAACTGACATATCAACATTAGTATGTGTATACAAATAAGTTTTTAAGTCCTATATTTGAATTATCCAGAAARACCCTCACTAGATCCGCCCTCCCATTGTTCTGCTGACAGTTAACTCCTATTTATTTTATCCTTTCCAACCTGTCCACATCTATGTCCTTACTTACACAAGAATCTCTTAAGCGAGACAACCCTTGGTGAAAATAAAAGCCTAGTATTTTGGCCACTGTTATCAGAGTGCTACTTACTTTTATAAATTACCACTATATAGTGAGAATCAACAAAACTGAGGTGATAAACTATGACTTCTCTTGGATTTTCACATCACACGGTAACACAAAAAAACCACATGTAGAGAATAAAACTACTGAAAGCCTCTACAACTGTTACTATGAAAGCYATGATACTCCAAATTATTTCTGCATATCTGCCTCTCTCGACAAGGCCTTCAAATGGGCTCAGAGAATAGAGATAAATTAGAACACTTCACTGGAATTACTGCTCTCTGAGCAGAACAGGAATACTTCAGAAAGGGGCATGGGAAGCTGAAATTTCTTCAACAGGACAAACAGCAGATATGATTAAGTAAGCATTCAAGATGAGTGTCACAGAAGGAACATCAGTTGAGAGACAGATCTCACAGGATGCACAGAAAGCTTGCACTGTTTTCATCAGTTTAAATATAGAAAAGCCAGACGAATTAGCTGAAAATCTGGCCTGCCTCAGCAGCAACCACACCAAGGAAAAGTCAGGTAAACTAGAAGGCTTCTGATAGGAGAATTTATTTTCTAAACAACATTCAAATTACCTACTGGGAAATGGCACCTAACCCACACCAATTCCCAGACCAAGTTTTGGACTTGTTCAGGAGAGCAAGTTGACACAAGCCAAAAATGTACCAAAATCCTTGGCAACAGTTTAACAGTCATATATGAAACTGTTCTAGTGCTCAGCCGTATTCACAGACACTGTTTAACTCAAAGCAAAGATTGCAACTCTGATCCTGCTGATACCCATACAAACAAAAACCCCTCAAAACCCCCATACTCGTCACCAAAATTCATACAAGAATAGAATTATGAAAAAAGATGCTGAAGAGCAGCCCTGAGAAGAGAGTGTAATGAATCACTACTAAGCACTGAGACCCAGGCAACCGCTCCTCTCAGGAAGAGCTGGACAGAAGAGCTTACTTGCCAAAAGCATGCCTAGACACCAAAACGAGGTGCTCGGGTGCTGCCTAAGGCTCAAAGAACACACGACATTCAGTAATTGGCTCGGATCACACAGCCTGGAAAGCAGGGGAAACTTGGAATGTTTTTGGCACTTTTTCCTCCCACTGCAGTAGGAAATTAATGCAACATACCACCACAGGAAGATAGGCAGTAATTTGGATGCTGACCCCAGAACAGTGCTAAAATTTTCTTCTTTCTAGAATTCTGCCTTGTAGTTTGCCTAAGAAATCATATGCATTTGTTTAAGGTATGCAATCTGTTAGTCTCCAAATAAATGTATGRGAGTAGTTAAGAACACATATTTATAAAATACTGTGCTACCAAGAGAGACCAAATTATAAGCTCAAAAATTTTACTTACTGACAAAATTCAGTAAAAAAAAAAAATTATACTTGCAAAAGGAGTACCAGTGCCTGGCTTAGCCAGGCCAAGAAGGCTAGAAGAGGATGGAAGAACAGAAATGCTAACAAAGAGTGGACTTGGAGAATCTAGTAAACTTACACAAAATACATTTGCATAGTGTATTGTCCCACTAGAAACACTGCTTAAGAAGCAGAGCTGCAGTCTGCAACGGATGAATGGCCTTCAAAAATTGCTTCTATGAGGCACAAAAGTGATAGGAAAGAATTTTCTGCTTGGAAGGAAATGGCATGGTTCAGTGTGCTGCAGCAGTCATCAGAAATCAGTACCTTTTTCTGGAGATTAGCATAAATAACTCCCTGATCTGCAGTCTTATCAGCTCTACAACTGTGGGAAAACAATGTTTAAATAACAGCTTTCATCCCTTACTTGCAAATGTTGTCAATGAAAATGGAAGTGCTGTAAAGTGTTTTGAGGTCTTCCATGATGAAAGGTGCTACATAAATAATACATTTCCCCAGTATCTGAGAAAAAGAGGATAACAGAAATGCTTCTTCTTGCGTTTTGGTCTGTACAGCAATTGCGTAAATGTGCAGTGCATACAACTGAAAAGTATCTTCTTCTAGAGTGACAATTAGCTACTGCATCATACCATGCAAAATATCTTAATGCAATTCCTTCCTTATGTGCTAATGAAATCATTCCCCATTATTAGCTTTCYGGATATTAAAAGCCTATTGTTACATGAACACATAATGAATACGGAAGTATCAGTGAGGAAGTGATGTTACACACTTAAATTTCTTATACAGTATCTGTGTTCCTCCGGGTTCATGGCTATCATGTTCATCTTCTATAAATACCCATTCAAACTTTATTTGTTCTGGAGATGCTCCGTGTGTGTTGGGGATGGGTGAAGGCTGTGCACCTGTTTTTCACCATTTATCAGTGTTTTTGCTTTTGTAAAATTCAAGAGAATATTGCCATTGCCCCAGTCAGGCCCTAAGTAGTACCACATTAGGTATAGATACAAAAATTACACTCTAAAAGGACACGTAGCTGTGGTGGCATTATTTTTGCACATTGTCACTCAGAGTGAATGACACTGGCATTATACAATTCTTTACTATCTTATAATATTATAGCTGCCATTCAGCAGATCAACACTTGAACTCCCTGCAGGCAAATAAACACATCAAAGAAGCATTCAACAAGGCCTCTAGCTATCCAGGATAATTTAGAGCACTCCCTATTCAGGATAAATATTCTGCTTGGAAAAGGTTTTGGTGTTTGTCTAAGAACTGAACGTAAACATTAGTAGCCTGTATATAAACAAATATATCATAAAATGGGCTTACTTCATCGACAAAAAGCTGTGGTGTCCTTAGGCTTTTAAGGCATGCTGTAATCAATTTTGATAAGCTATGTCTCTTTCTCAAGTCATACAGCTTCTGTATTCATGCATACTCCATTCACATCTCTTATCACRTTTTGACTCCATGAGACCTTACAAATAACAGTTACTTAAAATGCAGCAGTCTATTTTTAGGCTTTTATTAAAAAAAAAAAAAAAAAAGTGTTTCACATTATGCCTGCCTTTTAGTCTGAAATTTTTTCCACATGCTCCAATTCTTATATGCATTAATTAATCCTATTCTCTTTTATTTTCTGCTTGCCATATCTGAGCTCACAAACATTAGCCCAAATCAGTAAATCTGCCATCATCCCACTATTTTAAAACAAGAGTAACAAAATAAAGGAAGGGTTTATGACTGAATCTCTCTTGGTCTATAAGGCTACACRCTACAGTTTATTCTTTCTTACATTTAAAATGCACATTTTTGATATCCAGCTATCAACTTTTATGTCTCCTGCTAATGGCACCAGTTCCTTCCAATCTCACTGCAAACATATTATTGTACTGATCCTACAATGAAAATGAACTTAACAGGGACACAAGAGGTCAGCCCAAATGAAACATGTAATTCATAACTGGAAAAAATATGCATAGTAAAAAAAACTAGGAAAGGAATGGAACAGAAACAGAAATTATCATGCTACTAAGCAGAGTTCCTAAGTTCTGACCATTGCACATCAGAAATAAATTTGCAGGAAGTACATAAAAAAAAGTGACAGAGAATCAATCAGATATGGAACAGAGTCTACATATGCAGAAAGAGTACATAGACCGAGACGACTCTGTTCTTGAGGAAAAAGAAAATGTGATAGATATGTGAAATCATGACTAGTGAGAAACTGAAAAGGAAACAATTGTTTAACATTTCTGTCGTGGTTTAACCCCAGCCAGCAACTAAGCACCACACAGCTGCTCGCTCACTCCCCCCCGCTGAGATGGGGGAGAGAATCGGAAGGGTAAAAGTGAGAAAACTCATGGGCTGAGATAAAGACAGACAGTTTAACAGGTAAAGCAAAAGCCATGCATGCAAGCAAAGCAAAACAAGGAATTCCTTCACTACTTCCCATGGGCAGGCAGGTGTTCAGCCATCTCTAGGAAAGCAGGGCTCCATCACGCGTAACGGTTACTTGGGAAGACAAACGCCATCAC
>JAYKAV010002923.1:212429-286259 GCA_035582835.1 Phoebastria nigripes
AGAGCATGGGAAGCTGAAAAGTCCTTGACTAGTAGACTACTTAGCAACAACTAAAAACATCAGCGTGTTATCAACATTATTCTCATACTAAATCCAAAACATAGCACTATACCAGCTACTAGGAAAAARATTAACTCTATCCCAGCTGAAACCAGGACAATTTCTCACATCATGACAATTAAAAGGGCCCCCAATTAAATCATTAGACAACAAGTTTTAAGGCAAAACAAAGAGGCTTCCTTACACTCCACATGCACTGAATCATATAACTGCCAAAGGATACTGTGGAGGCTGAGAATATAAATCAGATCAACCAAACACATTCAGTGAGGACACAATGCCCCCTGCGATTAAACGTAATAGTGCAAACATTACTTTGAGCTCATGAAACTCCTAATCAATGCTGAGCACTAAACACTCAGAGACTGTATCAAAAGATGATTACTCCATTTAATTCATGCATTACTTCTCTAAGCATCCTCTACTGGAATTTTGCCACTGGTCTTATTTCAATAGCAGATTTATATTCTTACAGGCTAGGTCTATAATGATATGCCACACAGCTTTTCTGACTAAGAAGAGGTTTTTGTCCATCCTATACAGTCTGACAGTCACTGTTCTAGCGCGAACAACTTTTTTTTAATTTACTAGCTACACAAAACCCAACCAATCAATGCCAAATGTCATGCACCACAGGAAAAAAAAAGTCTCCACATGTATTTTGTTTAAAAAAAAAAAAAATCACTTAAAAAAAAAAACAAACCAACAAAAAAAAGACACTCACCCTAATAGTTCCTAAGAACTTTTGCTAAACTTAAATAAGACACATCTTTCATTCCCTTTTTTGTTATATATTCTTTGCAGTGTATAATAGTGTTTTCTTGGAATTCACTAGCAACATGCAGATATCAAGAACTTTCTGTGCCTCAAAGCAAGCACCTTGGGAAGTTTGAAAGTAGCAGAGTCTGTTTATCCTGATCGTCCTTTTAAATTTACATCTCAGTAAAGTGAGAATGATAGCAAACTGCTACTTAACAACAGGAATTTTTCTTCGTCCACTTGTGGATAGATGATTTCGAAGTAGAAATGAATTTTTAATTTCTACTTTGACCAGGTTAGACAAAAAAAAAATTTCAAAGACAAATCTAGAGAGTTACAGACCAGCAATATTAGGCAGAACTCTAGAAATTCTTTGAAAGCAAAGTTGAGAATCCAAGTCACTCATTAGATTGGAGAAAGAAAACAGGGAATTGATGAAACATTTGTTTACACAAATTTAGTTTAGTCAGTTTAGAACAGACTTTTCCATGAAAAAAAAAAAAAAATTAGGAGACACTCTTGATCAAAGCTCAAGTTCTGCTTTTATTTACTTTCCCTTGCTTTGAAGTGTGAAAACTCTGCTTTTGAGCCTTGGCCTGAAGGAGTTAACATCAACTGAGCTCAAGACTGAGTGTAGAGAACTGGTGCACTCATACTTTTTGCAGTTCTTTGGGTTGATCAGCTATCCAAATAGCAGCGGTCGTCTTCACAGAAGACCTTGTACAGGACTCACCGACAGGTTTCTCATTAAGCATCATAGCTTTGACTCTTCTGTGCAGTTTGCCTCTCTCCTACCTACGAACAATCAACAAGTAGAGATGCTGAACAGGAACTAATTTAAGACTGCTGCTGAAGTAATAATATCCTTTACCAATATGATCCACAGTATTTTAAGTGAGGTTTAACATGTACTATAAATAGTATCATGGAAGGACCATTAATAAGCATCTGTGCTATTTTAAAACAACAGGTGGYGAGATCGTTTCACCACAGTTATGTACTTACCATATGTGTAAGTGGAAATTCTGTAGGAGGTAGAAGGCAAATGAGAGAATAGTTAGCAAATATATATATTATATAATATACATAATTATATAGATATATTAAGATGTATATGATCTCATTAAAGCTGCAGCACATTTTACAGGCTAGCTAACAGCTGCCAAGATAACTTTGATATACCTTTGGGTCTTTTGGAAAAGTTGCTAGAACAAAGATGTGACAAAAAAAAGCAGTCAAAGTAAGAGAAACTAAAATTGTATGTTGGAATTAGACCTATTTGCCTATCACATCTGATGAATCACTAGGACATTGTGCAGAAGGATGCGTAACTGTGCAAAGACCAGCCAGTTGCTTTAAAGCACTTCTGAACACAGGGCAGGTTAAATTGCCTGTAAATCCTGTAAAGCCAAGGAACAGCAATGTAGCCAATTTTAAAATTCATTTTAATAAAGGTTAGAAAACAAAACAAATTCTACTAGAGAGAACTACACCCTGGCTGACATGGAAATTCTTCCACTGCAGCTCTTCTGCAGAGTTCATGTTTTATACTTGGTTCACCCAGGGAAGAAGGGCAGAGATACCCTGGAATCATTTTACCACCACAGAAATGCAACCAGCTCAGAAATGCAGCATATCTTCAGTATGTTAGGGAGGACAAAGAACGCTATCATATCTTATTGACTCTACTGTATGAATTAAAGGAAGAAAAATGAAATTATTTGATCTGGCATTTGGCTGGGACATTTGCACAAACTCTYCTATAAGAGAGCCCATTTTGTGTTACTTTCTCCTCCAATATGTTTAAATTTAAAGACAGGGATATATACTGGAAGCATACAGTTCTTGTACAATCAGATCCTTTCTCTTATAATATTGTTTTAATAGAGTCATTTTGTAAGAGTATACAACATGAAGACTTTCTTGAAACTAGTCTCTCAGTGCATCATTAAATTAATACATATAAATGGATTCATGCTTGTGTTGCTGTCACACGCAGTCCTCTTCAAGAGAAAGGCTTAAATCAACTTGCTCATATCTCCTTATTTCAGATATTAAACTCAGGGGCTCATTACCTGGGTTGTGAGGTGCTGACTGACTTGATTAGTAAGTCTTGAATACAAGATAAAGAGATGTCTGTCTTGTTCCCACCACTATTATATTATAAATGGATAAAACTCTTAGTTCTCCTTAACAATTGCTACCTTTGCAGTTGACTGACCACTCACATAAAGATCTTCTATTGACAATAATTAAAGAGTCCAATATGAAATTCATCTGCATAGTAGGAGACGAAGTTTAACTTTATGCCTGGCATTTATTTCTCAGATGGATATTTTCTCTCACCTAGAAATGTTAGCTACTGCACATAAAGGGCATGCATTTAGAAAGTGTCAATACATTTGTTCTTCAGAAGAAAAAATGGTATCATTACTGTTAAAATACTCTTGACTGTTTGCACATGCTAAAGTACATACACTTAAGTTCACTGTATATCTGTCCACTCACACCCTGCTCAAGACTTCCTTTAAGGAATTCTTAATTTGGGGAAAATAAACCAACCCAAAGCCTAGTAACAACATAACTGAAAAATTACATGCTTGCTCTGGAATGTGGTTATTTCAGTTAGTTCAAACAGCACTTAGAAACATCAGCTTTAAACATTCTCATAATAGAAAATATATTAACTGAACTGTTTCATTTCAGCCCTTGGAAAGGGCCACAAATGAAATCAAACCTCTGCAACTTCAAGTGCATTCAAGGTTATGGGTTTTCCAGTTTGTCCTCCTAAGGAAACAAGCCTTATGCAAACATACTCAGCTGGCCCCCACTCATAAATTTGGTCAAATGAACCTGCTGGTTCAAAGGCTGACTGTGGCCTAGAAATCTCAAAGATAGTTAAGCTCTTACAAATTTGAAGAACTAACCCAGATGAAGAGTTCCAAAATAGCAGAACCTCTGAGGAAAAGGCAGCTAAATCTCAGCTGCTACCCAGTCTGTCTGGCATCAACCAGCTGGCCAACTAGGCTGTTCTTCCAGTCAGCGGGGCTGTTGCCCCAGATTAACCACAATAAAGATACTTTTCTTTGCTTGGCAGAGGGATGGAAGTCACTGTAAGAGAAGGAGGAAGAGGAGATCTGGAAGAGAAGTCTGTAGGAAGTGGATTTACATCAGTTACACCACCGAATTAAGTTCACACTGATAATTATATATACACATTTTTTCTATGGACACATGCACTCTTGCGTTTTACATGATTACACCACCTGTCTTTGGAGTACACATAAGATAAAAACAAAAGCAATTTAAGTTTTCAGTGTCAAACCAATCAGATGTACATTCACATGTATGATAATGTATGGCTCTTGGTCAACTACTCCTTCATCACTGCCACCACATTGTTTTAAAAAATGTTAACTAACAGTCTTTTGACACATTATTTAGGTTTGCCAGAGAGCACAAACAGCTAAATTTACTGTGCTAATATTGTGTCAACATTAGTGAGTACTCATACTACCCTCTTGTATTTACAAGAGCAGAATGGGAGACCATTACTTGATGCTCTCCTCAGTGAAGAAATTGCCTTTATACAGAACAGGTGGACTAATATGAGAAGTATCTGAACTCAGCTACATGGTTTCTTTTTCCAGCCAAAGGTAATTAGAGGAGAAATCAGCAATCAGAAATTGCAACCACTGAGACAGGCAGCCATGCTCTTTTCTAGAAAGGAAAAAACAGTAGAGATGTCATAACTCAGACTCCCAAGTGTTTTACAGGAACAAAGTAAATGTTTGGTAGATGAAAGATACAGGTTTGATGGAATGAGAATTTTTTTCTAGCTTGAAATGCATACATTGGATGGGCCATGGAGTGCTTAAAAGGAACAAGCTTATTCAGGGTCATAGTTAATGACTGTTCTTCAGAGCAAAGATTTGTCTGTTGAACTGATTTCTGACACTGCAATTCACCAGTCACTCTTTGTCTCAGCCTTGTGAAGCCTCAGTTGTCTTTTATACACATTTCCTGTCTCTGTAGCCATCATTCGCCTTCTGCGTACCCAGCAACAGTACGGAGGCAAATACATGCATTTAAACATCTTCCCAGAAATAACAACAACAGACCAAGCAACTGCCTGTTACTCCCCTAAGTATTACTTTTATCACTCTAGCACCATGACCAGAGGCTTCAACCACAACTGGGTTGCATGAGCTGCTCTGTGAGCACATAGTATAACAGGATCCTTTAAGATGAACATACAAGTAAATAGACATTGAATAAAATAACCTTCAGCTTCCAATATCCTGCTTCCGTTTTTCATTAAGAACAGATTAATACCCTATCCTTTTCTTCCCAGAAGCACAATCATGGTTTTCACTTCCAAACCAAACCCCATTGAGCCATTAACCATTACTACATGCAGATAGCACTCATTCTAATGATCTGTCTCTGCATGCCAACCCTAGCCTCCTGTATTGACATGCCTGCTTTAGAGCAACCTTTTTCAGAGCAGAACAAAGGAAAAACAAAACCAAAAATCACCAACATATCAGACAGAGACATAGGCCAGGCAGATTTTCCCTTTCTACTCAATTCCAAAAGACCATTCATCTAATGTTAAGACCTGTGTACGTACCACAAGCAATGTGCAGTGTCAATGGCCAAGCTACAATGCTGCATGTACTCTTGTTTTTCCACTTCTGAAGGTGATATGATGGAAGAGCAACTCACTAATTCTTCCATTTAGCAAGCAAAGGCATTTGAATTTTGCTGCTATTTTGTTTGTCCCAAACCTTGTGCTAGACGATAAAAATGGAAAAAGGAAAAAAACACAAACTTAAGTCCCCGAAAAAGTCAACAGAATCCATTTTGGTATAAGGGCTGATTCTCCAACTTCTTCTACACTCCCTTTAGTTTCCTGTGAAGCGACTTCCAAATCCAGGAATGTAAGTGAGACGACATCCTTTTTTGCTCCTATTCCCCTGAAACCCTTCTGCCCTAAGATGTCTTCCCCGTCACTTGAGGAACGCACATCGGACTGGAGAGAGCAAGAGGAAACCCGGAGCGCAGTCCTGCACCTGTCGCAGTGCTCCACAGTCCTTCCCACTTTCGCGCCCATCCTGTGCTACGCCACGGACCAAATGCCCCCTCCACGCGAGTGAATCCCTTCTGACAAGGGTAAAGAAAGCAGCCCGGGCTGCTGAGCAGAGAGMTGGCACGGAGCCACTGCACATCCTGGCAATAGAAGATAAAATGCAACACTGTGGCGCTTCTGAGAGGGCAGCCTTTCTGCTTTTGGAGGGAACCACAGGAGAAGGAATAAGAAGGAAGGAGAAGGAAGCTACATGCCTGAGCACAGCTCCAGTCCCTGCCTGCGCGCACGCAGCACGGCGGCCGTTTCCCGGGCCGCCAGCCCGACCTTCCCCGCGCTCGCAGCGGGCAGGCAGCGGCCCCGGCAGCTGGGCGAGCCGAGGCGGGTGGCTCGCAGCGGCAGCATCGCGGCTCCCCAGCCGGGCAACGCCGCAACGCTCGCCGCCTGCCCCCGCACACGCCCCCGGCAGCTCCCGCTCACCTTTCCAGCGACCGGCTCAGCGCATCTTCCTCCCTCCCTCCCGTAGCGGCTGCTCGTGGCGGCCCAGAGCCCCTGGGTCGGCGGAGCGGGGTGCCCGGCGCTGCCCCTCCCTCAGCCGGCGGCAGCTCCCGCTGTCACTTCACCCCCACATCCCGCCGGCGGCAGCAGCGGCGGCAGCTGCTGCTCCTAAATTCACGGCGCTCCGGCGGCATGAAGTCATCCTCCCCGCCCCCTCCCCGGGCCGCCGCACTCCGCTCCCGCCGCGGAGGGGGAGACGGCCCCTCCGCCCGGCCGCCCGAGCCCCGCGGGGCCCTGGCGCTCCACCCCCACGCGAGGGGCCGGCAATCCCGCGGTACCACACGCACCCCGCTGCACGGGAGGCTGCGAGGGGCGGCACGGTCCCCCGGCGGCGCGGCTGCGGGTCGGGGGTCCCTCCCCGGGCACGGCGGCAGGATGGGCCGCTCCGCCCCGCGCCAGCCTTCCCCTCTCGGGAGTCCSCTCAGCGGGCTGTGGGGAGCGCGGCCCTCCCGCCCGCGACGCGCTCCAACCGGCGCCCCCGTGCCTGGCACTGAGGCCTCGCCGCCTTGCCCAACCCGGTCGTACCGGGCTAAGCGGCGAGGAACGGGGGAGGGCAGGCTCCCGCAGCGCTGCGAGGCCGGAGCCAGGAGAGCCTCCTCTCGGGGGAGGGGGGGTGTCTGCGTGTGTGCGTGTTTTTTTGAAGGAAAATCTGCAGTAATCCCTTGTGTGTGGGCGCCCAGCTCTCTGCCTCCCCTCCCGGCCTCAGGGCGCACAGGCGCTCTGCAGCCTGTGCCCCTAAAAAATGCAGCTGTTTCTGGGGTGGAGGGGAGTTTCTTTGCCAGTGGCTCTTGCTTCGTGCCTGGGCGGGAGAGCGGAGTGAAGGCACTGCATTCAAGGTCACCAGGACACACTTCTCCCTTACCAAGGCCGTCCTGGTATTTTTAAGATCCACCAGTAGGCAGTATGTCTATTTTTGTTACTTACAGAGTGCTGTGCACGTATTGGGTAACTGGCAGGCTCATAAAAAAGGCTGGATTCCTGTCACAGTTTATAATCCCACAAACCCATCCCATGTGCAGGACAAGCACAGCTATGTTTCTGCATAAATAACACCAGGCAGTTCGGTTCAGATAGATACACGTGTTGCCAAATCATTGTAGTCTGAAAGCATTTTGTATTTCACGAGCAAGGCAGGGTTGTGTCTGGTCAAGAAAAGTCCTGCTGGACGAGCTCCCCGGAAAATGCAAATGTTGTGAGCACAGGTGTTTCCAAGGCACTGCGCCTGCTCTGTTGACCGGGTAGCCAAGTGGTGCCTCAGCAAGGTTTGGGAGTATACCTGAGTGGGAAATGTTGATGTTTTCCGCGGTGGTGAGGTCTGAAACAGGAGAAGAGCTCCTTCAGCGGCCTGGGTGTAGACAGGAAGGTTGTCTGTAGTGGTAGAGGAAAGCAGAAAAGGGGAGAGAATCTCATTAAGGTAAGGATCTTAATCGCTGCCTCTCACATGAAATATAAAAACTCTGAGCCTGAGTTCCCTTTTGGAAATTMATTGTGTTTATTTTTGTAGTGATTATCGTAAGGCTTTTAACTGTGCCAGTGTCTTCGGTTTGATTCCCTGGGCCTGTGCAGTCCCACAGTTGCACTAATTGGGCTGCTCCTGTTTACTCCCTGCCTTGAACCTCTTCTGTTGATTGGCATTGCAGACCTGAATGTGCAGCACTGGCAGCATTTCAACAGTGATATTTAATCTCTGTTTACAGTATGTTAGGTTAGGTGATTAAAGGCTCATCTCCACATACACAGAGGAGCTCAGGTGCATGCGGGCAGGCGGGGGAGCCCCAATAACTGGGTCAGAGAAAGGGAGCCCCTGCCCAGCCCCTCCCAGGGCTGTCCCAGGGGAGCCTCAGCTCCATGGGGCTGGGGGGACACCCAGCAGTCAACCAAAAAGCTCTGTGCATCGCTTCACAGATTGAGGGGGTTACTGCCTAGGGGTACAGGACACATTATGGAATGCATAATAGGAAGAGCATTTTGGGATTGTACAAGGCTTATTATGGGATGTTTAGGGCAAGAACCAAAGGTGGGGAAAGGAAAGGATCAAGGTGATATGGGAATGAGCAAGTGTGGGAAAATAGTGGGATAAGGAGGTAAATAGGGCTAGTCCTGTGTAAACAGGCTGCTTGTCAGTACACTTGTCTGGCTATGCCCTGCGCCTGATCAGAGCAGCCGCTCCTGTCTTCTCATTAAACTCTATTTCTAACTCCTTTACTGGGTGAGAGGACTCCCTGTTCTGTGTGTGTGTGTCTATATGGGGTGTAAGTGCCAGCAGCAAGAGTCACACCTCAGGTCATAGGGACCCATGCCAGAGAGGAGCACAGGATTACACCRTTCATGCCATCTGTGTTTGCTTGAGTGTTTGTGTCTATGTTGATCTGTGTGCATATTTATATATATATTTGTGTATACATGCATAGTGTGTGTGTGCGCGCGCCTATTAGGAATATGTGCTCAGACTTGCTCCTGACTAGACCTAGGAAAATGGAGCCATGGCAGCCTCTCTTCTATTGGGCTACCTGGTTCAGCAACTCCTAACACAATCCACTAAATGATTAGTGTACTAGAAAATCCTTGATCTGTGCAAAAGTAAGAATTATTATTATATAATTATTATTATTTCTTTGTTAGCAGTAAATTCCACAGTCAAGAGGAGTAAATGCTCCTGGCCCAAGAGTATTTATTAGTACTATTCAATATACATAAATACAAAAAAAAGGAAGGACACATGGGCAAGAATCCTATAGAATTTGATTTTAGTAGAAAAACATATAGGTGTGCATCATTTAGCAACATTCAGAGAGCCTGTTCTACTCAGAGAATATAGTCTTCCATTTAGTAATCATGGATTCAATCAGTTTACAATAAATGCAAATATAAATACAAATTGATTGAAATCTAAGCATTTCAGCTTTAAAAGGGTACACTGTAGGCAAAATAGAAGGAACTAGTTAGTGAAATCAGTTGAACAGTTGAATATGGGGAAAGCTTGGAAATTTCTTTAATAAGTCAGAATAACAATGTATAAGGAAGAACTCCAGACTTAACTGCAAAGGGGGTGACTTCAAACAAGAAATTAGAAGTAGGCTGTCAACCAACAAATGAAGAGAAAGTTGTGGCTTAGAGGTTAGAAATAGCAAGGGTGAGGTGAGATTTGCCAACATTCAAATTAAATTAGATGATTGTGAAATAAATAATAAATAGTAAAATGTGCATCACCTGTAAAAATGTAAAGAAATCCTGAAATGAAGAAGTTGAGCTCTTTTTTAGTGAGGATGGGGTGAAAAATCTAGGCTCTCTCCCTCAAACTGAGCACTTCGCTTTCCTGATAATTGCTGGCTGGAGTAAAGGGTGGAGCGAAGGAAAAACAATGGAGGGGAATGAATGAATGTATACAAATGGATGTTACTGTTTTTACAGTGAAACTAAAATCAAAAGAGTGTGTTCAAGTCAGAGGAGTAAATCTCCATCTAAATGTAATGGAAAAAAATATGGTATAAAATCTCAAGAAATTTGTATAAGTCAAAGGTGGTACTCTATTCCTGGAGATTGTCAGACAGTACCAGTATTTAAGAAATGAGAAGAGACCTAGGAAATTTCAGTTACATGAGCTAATTGGTGGTAGCATGCAACACTGAAATTCAGGGATGTTTCTACTGTGGAACCCATTTAATAAATTGCAGAATGTAGGGATAGGTGTCAGGTAGATATAGTATACGTGTAAGAGACTAGGAATATGAAGGATGGCAAAAAGTTGTCCTGTTAAGGCAAGACGTCATTCTGGAGAAAAGCTAGGGGTAGCATTTCAAGAGTAATCTTGGATTTGATTTCATTTAACATTTTCAGTAGTCGTCTTGGCAAGTTAGTACAAATGAATTAAATTTGGATAAGAAACACTATCAATATACAGGATGTTTGGAAAAACATACTAACCAGATGAGGAGTAAAATCACAGAATTGGGATGAAGTTTTAATGAAAAAAGCCAAAAATTTTAGCTATACACTGGAGACTCATCAGCTGGAAATCACAAAGGAAAAGAAAGAAAAATTCAGAACTATTAGATGATCATAGGATGACTCTGAGCTAGTGGTGTCGTAAGTTTTGAGAAAGGAAAATGTATTTTGATCACATATCAACTGAGGCTAGTATAGATATGGAATTTTGTTGACCTGGCTATATCTCTTCTTACCTGTTTGAGTTTGCTGTGGCGACACTTCTCAGTAGAAAGTGTGTTACAATTAACAAATAGCTTTACAGAAAGCTATTTCTTCTTTGCGATTAACTAGTGACTTGCAAACACTTAGATCAAGTGGCCAAATAGTAAGTGTGTGTCCAGCCATACACTAATTTGAAAAATAAGAACAAATGGCAAGAATCAAGTCCATCCACAGAATAATTTGTAGGAAGTGTGTAAACAGGACAAGTATGCATGTATAAATGAGCTGTGAATTTTAACAGTAAAGTGGAGAGGAAGATCACTTCATACATTGCCTCTGGGTTTGACTTCAGTGTCTCTGTAACGTAGCGAATGTGTGTGTATTTCCTGAGTTCCTGGTCTATGTTCAGAGACAGAGTAAGGTAAACTCCCATGGGCCTACTTTTCATTTCAATTTTACCTAGGCATTTAATACATCAAGAATGATAGAATCATAGAATAGTTTGGATTGGAAGGGACAGGTCATCTAGTTCAACCCCGCTGCCATGGGCACGGACATCTTCAACTAGATCAGGTTGCTCAGATCCCCGTCCAACCTGACCTTGAGTGTTTCCAGGGATGGGGCATCTACCACCTCTCTGGGCAACCTGTTCCAGCGTTTCACCACCCTCAGCATAAAAAATTTCTTCCTTATATCTAGTCTAAATCTACCCTCTTTTAGTTTAAAACCATTCCCCCTTGTCCTGTCGCAACAGGCCCTGCTAAAAAGTTTGTCCCCATCTTTCTTATAAGCCCCCTTTAAGTACTGATAGGCTGTAATAAGGTCTCCCCAGAGCCTTCTCTTCTCCAGGCTGAACAACCCCAACTCTCTCAGCCTTTCTTCATAGGAGAGGTGTTCCATCCCCCTGATCATTTTTGTGGCCCTCCTCTGGACCTGCTCCAGCAGGTCCATGTCTTTCTTATGCTGAGGGCTCCAGAGCTGGATGCAGTACTCCAGGTGGGGTCTCACCAGAGCAAAGTAGAGGGGCAGAATCACCTCCCTCGACCTGCTGGCCACGCTTCTTGTGATGCAGCCCAGGATACGGTTGGCCTTCTGGGCTGTGAGTGCACATTGCTGGCTCATGTCCATCTTTTCATCCACCAGTACCCCCAAGTCCTTCTCGGCAGGGCTGCTCTCAATCCCTTCATCCCCCAGCCTGTATTGATACTGGGGGTTGCCCTGACCCAGGTGCAGGACCTTGCACTTGGCCTTGTTGAACCTCATGAGGTTCACATGGGCCCACTTCTTGAGCTTGTCCAGGTCCCTCTGGATGGCATCCCATCCCTCAGGTGTGTCGACCGCACCACTCAGCTTCGTGTCTGCAAGTCTGCAAACTTGCTGAGGGTGCACTCGATCCCACCGTCTATGTCATTAATGAAGATATTAAACAGTGCACTTTGTCCCAGTATGGACCCCTGTGGGTCGCCACTCGTCAGTGATCTCCATCTGGACATTGAGCCGTTGACYGCTACCCTCTGGATGCGACCATCCAACCAATTCCTCACCCACTGGACAGTCTGCCCATCAAATCCGTATCTCTCCAGTTCAGAGAAAAGGATGTTGTGGGGGACCGTGTCAAAGGCCTTACAGAGGTCCAGATAGACGACATCTGTAGCYCTTCCCATGTCCACTGATGTAGTCATTCCATCATAGAAAGCCACTAGGTTGGTCAGGCAGCACTTGGCCTTGGTGAAGCCATGCTGGCTGTCTCAAATCACCTCCCTGTCCTCCATGTGCCTTAGCATAGCTTCCAGGAGGATCTGTTCATGATCTTCCCAGGCACAGAGSTGAGACAGACTGGCCTGTAGTTCCCCGGGTCTTCCTTTTTCCCCTTTCTAAAAATGGGGGTTATGTTTCCCCTTTTCCAGTCAGTGGGAACTTTGCCGGACTGCCACGACTTCTCAAATACGATGGATAGTGGCTTAGCAACTTCACCCGCCAGTTCCCTGAGGACCCGCAGATGGATTTCATCAGGTCCCATGGACTTGTGCACCTTCAGGCTCCTTAGGTGGTCTTGAACCTGATCTTCTCCTACAGTGGGTGGCTCTTCATTCTCCCAGTCCCTGCCTTTGTCTTCTGCRGCTTGGGTGGTGAGGCTTGAGCACTTGCTGGTGAAGATCGAGGCAAAAAAGTCATTGGGTACCTCCACCTTCTCCATATCCCGAGTAACCAGGTCTCCCATTTTGTTCCGGAGAGGGCCCACATTTTCCCTAGTCTTCCTTTTATCCCCGACGTACCTGTAGAAGCTTTTCTTGTTGCCCTTGACGTCCCTGGCCAGATTTAATTCTRTCAGGGCTTTAGCTTTCCTAACCCGATCCCTGGCTGCTCAGACAAATCTATGCCATAGGTTGTATAGCACTATTTAATAGGTTATGGGAGCTTTCTGAAGCTCTCTTGTTAGGAAATAGTTCATCACGCTCTTGCTCACATATACATATGTGCGCATATACTTATGTAGAAAGTATGTAAGACTCTTCATGAGCATTAGGACCTTCAGGAAGTTCCTAATAGAAAGAAGTCTCCTGGAGCTGACTTAGCTTTTTTACCACTTTGCTTGGTATCAGTGGTAAAAAYGGCATAGACCACGAGGGTTGGTAAAAGTGGATCTGATTTACAAGACGTCTTACTAATGAAGGCATATCTTATGTGGAGAACTGTTGTGGTTTAGCCCAGGTAGGCAGCTCAGCCCCACACAGCCACTTGCTCGTGACCCCCTGCAATAGGATGGGGAAGAGAATTGAAAGGGTAAAAGTGAGGCAACTCGAGGGTTGAGATGAAAACAGTTTAATAGGTAAAGCAAAAGCTGTGCGCACAAGCAAAGCAAAACAAGGAATTCGTTCACTACTTCCCATCAGCAGGCAGGTGTTCAGCCATCTCCAGGAAAGCAGGGCTCCATCACGTGTAACAGTTACTTGGGAAGGCAAACACCATCGCTCTGAACGTCCTCCCTTCCTCCTCCTTCCCTGCAGCTTTTATTGCTGAGCACAATGTAATATGGTATGGGATATCTCTTTGGTCAGTTGGGGTCAGCAGTCCCAGCTGTGTCCCCTCCCAATTGCTTGTGCACCCCCAGCCTACTCACTGGTGGGGTGGTGTGAGAAGCAGAAGAGGCCTTGACTCTGTGTAAGCACTGCTCAGCAATAACTAAAACATCCCTGTATTATCAACACTGTTTTCAGCACAAATCGAACCATAGCACCATACAAGCTATCATGAAGAAAATTAACTCTACTGCAGCCAGAAGTAGTACAAAAACATAAGAAGATACGAGGACCACTGCACATAGGCATCTTTAAAATTTATATTCCTGAAACTAGGAAAATTGGTTGTACTGAGTATAAAAAAGAACTCTGATCTCCCATCCGCTTTTTTCTGCCTAAATAGCCCACCTCTTATGGACCTGCTTATGTGGCAGTTACCTAGGTTAGGTTCTTTTCGTGTGTTCCAAAATTCTAATGCTTTTGGAGTCTCTGCAGTGCAAGCCAATGTGGTATTTCCCGGAGGACAATAGATAATTCTGTTATAACCAGTTTATTTATCATAGTTTGCCATAAGCTTTTTTTTTTTTCCTTTTAATATTAAACTAGGTACTGATGTACACTTTAATAACAGGTTTTTCTGGATTTCTTCAGACTGCATTTAAATTAAATCAAGACAATGAATAAACAGTTCTTAGGAAATTTTACYGGTTTTTATAACAGATCTGGGCAAAAATTTTACATAAGCTTTCAAAAAATGACAGAAAAAACAATTGCCACGTGTCACCAGCAGTGCAATATAAGATATTGAACATTATTTTACAATTCCCATGGAGAACATAGTAAGTGCAATCCCTACTGGATATCAAAACAGTCTTACTGATGTTGAAATGCAATGTAAGAAAGCATCATAAGAACCCTTAGTTATCCCTCTTAATAAGTTAATGTCCATCTGATCCCTCTGACACCATTTAGGTGAAATAATTTTAGGTGCCACAAATAAAATTATGCACAAAATAAAAATTGCTATAGGCTTTCTATTAAGAAGAAACAGTACTTACAAAATGTAGATGTTGGAAGTATTGTTTCAGCAGGTATTTTTTAAAAGCAAATAGACTAAGCTGTCTCTCCATGACCGCTGTTTCAATTCCTTACTCTTTCTTTCTTTATTCTTTCATTTCCATTATAGCTTGTTATGTATAGATATGCCTGTAAGTAAATTAAGTAAATGAACACATTTTGTTCAATTGGTTGTATTTAGGAGGTGTAATGTGTATGGCAGAAATAGTAACCCAAAAGTAGTATGATGATGGTGATGAACATTGCAAGAGGAACTGCAATGTCAACAATACCCAAACAGACTTTCTTGTAACTAAAACCATCATCAAGAAAATATATTTAAAGTAGTGATATGTATCTGCAATCATTTCCAAACCATTTGGGAGGGAATAATTATTTAACTCATTCTGATTGATTACTTGATTATCAAAATAATATGAATTAAAAGGCAAACAAGTCATGCTGCATTCAGTACATCAGTTTCTAATCTTCAGCAACAGGAATTTTCAAGTAATATGATCTGGTTGTAAACAGTTTAGAAAACCAAACTCTGGATGCAGACAGCCTTTGCCAGTGTTTCTCAGTATCCTCCTCTTAATGCTGGTTGCAGATTTTCTTAGACTAGGATACTCAAGTTTTCAAGGCAGGGACTGTCAATGTTTCAGTTTGTACAACATTGTTAGGCCCTTGCAAAATGCACTGATGATAATTTGCGACACTTGTGTCTCTACTATGATGTTTTGACTTTTATGCGTAAGACCCAGTTCTACCCTAAGTTACAAGTTGTTTCAGCTGAAGGTAGTGGAAGTTGTGCATTTACAGGGGTAGAGCCTGGCCCTTAGCCTCCTGACATCAATAGGAACAGATGTGTTCTCCTTTTTTTTCCCTTGGGGCTTCCAGCATTGTCTTAGTACAAAGGAGTCTGATTTTCTTAACGCTTTAATAGCAACCTGCTTGGGTTTTCTCATTTTCTACTGTCAGCTTCATTGCTTGCTTATACATTTTCTAAACTTTGTAGGAATAATAGTCCTATAGTAGCATTTTCTGTGCTTAAAAATACATTACTAACATTGTAATATAAAGCATCCTTCCAAGTGGGAAAAACAGCTTATAATAATATAATACTGTTATAATGCATGTGCCATAAGGAGAGAAATTAAGATTGTACCAGCATTCTCAATTCTGGCATTAGCCATAATGTTTTCTGAGCGCTTGACTTGTCAACCTTAGGTTTTTCACATTTTTAGATGTAGTATGTGCAAGCTGTTCTTTTTAAAGAAAAAAAATACTGTCGTGTGACAATTCTGATACCTACATAGGTCTTCAGTATGTTTACTTATGTGAATGGATATCTAGTGATCTAGTGAAAGTTGTCCCTGCCCATGGCAGGGGGGGTTGGATTAGATTATCTATAAAGATCCATTCCAACCCAAACCATTCTATGATTCTATGATATTTAAGTGAAATGTAGTACTTTATGTCTTGATTCCACAACTATTTGTCAACAGTGGAAAAGCAAAAATTGGAGAATCTTGACATATGTTGTTCATGCCCTCTTCTAACTCCATCTTTTCATCCTCTTGGATCTTCAACCTAATTCCCATCTTCAGGTTTCTCATACCAGTCCCCACAGACGTTAGTTGTTCTTCATTCTTTCTGCTAGTATTCAACATAGCTCCTCTCTAGGTCATGGGATTTTCCACTTCCTAATAATATATGGTGGAACAAAGAAAATAGAGGCTCTGTAGTTCAGTCTCACTTCATCTCTTCACAACTGCCAAGTGTCATTTTGGCTTGTCACCATATCCCTTCATCTCTTTCTGAAAAGCCTGAGCCGATGTACTCCTCTTAGCAGAACCCTTTCCTTGCTTACGTGTCCTTTGCATTTGAACTTTGCATCTTCCTCTTCCATGCAGTCTGGTGCCAGATAGAGTGAGTTGGCTGTCAGAGAGCAAAAGAGGTGAAAACTTCAGGTTTCCAGAGCTGGTACTAGGTAAGTAGTTAATGAAAAGTCTTACTGACTCTGCTCTGGAGTGTGCTTTGTGAGAGTGGGATCTTAGAAGTGGTGGTTGCTAAAACTCCCCAGTTCTCTCTGAGCATGTTTTCAGACTTTTAAGGATTTGGATATGTCTGAATCTGAGTGATTAGTTCAGTTCCTCATCCAAAGCATGTGGACTAAAGAGAGCTCATCCGATTTGTTTTTATTCTGGTTGGAGTTACCCTGACAATTTTTGGAAAAAAAAATTTTCTTATGACATTAAAGTACATTTTGAAGCTCGCACAATTCTGAAATTTATAGGTCAAATGGTTAAAATTGGTAAAGTTATAAACAAGAGTAAAAGAGTCCAGTCCAAAGTGGTGAGTAACTCCTATAATAGATAGGCTATTCTCAGTATGTATCTGTGTGCAGTGTCCACATTTTGTTTTTAATTTGATGCCTTTCTGTCTTACTAATATGCTCAGGAGTTCAGCCTGCAGTCATATTTAGCATTTGATGTACAGCCTGTATTTCTTTGACTGTCATTGATACAGATTTAAAATTTTGTAAAGTTCTAGTCCTGATTTTCTTTCAGATTTCTTCCCTTACACCTGTTTGTTTTAGTGGAGGAACCCCTTTAATACTGGAGTCAGTGAGTCCAGGTACTTATTGTTACGTACAAGCCTTTAAAAAGAGATTTGTCCAAAAGATTGTCCTCTCCACTCTTCATTTTGCAATGCAGCACAGAGCATCTTGCAATACAGATAAGATCTTTAATTTAGAAAAAAAAAATTAAAAAATTACTGCCAAAAGTTGCAGTGCATAACAGGGAAGAGAGAAGCAAAGACCGTGAGAGCTTCCAAAACCTGGTGCCTTTGCAGATGCAGAGAATTTGACAGCAAAAATATGCCACAGTGATCCTGTATACTTTAGGTTATCATTCACTGCCAAAACAGTTAAAACCAGCCAAGAAACACGAGAACCGTGTCTGTCTGACCAGAGAAAATACATCTTTTCCTAATCCCAAATCTAGCACAACCCATGAGTCGCGTTTTAGGCAGATTTCTCAGTAACATGCCAGCACCTCTAAAACTTTGTCTAAAGCAATTTCTAAAACTGAAGAATGCCTGTTTTGATTCTGTGTATTAGCTTTGCTTCCTGTTTCCCTTTCTGTATCCCTTTCTGTTCAGTATTCTTGGGCAAAAAATTTCAGTTCAGAATTTAAAAAAAATAAATTCAATTTTGGATGGTGGCTAATCTTAGTTTTCTAAATAACAGAAGCTTGTGGGTTGCTTGTAGTTTTTAAATGTTTGTGAGGAGGTGGCAGTTAAACATATGCAGTTCTCCTGGTTTTCAAGACATTTGCAGTTCTCAGTTGTTTCTTTGGGTGCCATCTACTGAAACTTTCGTTTAGGTCCCTGCTCCTGCCTTTTCCTGTACAAGTGTAATTCTTCCTGACTTTAGTGCAGTCAGGACAACATTGGACATCTGGAGTTTGAGTTGGTTGATAGTCATCCTGAGGAATATTTTTGTATCGGTTAAGACATCTGCCTGTTTCCTGAGAAATCTTTTCATTGTTGTACAGGTGTGTATATTTAATGATTTTTTTTTCCCCAGAACAGAATAAAAGAAGCAGTTTCATTACTGATAAGTGCTGTGCCCAAAGCTGGTCAGTGGTTTTGATTAATGCAGTTGGGGTGTTGGGCCTTTCTGCTTAAAAATAATTATTTCCCAAACCAAGTACTTTAGTGATTCTGTATCAATGCTAGTGAATCTTTTCCTCCAAAACATAGTTTTATAAGAAGTAATTGACTTGTAATTTTTTTGGTTTAATTTTGCTGTTTCATTTCTGAGTGTATATTGGAAAATTCTGTAACTGCTCCTTGTGCCTGCCTACTCACAAGCTCAATGCCTCCATAGGAATCCCACTTTCAAGTCAATCTTCTGTTGTGACTGTGGATTTATTTGATTGGAATTATTATCTGTTTATGTTCCTAGAGCAAACTGTGTCAGTCATGAAACAGATGAAACAATAATCTTTTGGAGATTACTTTCTCAACAATAGGTTAATGGGATATTGTTTTGTAGGATGGGAAGAAAAAGGAGACCAGAAAAATAGTACAAATTTCAGCAAGAGCTGAATGGAAGGTACAACTTTCACAAAATCCTTCTGCAAACRTTTTTTCTCTGGTCAAAAAAGAAAGGATTACCAGGGAAGAACTTGTAAGAGATTTAGTTGCTGTTTGAATGAGCTCAGATATTATTGTGATAAACAGGGGAATAAAATTGTACAATAGGTTGAACATTGACATTTTACGATGTGTGGAATTTCATTGTACTTGTAGAGATATGAACACCCAGACAGATAAAATTATATAAAATGAGTCATGAATATCCACACAGGCAGTATCTTGCAGAGGTAGTATCAAATTACATGACAGTGGAGCAGCAGAGCATGCTCCATCTGAAGAGAGCCTTTGGACAGTGTATGCTAGCTATCTCAAGGCAATAAAAGATTAAATAAGTGGATAAGTAGCTGAATAGCATAGACTTGTAACTTGCAATTTGTAGGCCAAATGTATCTTACTTCTAGTTTTGCTAAATCAGACCTCTGAAGCCGATGCCCACAGTTTTATTCACTTCAGTTTCATAAGCAACTAGTTTTCATCATTCATTGTATCTTTAGGATATAATCAGTACACATAATCCAAACTGCGTCCTTTTTGAAATTGGAATTTTGCTATTTTTTGCAAATAAAAAATGTGATTTGAATTACCATAGCACGAAAAAGCTTTGATCCTAGATCAGGATCTGATTAGGCCAGGCACAGTACAAAAATAGCCACAAAACAAGATGTTTTCCTGTGTGGCTTACATTCAAAGGATCAAGACATTGGATAGTAGGATGCAGTTGCGTAGTTCAGTCCTGGTCTTCCCCGATATGCAAGAATCATAACACAGGAGCAGCCTAAGTACTCATTTTTTAAAGACATCATAAAAAGAAAGGGAATAGGGATGGTAATGAGATGACTAGTGAAGGTGTCCCATCTCAGGTCTAGAAGCTTTGCATGTGAAACCACAAATATAGGAATGTACAGAAATGAATACTGCAATCAAAGTGACGAGATAAAAGCTCATTGCTGTAACAATGCACTGACTTTGTACAAGCAGGGCCTGTGCCAAAGCCAAAAAAGGACATTGTGGTAATTCATAAGAACATAAATGAGGTTTTTGATTGCATGGCTAAATAGGAAAAAAAACCCAAACATATTTTAGAAATGTTTTGAAGAGAGACCATGGAGCTATAGTTGAAATAAGGTACAGAAGGACAACAGAGGGAGAGTAAGGACAGAACTCTAGGAAGGTAAAGACAGGAGTTAAGAAAGCTACCTTAAGGGCCACCCTAAAAGAAGTGGGAAGAGACCAAGAACACTGCTTCACAAAAATGAAGAAAGGACAAGATTGCGCAGTCAGCAGGTTAAAAGTCAGARGGGAGTAGGAAGTACTCCTGGTTCTGAGATTTTGGTAGAGTGGTGGGAGGACAGAGCAGAAGCTTGGTCTTTCCTAGTTTTTTTTTCCCTAAAAATTCCCTCCCTTTAGTTTCTTAAAACAGCTACTGCATACATCGATAATACCATTCATTTTTTAGCTTGCTCTAGAATCTGCGTTTTCAGGGATTTAGCAGATATATTGCCACTATATTGCAGGGCTTTTCAGCTGAAAGTTGTCCTTAGATGGAGAATAAACTCTCAATTTTTACAATTATTTTATTTCAAATGTCTCTAAGAGACTTTGAGTTATGATTTTCCATTTAATTATTGTAGAAAACATTTTCTAAATTAAAACTACATCCAAAATGGAACATATCTTTGTAGTATGGACTTTGCAATACTTAATTATGAAATGTCAAAGAAATTTATCAGAATGTGAGACATTAAAGAAGATCCTTTTACAAACAGCAACAGCAACATTTCTACACCTTAAGTGTTTAATGCTGGTTACCTGTGAATGTTTTGCACAGATAATGTCCTTTTGTTAATTTTGCAGCTACAACAATCTTCATTGAGCTAGATGGTTCATTGTACTTTTAATCTTAAAAGAGACAAAATTGGTAGACCAAGAGATTTGTCATTATTGCTGCAATCGTCATTGAGAGAGAACTCTGTTGGGCAGACTTTGAGATACTGTCTAAAACTCGGAGTAGGCAATGTCTCTATTGAATCTATAGAACCAAAATTATAAATTTCATTCCTTGGTGTACAATAAAAACCCCCCACATATTCATGATGTGAGGTAAAATATGCACTAGAAAGTAAAGGTACATTGATAATCTTTGGTAGTGAGAATGATTAACTTCTTGCAGCTTGAGGAGTTCTCAAAAAAAGTCTGGACCCCACAATGTCTTGGATGTTGTACATACATATAATAATAAAGCCAAGATCCATGTCACCTAGATTCTGCCTTACCTTGACCCTCAGTATCTAAATTTTGCTCAAGTCTGAGCTGGAGTGGCTCTCCAGAGACTACTTATCCTCCTTGACTGTCTTCAGAATTCCTTGTATACCTAAAATGAGGGCCTGGGAATACTCAGGAAAAACCCTGACTGAGCATAGAGATCCTTGGCTTTTGCCTAAGCCCTACTCAGTCTAGAGTTTGTGTCTGCTTACTTAAGCCCTAAAGTAATTCTGTCTTACAGCCTGGAGAACAGCTAACTGGTGCTGACAGCACTGGGGTCACTAAAAAGCATATCATGGTACTCACCTCATGCAGCTATACAAAGTAATTAGTGTATATATGGTGTATATACAGGTGTATATGTATATCTCAGATATCTTATAGTCTGAATCATTAATGCACAGAGGGGTAGAAGAAAAGAAAAAGGAATCTTTCACTTCTGCTTTACAAATGGAGAACTGGAGCACACTGAAATTTGAACAAGGTCAAATAAGAAGTCTGTGACAAAGCTGGAAATTGAACTGAGAACTTTGAGTGCCTTAACCACTCTATTTTCTGTTAAGTGTCATGTCTTTCCTCACTCTAATGCTTATCAGAAGATGACTGTTTTTTTTTTCTTCACCCTAATTCTATTTGCATTACTGTTTAAATTCGAGTTTTTCAACAGCTGCTATTTTTGCAGCAATGAAAGACAATATTGTGGAGCTCGTCTTCATTTCCAGATGGAGAGCAGTTATCAAAAGATTGTTGAATGCTTGTTCCTTATGACATACAAAGTTGTTCAAACAGCATTCTAAGAGAGAGGTGATAGCTTTGGGAGGTGGTTTTTATAGAGGAAATTTATAATGTATTGAACCGATCTCATCTCAAATTTCTAACAATTCACAAAAAGAAGGAAGAATTATGAACTGTATTATATTCTACTAAAAACCTAAATTTTGTGGCTCCTGTAATCACTTTTTTCAACACACRTCAAATTTCTCTATTGATGAGACTTTTGCTATGAACAAGATCCCCTCTTGTAGTGTATGATTAGGTAGCGGAATAGGTTTATATCAACTTTATTTTAAGGAAAAAGCAACCAAACCTGAATATGTGGCAAGTTCTTTCATTTTACTTAGTTTATGTCATCCAATTATGTATGAAGAGTTTTAATTTTAGTTAGCAAATCTTAAGAATTAGATAATTGTCTGATTTTATTCAAAGTAATGAACTTCCGATAAAACATGATATGACTGTGTTATTTCAAGGCACAGCAAATCAGAAGGAAGGTCCTCACTTGACGCCTCCAAATGGTTGTTTTTGCTAATGAAGTGTCTTCTATAATTCAAAGATTTTTTTCAACAAATGCATCACTTCAGCATTGGCATAGATATTTAAGCTGTCCCAGTAAGCAGAGACAAGCCTGAATCAATCTTTATTTTTGTAAAAGGTAACTGGCATTCACATTGCTTCTGTGTTTTTGATAGGGCTTCAGCCACTAAAGGTTTGGAATCTGCTGAAAAAGTCTGCTTCAGCTTGCTGTTCTAGGTACATATGATGGCTGGGTGTGAATTTAAAGCTTTTCCTAAAGTTTTCTCAAAGCTTCACCAAAAATAAAATAATGACAGGGCAAAAATTTATCCGTTTGTGCCTGTCCCTGTCAGGCCTCTATTGACTCTTCATTATTCCAGTTCTAAATTGAATACAGCCTCAGGGAAGGAAACATTTATAGAAGAGGGTTACAGTGGAAGGATGTCTATCCTAATCCTGCATATGAAAAACAGGCCTTGGAACCAGCATGTCTTCAGCTAATTAAATGTAGCCATTCTTCCCCTTGAAGAAAAGATGTTTCTCCCTGCAAGTTACCAGGGAGCTTTATGGTGTTCTCTCTTTCCTTTGTCAGAGAATACCTTCAACTGAGGAAACTAAAACTGAGCAAGTAAAAAAGTAGTCTTGATAGAATTAATATTATGCAATATTTGTGTGCATGTATATGTGAATAAGTTGTAAACCCTATTTGTGCAGGGAACATTCCCTGACAATGTTATTTCTCCTGCGTAGCTAGGTTTGTCTTCTTCCATTTCTCTGTTTATTTACTGTTCAGAGAAATAGTCCTTTGGGAAGGGCTGTTTCTCCTGATTTTATAGGAAGATCCTAGCCTATTTTGATAATGCCAGTAACATGTAATAAAGAGACTCAGAACATTGGTATTTTTTAGGCTGTTTTGCATTAATTTATGATGTGTCATATTCCATAAGTATAATTTCAGTGATGCCTGATATCTCAAATGATGTTGATTTGAAGCAGCACGACATTAAAAACCTCTCACTTGTTCTAGAATAGGTAGCTGCTGTATGTGGCTATTCAAATCTACATTGTGTGAAAGAACATAATGGAAGAATTAAGGCAAATGTTTAATTACAAAGGTTACTGAAAATCATCCAGTTGACAGTTAAAATTCGGAAGTACAGCTGGTGCACTTAATCACACAAAAGCTAAGTTCATCACTTATTCAGCATTCTTTGCCTCTAACAATGCCATGGGAAAACAATAGCATGTTTTTTTCTCTTAGAATGGACTGGGCAGCTCTATTTCTTTCCTCCCTTGTTTGATTTACAATATATGTGTTGTCTGAACACTTTGCATGAATATTTTTACAGTGGATGCCTTGTCTGTCTTGAACTCTGTAGATCCAGTGCTTTATTATTCTGAAGGTTTTACGTGCATCAGAATCTATATTTTATTGCTAACCTTTGTGTGTAAGCCTCAGGAAAAGGAGAAAAATAATAATGAAAACCAGACCTTGCTGTCTGGTAGCAACATGCACTATAAATTCATATTTTGGCTAAAGATTTCTTTTTTTTCCCTGGGACATCTAGTAATGTAAGAAAAGCTGAATTATCAGTCTGTTCCAAAAAATGTCTAACTGTCGCAGGTGAATTATTACGAGAAGTCATCATTATGGGGTTAACTATAAGGGTCTTATTAATGATCGAATGATGATCAAATGGCAATTAAGCGATGATTGAATGAAAATCAAGTGGTAATCAAATGGTGATTAAGCAATAATTTAATGTTAATTACACAGTGATTTAACAATTATTTGAGAATGATTTGACAATGATTTAAATGATGATTTAAATGATAATTTAGACTGATTAGATGATGATTTAGACAATGATTTAGACAGCAGTCAAACACTACTACTTACTACACTTCTAATAATTAAGCTATAGCTGGATATATATAAATGTCGCTAGCATACAATATACTTTATAGACCTACTGTAAAATGTCACTTACCTTGTTATAGATATCAGATGCTGGGTAAGGGGTCTCTCAACCTTGAGGAATAACCTTGAGAGGCAGCCCTGCTCAAGGAGGAGGTCACTGCCATGCAGCCTGCTGCCGTACAGGAGAGCTCAATGGGCTTGGAGGGGCTACAGATTTTTATAGCGTAAAGTGATTGAATTGTAGTCAAACCCCCCGCCTTTGGTGTATGCGCAGGTGTGCAGCTGTAGCAGTTTTAGTTCTGTCTGGTCCCAGCTCAGGCTGCTACTGTTAGCTCCTGGTAAGACATGGTCTAGACTCCTTGGTTCCTGAGAAGATGCAGCCAAGCACAGTTCTCGGGGTTTGTACAGCAGGGCTGGTTTCAGTCAAGCCCACTTGTTGGTGATGCTCAAACCACAGTGCTGTTCAATCCCTCAGAGTGGGTGCAGCATCACACTAACTTACAGCGTAGAAGAGCACAATGGGCAGGCAGCAGCAAAGAAATGTCGGGAGGTATAGAGTGATATTTGTGACATGTTTCTACTTCAAAGCTGCTGCACTTTGAGCTGTTGACTCCTCTAGGAATGCCATATATGAACATGGCAAAACAGTTTATATGCACTTGGGTTTTGGGGTTTTTTTCTTTTTTTTTTTTTCAGTAAATTGAAAAACTAGAACGGTATACATAAAAATGAATGTTTTTAGTCTGTATAAAAGCAAGATAGAAAAAGAGGATACAGCTGACCTAATGATGCAAGAATGCTGGGGGTTTTATAAAAGATCAGGTTGTGACTTGTCCCAGATCTCAAACACAAAGAACTAATTTTTGTTGAAGTAATTGAAATTTGCCAAGCAAAGGAAATTTGTCAACCCACATGAAAACTTACTGAAGAAAGTTAAGTTCTTGGATAGCATGAGTATGAGAGAACACAAGGAAGAAAAAGAAAAAAAACCCAATCCCAAAACAGAAAAGAGAATCTGAAACAAAAAGGGGAAGTGAAGCTCAGATTTGGAGTCCATGAAAGTCGTGTTGCCAAAATCACACCAATGATCAATGTTGAAGTCTGTAAAATGGTAGCATAACTACAAAGGATTGCACCAACTGCAAGAGTCAGCAGAATGTATATACCAAAGACAAAAGAGAATCTTCCAGCTCAGGAGAGACCTTGGGAGGAATAGCACCAGTGCGGCAAAAGACAATTAGAAAATGAACTTTAAAAAAAATTATATTTAATTAATGGGCCCATGTTGCTAGAAAAATCCCATTTGCCTCAGAAAAGTATAATGTGTGCAGTAAAAGAAAAAAAAAAACACAACACAGGTACATTTCTAGTTTACTGTGGTGAAGTTATGCCTGTTATTGTGGTAGAGTTACACCTATTATTGGAGCTTTTAAATGAAATATATGGATAAATATAATATCCAAAATATAAGGAAAAATAATGATGAAGAAGTTCTGTGGTGGGGAGAAGCAGAGAAACCCAACTTTTAGAATTAAAATATGGCAACCTCTTTTTGGTCTCATTAACAGAACACACTTTAGAAGGCTAAATAAAGACAGCATAGAGACAGGCTAGCTGCTTCTTAATAACATTCGCCACTTTAGAAAATTTGCTAAGTTATTCTAGAAAGTAATATTCGCTTGCACAATAAAACAAAAAGATGTAAAATACTACATATTTTACTGTTGTACTAAAATTAACTTTCTAACAAACCAAAAGCCTTAGCAGTTCTTCTGTCACAAGATTTCTCTCTGGTGGGTTAGGCGTATCCTGAAATGCCTCTTTTTAAACCACCTTCTTCTCTGACTAAGCCCTTAAAATATCAGTTTATTCCCAGACAATTCATTGATGTAAATACTTGTAAACTAAAGTCACTGGTTGTATATCTTGCACCATGTTTAATAAGCCTTAATCTGTTGATAAACTTCAGTTTTATCTCTCCTATGCCAATATGCATGTGGTATTTTCAAACATATACCTTGTGAAAATTATAGAAAAGACAGCCAAACTTCATTAATATGGAAAATTGATGCTAAAACATTCTTAGTGGTTAGCTTATAAATGTGCTAAATAAACATTTATAAACCTGGTACACCATAGTATTAGTTGTTTTTATTTGTTCATTAACAAGAAAAATATTAATTCTTTTACGGTAAAATATATCCTCATATACTAACTTTACTATTATGTTCATAGTCCATATGCTTGTATGTCTGTAACCAGAAGTAACGAACATTTAGCTGGACTCTSAAAACCTTAGTTACTATTTGATTATGATTTTTGCAGAGACTTAGCAAGAGCAGTGTAGTTGACTCGCTGTGAAAATGCTGTTTGTACAGCGTGTAGAATCTACCCAGTGGAATCCACCCATTCCCCAGTTTATGCTCTCAGGAGGGTTTTCCTTTTTGTAATGCAGAAACTGATGGATAGATGTGATAGTCTGCCTTCTTTGGTATTCAGAGTAAAAAAATGAAAGAATTAGTACACTACCTAGGTAGTGTCAGAAACAAGACAAAGCTGTCTATTTAGGTATAAATCCAAAAGCACTCAGCATGGTCTCGGCCCATATTCACATTTTAAGCTCTTTATATTATCAGCAACTTTGTTGAAAAGTGCAAGCCTGGAGATCCCTACGCTGTTATAGGAAAGTATATGAGATTATATTCCTGTAATTTTCTTGAGGATTGAAAAATATAATATTCATAGTATTTCTGTTGTGACATCAAATGAACAGTGGTACTCAAGCAGCTGTTAAAGGCCTACGCATATGCCAAAAACTGAGGCAAAGTCAGGAGCTGATACTGATGGCACCTTGGGAAAAATTGGACTCGAATTGCTTGGTTTGTATTGGCTGAAAGGAGCAATGAACTTGTCCTTTGTGGTAAAATCCTCATCCCTATTACCTATAATCTAGTGAGCTGGTGGACACTGGTATTAAAGAAGAAAAAAAGGTGTAAAATCAGATTCCTGATCTATAATTAACTTTGCTAAGTTACAATATAGCAGTAACAAAGTGTCATTGACTGATTCTTAATTCACAGAACACTGAAAATCAGTGTTGCATGGTTAGGAATTGCTGTCAGAGCTACTGGGATCTTGCAGAGGTCTCAGGGAGACTTCCAGGGAGATGGGGAAAAAAGCAAAGAGATAAAATGAAAACTGAAGAAAAGGTCATTATGGAAAAAACACCATTTCCTCCAGCGTATTAAGACTTTTTCTCTCATATCTATTTTTTCTTGCTCCTATATATACAAGTCAACATGTCTCAAATTGCTATTTAAAATGGTTTCCAGTTTTATTATATTTCAAAACTTTAAAACCCCCAAATATTTAATAACTTATATATGTAGTTGAAATTAGTTTGATGTTCAACCTTAACAGAATTAATATTTAGCAAGTTTCTGCAATTTTTCCAAGACTACTAGGAAAATAATTATTTTGAGCACTGGATTTGAGGTAGGAATAGACATAATGCATTTTAAACTTTTTAAGAACTTGAGAAAATCTGATTTAAAGAGAAAAAATATTAATTTCCTAATTTGCATACTCTACTGAATCTCAGATAAAATATTCCTTATGCAAACAATCCATAGTAAGTCTTTTGTCAGGCTCCAGCCCTATAATAATTCTAATAGTTTCACGAGAAGTAAAATAAATACCAAATACTTTTTAGATAAAATGGTTACATTATATTAGAGTTTGTTTTTTGGGGTTTTGTTGCTGACACCTGAATATTAAGTTTGAAAGCTACTGTATATTGCTAAAATAAATTTTTTTACTTTTTGTTTTTGTTGTTGTTTAGCTATATGTTTTTTAAGGTGTATTAAATTTGTGAAAAAATAATTTGTCATCAACTTTCCTTTGGTACTTAACCATCAATTAATGCATTATGTCATTAAAGAAATAGGAATAGGTCTCAGTCATGGAAGGTTTCTTCCAATCCATCTTCTTCATCTTTGGAGAGACTAAAAATTGCAGTTTCTTCGCATGGTACAAATGCGATATTGGAAAGTAACAAAACATTTTAAGCTGCTTTCAGCTGTAGAGATAAAGGGGCATGCACAACATTTCTAATTATCTAAAACTAACAAAATGACATGCTCCCATTATCTTGAAATTTTGGAAGATGAGAAAGGAAGAGGAAATGTATTATTACATCATTGGCAGGATCATTTTATGACTTACAGTGTATTTTGCTCCGTAGGAAATAGACAATTAGCTAGGAGTGAATATTTGTTTTTATTCTCCATTATTTTGCAGACAGAGTAATATCTCGCAGAGTTGATGTTAACACTATCAGCTGGAGATGATAATTCTCTGTCAAAGTGCAGACCAGTTGAATGTAGTATGCTTTTTATTTTTTCAAAATTCCAGCTGCAGTTTCATTGTTTTTTTGGAAAGTAATCCATCACATAGTGGATTTGTTTTTTTTTTTCTTTAAGTGTTAATAAGGTAGGACTACCAGAAATTATTTTGATATTTTTATTGTTTGAAGTACCAATAACCACAAAGGAAAATAGGTTTTTTTTCAACTATTCTTAACGAGTTTCTTAGTTAAAAGAAAACTGGCAATAAATAAAGCTCTGTCATATGAAGAGGTAGCATTTTAGACATAGGTGCTCTAAAAAAGCCATGCTACTTTATTATTACAATCAAATCATTCATGTGAGTGACTCCAAATGATATGGCAGTATACTTAGTTGCTTTTGCAGCAGCCACCTTGTGAGCTTCTGCATTTTCACATTTGTTAGCAACAACCGACAAAACCACAAAACCAAGAGCTTTGTTCCTAGATGCTATGTTAGAATTATTTGGAGGATTTGCATTGCCTGCATGCTGTCCTGCTCCAAACAGTCCCTGTGAGCAATAAACTGCTGCATAAAATATAGTTAAAAGTGTAGCCAGACATATCACACAAAATTTTTGTCATCATTACTGAAAGAGCAAAGCATGTTCTCCTGAAAGTATATCTTCTGTTTAGTGCATGACTTCATAACATTTTGCCAACATCATATTCATGATCCATGGGAGGATGTAACTTAACCAGATAAAAATAAATAATACCTGGCTCTACCTTAAATTATTATTTCCATGCCAATCTCTATAATGATTGGTATTAGAAAGACAGTCTCCAGATAGAGTAGTCTATAATAGATAGTATTTACCCTATGATAAATATAAAAAATGAAATCTTTACTCGCTAACTGGCTGAATGTGTTCGGTTATCCCAGCTAGAGCTTTGTAGGCAGTCCAGAGCTATTCTGGAAATGTATTTTTAAAAGAATCTTTCTTAATGATGTCTTTAATCATTTGTGTAAAAAAAAAATTCTGAAAAAATTTAAGGTTCCCTGTCTTTTAGAGATGTATGCACATTAAATATTATTCAATATCAAAATCAAGCAGATAGCACTTGATATCAAGCACCATATTCATCTGGGTAATGAAGTAGTCACTGGCTAAGATAGCCTAGATGCAGTCTATCAGAGGCACCTCTGCCTCACTAAAGATGCACTGTGTCATTCATCCCCAGTTCTTTGCTTCGCTAACCAGATTTTCAGTTCTTGACCAGTTGTGACAGTGGAGAGTGGGAGGGAAATAGTCTTCCCCCTCAAACTGTCTTCTAGAAATGTCTCAGAACACACACCTACCCTTCGTCGTGAGCCCAAAGGGACATAATCTCTTATCCGGTTTCAGTGCCTGGTTTTGAAGTCTTTTGATTCTTCAGTAGTTTAGTACAAGACGGTAGAGGCTGTCCCAGGAGGCTGGAGTCCTCTTTTAATTGGAGGTTCTTCAAAGCTTTACCCTATACGTGATACTCACTAAACATTTGTAGTAAAATGTACAATTGCTCATATTAGCTGTTTACACAATGATTAATTAACCTTTCTAGATTTTTCTTTTTATATGCCAGTTTCCTCACCTTGGTTACAAACATGAAAAAACCCAGAACCTTGGGGCAAAATCAAGTTTTAACATGCAGACTCTCAAACCAAGGAACCACATCAATGATTTTTATTTTAGGTACAGGTTTAAGACAGCATAAAAGGAGGACATTTTTTAGAACTTTGTGGTTGATATTTATTAAGGGACTAGGTCTCCTTAGGCTGATTTTCTCTAACTATTATAGTGTGTAGTGCTACCCTGCAAAACTGTAATTTTTTTCAATGTTCATTTTCCTCATGCTACCAGCAAAGGAAAGACAGATGATCTCTTGAAATAAGGATGAGTCCTTCAAATAAACGACAGAAGGTTATGGCACTTTCCAGGCCGTGCTGTATCACACAGCATTTCAGTTCAGCTAACAGTATAGTCATAAACATTTGTTATTTGGTTTTATTAATTAAGTGAATTTGAATAGGCCAGTAAGAAAAGTTGGGAGGAACCATAATTTATGTATCTGTGCCATAAGCCAATTAAAAAATTGTTGTTATGCTTTGCTGAAGCGTATGTTAAGTAAAGCTCATCATTTGGAATGTGGGCAACAAGTGGAGCAGAGCTCTCGGCTGCTCCGGCTTGTGAGCAACACAAATTAGGTAGAAGCACGAGAAAAAATAATAATGTTGCAAGATCTAGAGAAATGAACAGATTCCAAGCAGATAGTAATGTTTCAATAGAGAGTGTAGTCCATTTAATAAACGATTGATTCATTTATTTTTGCTTCATATTCCTCTTAGCCAATCATCATTAAATATACCTGCATTTGAAACTGGCATAAGCTGTTTTGTGGGCTTTCCTTGTCTCTAATGGTTGCACAGCACAGAAATGTGGCAAATGTTAGTCTTTCTGGACCTCCCCTCACTTTTAACAACAAAAAGTAAAGCTTCAGGATTCGGTGCATTTATATTATTTCTCATACCATCAGAACACTTTGCAGAAGCATCAATTAAGTAATTAAGAAATGCTTTAGTCAAAATTACACTAAATCTAGTTTGCAGTAATCTAAACACTGAAACAAGGCAAACAACGTTAACATGCAAACAGCACTGTATATATGTTCGTGGGGGAAATAAAATTAAGGAGATAAGATTTTCAATCACAGTCTTTTGTATTGAGACACTCAAAAGCTGTTATGCACCAGCTGCTGGGTCCAAGAGGCTTGATGTCCCATTATGCTGGTTTATGTCAGGTTATGTGATAGATGATCATCTGCATGCCCGCAAAGGAGCACAGACGGACCATGGTATGTTGGGGGAGCCCAAATAATACTCTTCTGGGCAACTCCCAGGCCCATTGCAGGAGCCATCAGTCCATCAAAGACCCATCTTCACAAGGCCAGAGGAGCTCAGGGGCAYAATGGGAGACAGGAACCTAAATTAAGGACTCTGGAGGAACAAACACCTTGTCTGGGCCCTTCCAAGGACTGCCCCAGGAGACCCTCAGCCCCAGCATCCAGGCATGAAACCCATCAGCACGAGTCATCGGGAGCAGCTCTCCAGATCACCTTTCAGACTAAGGGGGGTCGCTGCCTGGGGGTGGGACACATGATGGGATACAGGGGAAGAGCATCTTGAGATCACACAGGAGTCCTTATGGGATGTTTCAGGGAGGAACCAAAGGTGATAAAAGGGAGGCATTTAGGTGACTTGGGGAGGAACAAGTGTGGGGAATAGAGGGGTAAGGGAATACAAAAGGCTGGTAAAATGTAAATATTTGGCTGGTTGGTGCACTTGTCCAGCCATGCCCTGTGACTTATCAGTGCAGTCTATCTTGTCTTATTAAATTCCTGTGTGTATGAGTGCAGCAACTGGAGTCAGGCCACGGGTTGGAGGTCCTCTGTGTCCATGGTGCAGTGACTGGAGCGAGTGTGGGTATGTGAATGAGTGTTTGATGGCTAGTGAAGATCAAGCCAGATGAGCTGGTGAGTAGGTGAAGTGGTCTGGGAGCAAGGGGGTGAGTGGGTCTGTAATGGCCAGCTGTGGGTGTGAGAGTGCCTGCGTGGCTCTAGGTGGGAGAGCACAGGGGGTCAGCTATGGGACCRGGGGGAGTCCTGGCCAGCTCTGTGTGTGGGTGTGAGAGAGAGTGTGATGGCCTGTACCAGCAACTGGAGCGGGGCTGCAGCCTCAGGGGCTTGTATGCCCAGGTGCCAGCAACTGGAGAGACTGGGATCCAGGGGCAGCTACTGGGCAGACTGTCTGAGCCCAGTTGCTGCAGGGATCCACCTTGTACATGTGCATATATGTATTTTCACTAGAGGACCTCCGTCCTCCTCAGCCAGAGAGGGGAGCAGGATGAGACTGTTGGTGCTGTCTGTGTTCATGTGAGTGCTCTGAGTGTCTGTGACCTGTGTGGCTGGCTGGCCATGTATGTATGTATGTATGTGTGTATGGGTGTATGTGGTGTATGTGTGTGTGCCCACTGGGAATACATCTTCAGCATCCCTACTGGTTGGACCTGAGGACATGGAGCTGCAGCAGCCTCAACTCTCTTGGGCTGTTGGAGTTGGCATGATATATTTTCCTCTAACAGTTTCAGTGCAAACATGTACAAAACTGTTCATGTACTCTTATACAAACAATTGTTCTTGCCAAGATAGGTTAAAATCTGTAATAAAAAAATATTTGAGGCAAATTTTTTAAACAATTTTATTTCAAAGTGGTGAAAAAATGTTATTATTTTCTCCTTTTAAGCTCCTTCTTCTTTCTTAAATACCTACAAGATGGGAATGATAGAAAAAAATTCTGTATTCCATCTGCTGTTCTCAAACTCTGAAGTTTAGGTGTAGCTCACAATGAGAGTGATGGTGATGTGTTTTCATTTATTTTGCATGTTCTGTGTTCATTTGTTTTTATTATTCTATTTCTTCAAGAAAATGCCTACTTCTAGTTTTAAAAGAGAAAAGATTCTGTCAAATTTTAAAATTTTAAGGTTTTTTTTTCTTTTTTCTGCTGAGTTGGAAGGAGCAAGACTGAAAGAATCCAGTTGGTTACGTCTGTGATAGAAACAAAATCAAGTTGTGGCTTTGGGGCTTGTTCACTGCACRTTGCTCTGTGTGGCTGAACTCTTCCTCCCTTTCTACCCCAAGCAGGGTAGTGTCATCCACTCTGCCAGCTTGGCTCATACTGTCCCCTAAACTAAGTGTGGGCACTGTCTGGGAAAAAGCTAGTTGGATCCAGCCAATTTCATGCCAGGGAGCACACTAGCAGCCAGGCACTGTGGCAGAGCAGCGTCGAAGCTGTGCCTTGGTGATGCTGAGTTTTCAATAGCCAGCTTGACCTTTAATGGGCTACTTTATTGCCCAAAGAGGTTACCAGTCTGAATAAAGACTGACTGAGGAAAATGGTGTGGAGCCCATTGTACAGCTGTGCATCTGAAGCATCAAAGACAGTGAAGCTTGTCTTGTGAGCAGTTGGCAGCAGCACTCTGAGCTCAAAGATGTTGCATTGGGCATTATGTAGCAATACGTGGTGTTTCTGATTTAACACCAGTGAAGGTCTTAGGTGGATGCGGAGGATGAGGTAGTTTTCACAACTAAGACCATCCTTTCCCATTTAGAGTTGGGGCAAGTCTGCAAGAGCTATCCTTTGGTGGCGAAAATGAAGACTATAATACCTGGCTGTATCCGGTCTCATTCTTCACAAGGGCAAAAGTCACTTATACGTATTTTGTTCAATGTTTTATGTTAGTTAAGGTAAAGATAAAAATAAGTAAGTATTATAAAGCCTGAGATACTGGTAGATTTGACAGGAGTTTAATTTTCAGGTATGGAAAATTCAGCTGCTGATTACTCTTTCAAAACTCTGTTTTCTACCGCTGCTGATAACACTTGCCACAGCACGGTGGTTACCTCTGACCACCTCCCTCACCACCTCCCTTAATCCACAGTAAAGGGACGACAGATGTCACAGCAAGATGATGTGTTTCAAACAGCATGAATTCCACTGTGTAGGGCAAATGCACTTTTAAATATGATCAGTGTTGGTATATTCAAATGTAAAAGAGAATGATGTATAAATTTGAGGCTAATGGGTTTTTGCATTCTTTCATTGAGTTCTGCTTTTATCCAAAACCCACTAGTTCTTCACTAAAGCACATTTTAAACCTAAGAATTGATCTCTCTTGCAGTACATAATGATCTATAATTTTCCTCCCACTTCAGCATAATGAATGCAATAATTTATTTCTTCTTTTGTTCATTATTTTGTATGAAGTTCTTAATTATTGAATTATTAGACTTATTAGTAATGCAAGTATTTTTTTCTTTCTTAAATCTGTGTTTTGATTAACTTTCTAGAAGAAGCATGTGGTCTTATTCAGATAGCGTAAACTACACTTTACTTTTGGCAATGTATAATTTGTCCACATTTGCTTGATATTAGGTCATGCGTGCCTCCATTTCAGAATTATTGAATCCCATCCTAAGATAGTATAGACTTACATCAGCTAACAATCTAAACCAGTCATACAATATTTCTTGAAATATCCTGGAGAGGGAAGAATGCTTTCAAATTATTAATGTTAATATATTCATTTTACTAAAAACAGTGATACATTTCTATCACATGACATACAGCTAGCTCTATTTCTCCTGAATAGATATACAAGAATATACATGCTGCCAATAACCCAAAATACAGTAAGAACTTGTGATTAAGTATTTGATGACATTCCTTTAAAATGTCAAAAAGCATCATAATTTGCATCAAAAGTAACTGCAAATTAAATCATAACAAAAATTATAAAGGTGATAAAACAGCCCTTTACCAATACTGTAGAAACATTATTCGCTCCAAAATTTTGAACACCTGTTCCAACTATTCCTTTGATTTTTTTTTTTTTTCAAGTTTAACACTAACAAGGTATAATGCTTTGGGAGGCTATCATTTAATATTTCACAAACTAAATGGAATTAAATCTAGTCAATCCATAGATGAAACCAATCCTGAAACATGTTTCAGCATGTTACAGAGGACCATGGTTCTGCCCAGGAAAGATTTCACTAGTAGATTTATTTGAGCAAGTATTGGAAAATCAGATTCATAAGTTATAAGGAAGGGGAAATGTATTTTGGGGCAATGTGGTTTTGTGATAAGAATAATTATCTGTTAGCAAGTGCTTATTTATAATGCAATATAAAATATGTTATTCTCAGTACTATATAAACACCTTTAAAAACACTTTTCTTGCACCAATAGTTAGGTGCACCATTGCTGTGGATGAACTCCAGAGTATCTAAACGATATAGACTGCACTATGGCCAGGCTGACTATCTCTGTTCAAAAAGCTTTCCCACCTCTTTTCAGGGCTTTCAGAAGGCCTGTTCCTGAGTTTAGCAGTCACTTTCCTTCATCTCAAGGAAAACTGTGAACTATATTTAAAAACACTTTGAGCTACTGAGCTCTTCTTTTAGCAATGAATCAGTACAACTGGGTCAACTCAGAAAATATAATTCTTTAAAATCACAGTCTTCCCTGGGTAAGGCAGTAATGTCCAGTCTTTGCTGGGTTGGTTGGCCTGTCTGGTGTCCTGTTAAAACTGTGTAACCCTCAGTCTTATGGCTAGATTACCTGAAATTATTTTGCAGTTCATTTTGGTGTGGGATAACAACATGAAAAGCAAACAATTCCTCTCTTCTCCCTTCCTCCCTCCCTCCCTCTGAATGTTCTGGGTAACCTTGATAGTCTACCATTTCAAATACAAAACAGATTTTAATAATATCCCTACTTCATATTAAGTGGCAGCTCTAAATACAATATGAAACCTTATCAACCTGACCAGCGCTTCAGGACCCTGGATCCTTTTGAACAGTTGATATTTGCAGTGTCAATAAATGTGATGCTGCCTTCAATCAAGAGCTGCCCAGCCTTCCAGAGTCTTATGGCGCTCACACTGTCACAAGCTTTCCTTTGTCCTTTCAAGAGAAAGGAGATGTCTTAGATTGTCTGAAGGTCATTTAAGGAACTATAAAAGTAAAAAACCTGAACATCTTCTCTATCCTCTGATGCTTCATATTGTAGAATCTGGTATCTCTGAAGGAAGAAAAACATTTGTCTTCTCTTTTCAAGACAATATTAGTATTTTAGTAAAATTTATTACTATTCTTCATTCAAAATAATAATCTTTCCAAGGTTATTTCCATTAGTGGAACTGAATTCATACTTTTTAAGCTACAGTACAGGATCAAAGTTCAGGGCAGTTATTGTCACTGAAATGAAGGGGTTTCTATCACCCATTCACCTCCTATGCCGCCTTCTTGCCTAGCGTCAATAGGGCCTTTACACTGCCTCTGTGAGGCAGTGGCTGGAGGGGACTTTTGAATGAGAGCAGAATAGGAGGGTTGGTTGAATGGAGTGGCAGAATCAATAGGAAATCCAAAATACGAAGTTTATTAAGGAAGAAGAGACCTATAATGTGTTTTGAATGAACTTCTGACTGCGATATACAAACCCTTCACCTCACCTTAAGCCTCATATTCTCTGCAGATTTAATAAGGGCTCCCTCTGTTGTACTGTTCAAATTATAAACTCTTTTATAACTATTCTTTACATACACATTTTCAAGCATGTTTTGACTAGACTATGGCTTTAGCTAAACCATGATTTCCTAACTTTCTTTCACTAAAGCTGTCTGAGCTATTGTCGAGATGTGACAAAAGCCAAGATATATGACATCCACTGCTCCTTCGTTTTGCGTGAGACCCTGTATTCTATCATAGATGACAACTAAGATGGTGTGACAAGGTTTTTATCTTGGCAGCCCAGGCTGGCATTTGCTCATTTCCTTTGTACCTTTCAAGAGCTTACAAATTTCTTTATTATTTCGGTATTTTACAGTTCTGAAGTGAGTTGGCTAATCCATAATGTTTGGCTTCTCCTAATTCTGCCCTGCTTCCAAGATCTCCCACATGTTTTTCACTTTTCTCCTTTTTTTCAGGAACATCACCCGTCCTCTATTCATTTTGTTCAACTACAACTACTAACAATGCTGAGGTTGCTTCAGCAAGTGCCTTACATACTTCAGGGCAAATCCGTCAGGCCGAGCTGATTGAAAACATCTAATTTTTCTCAGTATCCTTTAAGCTGTTCTTTTTGAATTCTCATTTGAGCACTTATCCCTTGACCACTGATTTTGTCATAGCTTATTAGCTTTCTCTCCCAAAGGTTGACYGAGATGAATTTCAGATCAGATTGGCTATTCAGAAGAGATAGCTTGTGTTTGTTTTCTGTTTCTGTATATCAATGACACATTTTGGCTCAGAACAGCCTAACTGCAAACATGAGAAATTGCTACTGAATAGTAGCATTTTATTAGAGGACACGAAATGACTGCCCTCACGTGGCAAAATTAGAGTAATACCACTTGTCGTATGTCTATGTATTCATCTGCTCCAAACAAATTTTTATTAGTAGCAAAGAGCCGAGGATTTAACTTACAGCATTAGTCAGGGACTGACAGCTAAGCTTCCCTTTTGAAGAGAGCTGAACGGGCATGCATTTCTGAATGGGCGGGTTCTCTGTAAAAGCTGCTGTTTCTCACTCAGGCAGGGTTTGTTACAGTTGTTCTGTGCTATTTTGTTCCCTTTTATACAGTTTATTGAGGCGTTTTAAAATTGCTGATGAATGAAATGATTAAGAACTGTAAAAAACTCTCTAAAATTGATTAAGAAATGAATACCAATATGAAACAGGTCTTTTAAAATACAAATGTGTGACTTTGGATTCTCCTATATACTGTTTGTTATCACTGGAAATTCAGAGCAGGGGGGCAACGTTAAAATCTTTTTCTCTTTTCAATCAGATTTTTTTCTACATTAGCAAAGGCTTTATGCTGTTGAAGAAAAATAATCTTCCAACTGTAGCTGCACTTCAGCCCTATTCTCAGAAAAGGAGTACTTCATCCAGGCAGATTTGAAGCAGTGAAAAGCAAGCAAACAAGAAGCCACTGAGAAACTTTAATGTATCCCTCTATGGCTTCTTCATCCCCTCATTTTGGAGCTGCTGTGATCCACTGTTAAGCTTTGATCCACAGTTAATAGCAAAGAGAACAGAAAATTCAGGCAGGGCACATTGGGCGGCTGGGATTTACACTGGTGCTGAGTAGTCTGGGGAGTACAGCAGTTGTGGTAACGATACAGTGTGTCCTTGTGAGGGGAAATATAAATAATGCATACTGATGGGCAACTTAACATGTAATTACCTTTCTTCTTGTCATTTGGAATAAGGTGTTTTGTCTATGTGTGTGTRGGAGTGAGGCTGGGAGGTAAAGTCACAAGTTTTTTATTGTCAGTACTTGTTTAGGATGAGGACTGTATGTGACTAAATATTCCTTATTCAAAGAAAGTATGTATCTGAGGTAATATTGGGAATGTATAGGCAAAGTGAGATCTGCTTTAACCGTACCATTCCAGAACTTTCTCTAATGAGAACATCTGAGCAATATTTTGACCAGATATATAATGCATGAGATGATACATTTTTCTTTTCCGCCTATTCAAATGTCAAGCTACAAGTGCAAATAACATTTTCCAGTAACTGCAGTTTTCCCTTATAACTCTGTAACCCAAGCATGCAAATACTGCTCCGTTACTGAAATTGCTGTCATTGTCTTATTTTTCTTGGGCACAAATGGTTTGGGGGCACAAATGGTTTTGTATTGTAGTTCCTTTTTCTTTCTCCTTTTGCAGCAATTATTTCCTCCACCGGACCTTCAGCCACATCTTCCCAGTCTAGAGCACTTAACGCTTCCTAGAGGCCTAAGGTGCCTGAAGTTATTTTGCGTGAGATGATGGAAGGGCACTTCCCATTGGGAGATGAAGGGTGACCCTGTTCGCCTGTAGTATCTTGGCCACATGTCTGAGTTAGCAAGTCCTGCGCAGTGGTTTGTCTGCATACTGTCTATCCACAGTCAATCTGAGGTAGCTTTTTTAACTGATTAGGAGCCTGCTTCAAAATAAATTAAACTGATAAAGGGAAAAGACTATACACAGACAGAAAACGTAAAGTAGCTGATGCACGGTGAGTTACCTCCAGTGTCTTCCTAGTTAGTGAATGAAAGGCAATACTTGGATCTTCAGTCCCTGAAAGACCATGCCAGATTCATGTAAAAATAGACAGGAGCTGGAAAATGCAAAGTGCAGTCATTCCAAATGGATGGAAAATTGATTTAGGATTACCTTATACCATTGTGTTCAGGAAAATTGATCTACAGTTAATTTTAACTTTTGAAGATAGTATCTTCTGCCTCTTAGATAAGTCTACTTGGATGCTAAGGGTCTAGTTATAAATAGACATGAAGGACAAAAAGTGGAATTCATAATTGTTAGAGACATCTAAAAATTACTCAAACAGCCCTTCATAATGAGTAATGTTATTATTAATCACATCGATAATTAATATTAATAGCCGTATATTGATTTGGACTGTAAACCTTTGTATTCTCCCTGGAAGCCGAAAAAATCTGGTAATTCTCATTTCTACCCCTTGCAAGGCATAAAATACCTGATGACTTCATGTGAAGTCAGAGCTAAATGCTGTCCATTCTGGATGATGGTGAGCATAGTCTTGGGACAGAAATTCCATGTGTGGGAATGAGACAGAAAAAACACATTTATCTTCCATTTTGAGTTGAAGGAAAAAAACAAAATTTTTTGAAAGTCTTCAGAATCTTAGAATGATTGAAGTAGCCTCGACTGAGATGGACTCGTGTGCATGCTCCTGCTGGGGCAATTCAACACAATGATGCAAACGGTTTTTCATAATGCTAATTATTGCTTCTTTTTTATGAGTGTTTGTGCATTTGTCCATGTATTATTATAGAAAATATGATGCTGTAATGGTAAAGCGTAGGCTGTGTAGACTTGACCACATGGGCTGTAAAAGTTAGGATGATCTAGCCACAGAACTAATGGTTCCCAAAGAGCCTCTCTTCTATTGAGTCAAATCTTAAAAACGAACAGAAAGTCAAAATAAAGTGTACTGTATCTAACTGGCTTTCTCTAAATTGTCTAGAGACAATCAGTATGCGTGAAATTTGATATATGTGGAAAAGGATATCTTTATAAAGAAGTTGGAGATGCATTTAAATGTCTGTATCATTTTCTCACAACAGTCTGTTCAGAAACACACTGGGCCAAATCCATTTGTCTTTCTCTCGTGAGAATTTCAATTACGTTCAATGAAACTAAGTGCAAAAATAAACTGAACAATCTGGGGCCTAATATATCTTTCTACTGGCATCAAAATGAAAACAAAAAAGCTTTTTAGCCTTTTTTTTTTACTTGCATTTCCTGACTTTGGATAGCTTCATTTCTGAATGTTCATGCTGAATTAATTACAGCCTATTTCATGATATGTCCTTGGAAAGAAAGACTATAAAACGTTAATAAGCTTCTAACGTACCAGAGCAGGAAAGTACCTCTATACACATCGCAATGCTAGCATCAGTCTGCTGCATCCATTTCTGTCTGCTGCATGAGAAGTACCACCCTTTATTGAAAAATGAAGACCATAGCTGTAACATATGTGATAGATTTTCCTGATCTGTCTTTCCCAAATTCTGACACACTTATTTTCTTAAACTCAGGAAAGCTGTCAAGATCAATATATTATAAAAAACATCGTACTGGAAAATAAACTATAGCCACACAACGTCCTGTGCATTATTCAGTAATGCAGATAATGTGATGTATTAAAATGAGGCAGTAATCTCACATAATGGTACTTTTCTGAGACTGAAGAATCTGAGTCTGAAGAATTGAAGGAATATTCAAATAAACTGGGGAAAAAATTATTATGTAACAAAAGCTCTGATAGAATTCCACAGGAGTGGATGGGTACACATGAATTCCCTACAACTATTTTTTCTGAAAAATCATTTTGATTTTATCTGTAGTTCTGAGGGTAAGATTTACCTTTACTTTCCTTCCATTAGAATACCTAGCTATTGCTTTTCATAGGGTTGTGCTGTGTTTGCTATCCCTGTTAAACCATGGGGTTCAGAATTAAAAGTTAAATGGGTCAGACTAGATCTTTTGGGCCATTTTTTTAAAAGAAGGAAAAGCCTATTTTTGACTCCTGTCTTTAGTTATGTAATAAAGAAGAAGATCTTCATACAACGACCTTTTTGTTAGAAAAGAAAAAATTGTGGCCACTTTAGTTTCTTGTCCATTCTCCAGCAGTAACGTACAAAACTCTCAATCCTCCCCACATCACGGCATGCAGCACAGYGGGGCATGCTACTGCACCACAGCTATTGTGTGTTTGTTGCCAGGATGGTGCATGGTCCCTTGCCACTCTCCTGGCTTCTTCTGCTTTCTCAGCACTTGGGCTTGATCTTTTGAGATTCCATGCAAAAGGCTGTACTTAAAGTCTGGCAGAGGAAGAGGGATCCTGAAATGGGCTGCAAAAACATGAGGCAGCAGAGGATGGGAAGGCAGAAACCCATCTGTGAGCAGAAGTTGAGAAGTTTGAAGATACTGGCTCTGGTCTTTAAAGCAAAACTTCTAAACAGAGGCCTTGTGTGAGTATGCTGTGCGTTAGTTACAAAAAATTACATGAAAAAAACAATAATGAATAAAATTAGCAACGTCTTTGAACACAATTTAAAATGCTACCCTTCTCTATAAAAAAACTTCTGGGTTTCCTAGAACAACCCCTCAAATTAATGTGTACTTTAACTTACTAAAGTTAACGAATACATTACACCCCTGTTATAATTAAAGTAAAGGTTCTTTTCTTTGTTTTCTTTATTCTCTAGTCATAAAGAATAGTGTCATAACTTTTAGAAAATTAAAAGTTAATTATTTAGTTTTGTAGCTTTCTCATTTGCCAGTCTTGTGGCAGTTTGGGAAACAGGCAATAAAAAGGTTTCTGTTGAGAATCATCACTCAAACTTTTTACCATTCCATCCTAGGTACCAAAGTTACTTGTACAATGCATAGGAAGCATCAGACATCTGTGGTAGGATTCACAACAACAGGTGCCCCTGACCAAAGGGTCAGCTAACCCAGTCAGTAGGGATTTTGCAAAGAAGCAGTGCACCTGAGTGTCTCCCTGCGGGTATCAGTTAGGCTGGGATTCAGACACTTGGCTTACAGTCTCCTCCAGCTTTCTTATTCAGGAGGGAATAGCAGCTGAAGCTCTCACTTCCTGTATGACAGCTCAGGGAAATGGCATTCAATTTCCTTTGGTTTGTGGACAGCTAAATAATTTTCATTAGAGGTGCAAGACCCACAATATAAAATAAATCTCTTGTAAGTAGGTTTTTATGTAGTTTGCTATATATAAGCCTGTTATTCCTAGCTATATTTTTTTTGACTCTTTAAGAAGTGTTCACAGGTCTTCCAGGTTGAAAACCATTGGTAAGAGTTAGAGCCCTCACTTAGGGAGGGGGATGTTTCAGCTATGTCTACATCTTATGTGAAGACTGCATTTGAGTCCAGTCTCTGGTCTGGCAAGTTTACTGCTGCTGCCTCCATGAGCAGACATTCGTCTCAACTGGGATGAATTAAGTTTATTAGAATCTTTTTTTAGTTGCCTATACAAAGGTATTTACTGCCCTCTGAGGCGTGCTGGGGTATTCAAGACATCTGCATGGAGTAGCAGAGATGACAAAGGATCTGTGGGAAGCTACAGCTCTTCTGGAGAGGCAGCTAAGATCCAGGTGAGGTATCTGAAGGCACCTCAAGGGGCACTAAATACCTCTAGCTGGCTCTCTAGGTGATCTGCCAGGTTGCAAGGTCTTCTCATATTTCAGTTCAAATCGTAAATATGGGAATTAGTTCTGGACTAGGAGACTGAAATGTAGTTTTCTATAGGTAGTTGTCTACATGGGTCCTCAATATCTAAGCTCTCAATATAGCCAACTGAGATTTAGAGCACAATTCTGTTGCCCAAATGTAGGTGTTGCCAGAAGTCCCATGCAGACCTTTTGATTCAGCTACAGGTTCCGTGTAGATTTGTGTTACATTTGCCAGCATCGTGCAGGTGTTTCAGAAATCCTGTGGTGTCTCAAAAGTCACTACATATCTATGTTCAGGCCTCTGAATTGAGCCTTTTTGTCTGTATTGTTGATGGAACCTGGAAAGTGAATGTCCCCAGAGTGGATACTTATCTTGCACATAGACAATGACAGTGAGTGACCTTGTCTTTGTTTTGAATTGAATGTCTTTTCTTGTGAGCTGTCTGAAATGTATTTCTTATATGGTCTTTTTACTGCCCGTGCTTTTAAAAATGGGTATGGGATTTGCAGTAGGAGTAGGGTGAATCTTGCTCTATCTCTTCTCACCTCACTCCTTGCAGATGCTCTGGAGTCTTAGGAGATGGGGCTAACAGCAGCCKCAGTGTCGGGGTCAGCTCTAAGGATGTGGCAGGTCGGTGTACCTAATGCTGCAGGGGGGAGATAACCCTACAAGCCACACTGCCAGCCCCTGAGTCTGCGTCTACCTTCCTCGTCTTCCTACTTCTCATCTTCACCTTCATCCCAGGGGGGCTGGCTCCACTGTCAAGTTTTATGTCTTTTTTTGAATTGAAGGGGCTCAAATCTATGTTCCCCAAGAGATTACCCAGCATACCAGGGAATCCTATTAGCTGGGAGTGAAAGAACCACTGTTCTCCTGTTGAACTTGAACTGTATGGCTCCATAACATGGTGATGAAAGCAGCTGGCTGGGAGGGGAAGACCTGAGTTCTGCTGTCTGCTCCCCACACTCTACATTTTTTTGTTAAACAGGCCCCATATACAATATGAAAACAGTCTTTCTCCCTCTTTCTTGTCTACCATTCCCCTTTCATTCCTCCCTGCACAGTCCATACCCCAGCCTCACTACATGCCCCTACGTGGTGGGAGAGGTGTGCTCCTGGACAGTGGATCTGGATCCCTTCATGGATGAAGAGGACCAGGGACCCTTCTTCCTATTTGTGGGAGAATGCGTTAACTGCTCAGTTATGATACTAAAGTTGAGAGCTCTGTCTTCACTCCTTTTCCCACATCCAAGGAGCCCTGACTGCTGCTGTGGTTTGTGCTTGTCTTAATGCTATCACTATGTATTAAATGTGATCTGTGAGCTTCTGTTTGGGTCCTTCAGGATCCTTATATAGTAACGTGTAGTTTCTGGGCCCCAAATGGCACTGATACATGGAACCATAGAATCATAGAATAGTTTGGGTTGGAAGGGGCCTTTAAAGGTCATCTAGTCCAACCCCCCTGCCATGGGCAGGGACAATCTTCAACTAGATCAGGTTGCTCAGGGCCCCGTCCAACCTGACCTTGAGTGTTTCCAGGGATGGGGCATCTACCACCTCTCTGGGCAACCTGTTCCAGTGTTTCACCACCCTCAGCATAAAAAATTTCTTCCTTATATCTAGTCTAAATCTACCCTCTTTTAGTTTAAAACCATTCCCCCTTGTCCTGTCGCAACAGGCCCTGCTAAAAAGTTTGTCCCCATCTTTCTTATAAGCCCCCTTTAAGTACTGATAGGCTGCAATAAGGTCTCCCCAAAGCCTTCTCTTCTCCAGGCTGAATCACCCCAACTCTCTCAGCCTTTCTTCATAGGAGAGGCGTTCCATCCCCCTGATCATTTTTGTGACCCTCCTCTGGACCCGCTCCAACAGGTCCATGTCTTTCTTATGCTGAGGGCTCCAGAGCTGGATGCAGTGCTCCAGGTGGGGTCTCACCAGAGCAGAGTAGAGGGGCAGAATCACCTCCCTCGACCTGCTGGCCACACTTCTTGTGATGCAGCCCAGGATACGGTTGGCCTTCTGGGCTGCGAGCGCACATTGCCAGCTCATGTCCAGCTTTTCATCCACCAGTACCCCCAAGTATGGGAAAGCTGATGGAACAAAACGCCAGTTACCTTGAGCTGATAAACACAGATATAGAGTGAAGGTCAAAGAACAAGGAATGGGATTGCAAAACAGAAAAACAGCAACAAAGGCTTGTGCAAAAGTAAAAATAACGGCTTAGGCTGCTGCCAGTGGTAAAGCGCGTGATAAGGGAGATGTGACCAATTAGTAGTTTTAGCGGCGCGTGCTTTGTCTATGATCGCGTGAGCAACAATCGGGAAGATATAAATAAGAAGAAATTGTGTAAATAAAGGTCTCCGCTCTGCACTATTCCTGGAGTCCGTGATTCATTCCCTTCACCCAAGTCCTTCTTGGCAGGGCTGCTCTCAATCCCTTCATCCCCCAGCCTGTATTGATACTGGGGGTTGCCCCGACCCAGGTGCAGGACCTTGCACTTGACCTTGTTGAACCTCATGAGGTTCATGTTGGCCCACTTCTTGAGCTTATCCAGGTCCCTCTGGATGGCATCCCATCCCTCAGGCGTGTCAACCGCACCACTCAGCTTGGTGTCATCTGCAAACTTGCTGAGGGTGCACTTGATCCCACCATCTATGTCATTGATGAAGATATTAAACAGTAATGTAAACATGTAATAGGTGCTGAAGCTACATGGGTTTAATTTGTAAGAACTGGAAAGAAATTCACATTAATGCAGCCATCCTTAATTCATATAATCCTCAATATCTTTATTCTTATCCCTCACTTTGTAATTTCTTAAACTCTTAGACATTGTGGTAAATACAAAGGAAACTAAAGAGAAGCAAAGTCGGTGTTCATTCTAATTTATTCTTTGTCAAACCATTTGTAATGAATTTGGAATAAAAATAGTGCTTCTCTCCTGTTGGCTTTATGAATACTTACATTTCTAAATTTCTAAATTTCTAAAACAAACATTTGTAAGGTATGTGCTTATCAAGGCTCTTAATTTTAAAAACATTTCATACCAAAGATACTTGTGTGTTTTTAGTGCATTGGTGTTCTCTGGCCTCATGGTGGCACAGTCGGTTAAGAAATCACTCCTGTTCCTGTAGTCCCGTGTGGTTCCCTGAGTTCTCAGGAGAGGCACAGATGTACGCTGGAAAGCAATCCTGCCTGCTTCTTCCTCTACAGAGAAAAGAAAATTTTTCTGAGTCCGACACTTTCTTGTTCATAAGAAGGCTGTGAAACGTTAGCTTTGAAAAAAGAAGTGCAATGCCAGCCCAAGAAAGCAACAGCAAACCCATCTGGTTTTGCAGATTTCTTCAAGGACACCGTTTGAAGATAGCTCAGTGAATATATTAGTTAGAGACAGCTAATATTTGCACTGGTTCATGGACCTGTATTTTGATCTATTGTTGTTTGTAGGATTTCAGAAACAATAGGTATGCAGGATATTTAATAAGCACCTAAGATGCTCTGTTAGCTGCCTAGTGTTTCGTAACAGATTGACTTTGGCAAAAACTTGACTTTGAGTCTGCCCCAGAAGAACACAGGTCAAAGCCATGTTTTGTTACAGTCAAAGCCAAAATTTTCACTGATTTTATGTGACTAATACATTATCTTAAATTCTTTTCTGTATGTTGCGAAACTTAATTCTTTCGGACATTTATCTCAAATTATTAAATAACATCTAAACTACTTGTTTGAAAATGTTTTTCAAGGTACCACAGTTAATATGGATTTTAATAAAATTTCCCTTGGTTTTTTTTAACTCTGAATTTCACTGTTTGCACAGATAAATGCTGACACAGTTATTCAAGTTTTCTTCCTTCCTGGCTCATATAAATTCCTGGCTATATTGGTGGAAGTTTTCCTGGGATGAATAATGTTGAGGTCCTAATCTTGAGAAGAAAGTCAGGCCAGCTACTCCTCACTGACATTGTGAGGGAGCAACTATCCTTTAATAAAGATTCTTTTGTATGATTAGGATTTTAGTATTTAAAAAAATATTAAGCAAATGAGCAACGTTATGTCAGACCAGACCTTCAACTGAAGAGAACCGATTTTGATTTTTTCTTTTTTATTTTCACCTGGATTAATTTTCTAATGATCTTGTACCATGTATCTATACAAATTCCAGTGCAGCATAAAGGAATAAATATGAACAGCTTGCAGAGAGGAATTGAGGATTATCCCTTTTGATGGGCAGCTCTAAATTATCTTAAACAGACTAAATTGACCTCACAGAGTTTCATCGAATCTTTTTTTTTTCCTTCTTGATGAGTCACTTACTTAAAAGATTTTTGCTTGGTTGCTGCCAGAGAGACGGTTTTACTCTGGAAACTGTAACAAGAAAAGCTGGTATGCTTCTATCCCCAAGGAGAGAAAGAGTTAGTAGAAGGGGAGAGGAGGAGGGACTTTTTGTTGAAAAGACCTTAATTTTCAAAAGAGGGAAGCAATCTGATGTGTTTGTAGTAGATGGGAAAGCTGAGATTTGGATTGAGAGTGCATCAGGGATTTGTTTTTCAGCAGTTTCATGAAAACAATTTTTTATTTCTCTACATCATAATACACATGTAAAATGTTTTTTTGCTGAACCAGATTCTCTACTTTGACTCCATATGTGCGTATGAAGGTAGATACATAAAAATACAAGGTTTTGAGAAAAATCCTTTTCTTTACATGCTACTCATGACAGTGCATATAGACTTGGACTTATTTCGCAAAGATGTATTTTGCTCAGATCAGATCATTTTTCTTTTCAAAGCAAATGACTGGTAAACTGCCTTTTGTTTATTCTTTTCCTTTTCTGTTGGGCAGGGAGGAGTCTTTATTTTCTGCTGGAAATCTATACTACAAGAACAATAAATTTGGCTAAGGAATGACGCCATGCTCAGCTATGCCCCATTGTTATGTGTCATGCTACCGCCCCTGCTTAAGGGACCACATTCTGCTCCTCCATGGAACCTCCACTTCCTTCAGATCAAGTTCAAGGGCACTGAAATTTGTAGAAAGATCCTCACTAACTTCAGTGGGCTCAAGATCAGCCTGTCCTGGTACCTCCTAAACAACGAACAAGGCTGAGAACTCTGAATTGTGCCAAAGTGCCTAGAGAAGGGCTTTGGCAGTGTGCAGGAAATAAACTATAGGGGTAAAATGGAGTATCAAACAGCTTGTGTTCCCTGAGCACAATACATCCTGGGCACTGAGCGAGAAAGCAAGAGGCTTTTGTTTTAATAAGAACAGTAGGTAGTTATGTACTGAGAAAGACAACGCTCACACACAGAAAGGGCAGAGTTAAGGTTATGTGATACATTTCTTGTGGGTGCTTCTTTTTGCAAACTTAATGCTTTTTAAATTTGCCATTTGAAAGCTTTGTAAAGGCCTTCTTTGTCATGTTATCAAAAGTTATTATGAACTCATTTAAAATAGATTGAGCATCTTGGGTAGTTAGCTTAGAACATCTTGATTTGTGAAAGGGGATGAGCTTTATAAATAAAAGAGTAAATTATTAATGCTGTGTCATATGAGTCTAGACATTGGTGTGTGAGTAGGGCACTGTCATAGCAATGAAACTTCATCAGAATCAGAACATCTAGGGATCACAGTAGCTACGCTTTTGAGCTCCATTCCTGAGCGGGAGAAAAGTATACTATCTCCTCTGTTAAATATTAAATTGTTGGTCAGTGGATATTTTCTCAGGCATTTGCTGCATCTGGAAGAACTACCTTTTGTAGTATAACTAAAATCGGAAAGTTGTAGAACTGTAAAGTGATGAGTGTCTTAATAAGCTTCTCAAGCTTAAAAAGCTTCTCATGGCAACCTATAATTAAGATTTCCACTGGGAATGATGGGAATGAACCCTTATTCCCACAGAATGTTAGGCAATCTTTAATGAGATTATTCCCAAGCAAGAGATACTGAGTTTCAGTGAGATAAACACAAAAGTAAATTTTTTTCCAGGAAAAATACCCCCAAATATGGATGTATGAGGACTGTCATCCAATATAGCATATGGGGAATTGGTTTGTTTATGGTTTTCTTTCTGATTCTAGGCGGCAAAAAAAAGCCTGATCTCATTTTGTTGTAAAATGAGTATTTTTATATACAGCAGGTATTCTATTCCATTAAATCCCTAGGCATCGTGCACAAATGACAGCAAAGGTGTGGCTATTGGTCCATTTCCAGACAAGTCTTGTGTTGGCTGATATTCACTCAACTAATATAAAGCCTTTAAAAATACAGAATGTAAAACGTTCAATCAAAACATGTATAGAATACTTTTCCTAATGCTCACAACTGTCATTATATCTCAGTTATTTGGATTTGCAGACAGGAGGGAATCATCTGAAAGAAACATATTTCAGCACCGGAAACTGAAGGGAAATAAAGACTAAATAATAACAACAACAACAATAATAATAAACTCCGAGTTTTGGAAAAAAGCATCTTCAGTTTTATTTTCATGTCTTCCCTTTAACTAAATTAATTTCCACATGCTGTTGCAGAGAAATAATGTCACTGAAATCCAGGCGGTCCTTCCTTATCAGTCAACAGCTGTCCCCAGATGCAGCATTTTAATTTTGAAAGGAATATAAGAGCAATACATTTTCACTGACAACCATGCAGCAAACAGCCCTCATTCTATAATAACTTGTCTAAGGTGTTTCTATTCATAGTTGCTTTCTGCCTATTTCATGTAACTGAATTTTATATTCACCTTTTTTACATTGTTTAAAGAGAAGGTTGTCCATTTCTGTATATAATTTAAAAGCTCATTATTTTTGCTGGCTTCTTTTCTCTTCAGTACTGCTTCTTGTTTGATGTGTTCCTGTTGTCCTACCAGCAGGAATTCCATTGTAACCAGACTGCTGTGCTCAGTGTTCCTGCTGTTTTCCATTTTAATTGCTATTATTATGTTTGCCCCTCTAGTAGAAGACTTGGTAAATAAAGTAGTTACTGTACACCTTAATCTTTGCAAATATATAAACTGTAATAAAAATTCTGCTTATAAACTCTTTCATAAATTCATAAGATCTCTTCAGAGCAAACTGTAGGTCCTTTAAAACTCAGAATAATAAAACATATTCACATTGTTCCTAAGAACTTACATGTCTCTTAACTAACTACTACAACTCAATTAAAGTTGGATAGAGGAGTGCTTTCCAAAGGAAGTTATAGTGATTATTATGAAAGACCCTTTAACTGTCATTACTTGTCATTCATGCACTGATATCAATGCAATTGGTGTTTCTAATCCTTTGTATATCAAACTCTCAGGAAGCCATTTCATTAGGAGAGATAATACTGCTAGCTATGTCTTGAGAGCGTACTATAAGGAATTTGAGTTAAATAATAGCCAATTTGGTAAGATATTATCTCCAATGTTTCTTTATGTCAAAATGTACTTGGAAGAGAAAAACTTTTCTGCACAGTTCTGACTAAGTTTAGTTCTGTTTGGCTGGGCCTGAAATAGAGAATATTATTGAAAACTAGAACCCTCAACCCCTATATTATAACTCCAAAGCTAGAAAATGGATTAGGGGTGAGCCAGAACTGTCACTGTAAAAGCCATCTGGGAATTTGCCCAAACGTTGGGTCATGATTTGACTCAGCCCAGTATAGATTGGGACCAGACACAAAATCTGGGTCAAAATCCAAATTTTCTCCAAGGTGTGTTTTCAGTCAGGTTTTCCTATTTATATTACAGTCACTTGTCCGAGTCTAATAGTGAAATCCATATCAAGCATAACAGTAGGAATACAGGCTGTTGGATTATTCATGTCTATGGAATTTGGGAATTCCAGCTATCATGTCACCATGACACCACTGGAAAACCAATGTACCTGATTGATTTTGTGTAATTAATCTGATCACGGATTTTGTGTTTCAAAGCAATCGTATTCAGGATTTGGAGGAAAGAGAGCGTGCCAGACAAAGAGAGGATTCCTTGTAAATGCAGCTGTCTCGTTCCAGAGAACTGAGCCAGGGCTCCAAAGTAGTCTGAGGATCAGGGGCTGATTCATCTAGTTTTTTCTGGGTACTGACTCTGCGCTGTGCTGAAGTAGTCATAAGACTGCAGTTAAGGTTTTCATGGAGATTTTCAGTTTCACAGTGTAAGGATTTATTTTTGTGTTCCAAATTGTTTGAGAATATTGAAGCCCTGTATACAAGGATTATTATTTTGAAAGTGCTCGAATTTCTGTGCTTGATTTTTTTTTCCTTCTGTTTACAGCCCGGGCAGGCGATGATAGATATTTGTGAACCTTTTTGCTGAAAACATCATGAGAAATTTGAGGCCCCATGTACTCAGCTAATCAGATACTGCCTCCAGTGTTCCCAGTAATTAAATACACTAGAATGACGCAGTCCTGAAATGTTTAAAGCAGTTTTTCTTTATCTCTTATTGCATTTTAAACGTGCTTTTTTCATACTTTTTTAGTTGTGCAATTGTATGTGCAAAATGCTTGAACACAGACATCTGATTCAAGCAAACAGAGATGCAGACACTGAATTTAAGCATTATATGCATAAATATGTCTGATCAGTCATTTGTATGAATGGTTACTCCATTTATTTACAAATTGGCAGTAATTCTATGTGCAGATTAAACATATACTTTGCATATAACAGGCAATGAATAATACAGATGGGCTGCAACTGAATGGAGGTTTACTCAGTTATTCATTGCTTTGGTCCATGCTCTGCTTGGTATGTATATTATTTTAGCAGACCCAGATATGGAAGTGGCTGTGCATGGCTGAGTAATATTGTCAGTGAAACTGTGGGTAGTCCCTGAGTGACCAACCATCATAAGTTCAATTTTTTCAGGATAGGTGATCCCTTTACAACATATAGAGTTGTACTGGCCAGAAAGAACACTCGCCTTCAAATTAGAAAGTGTAAATGTTTTCTACTTCATAATTCACTGGGGAGCTGTGAAATCCAGACAGAGTCACCTATCTAGTTTACAATTATTTGTTCTCATGCAATATATCACCTATTGTTTATTCTTTTTGTAAAATACTTTTTTTCTCATTCTGGAATTAGGAAGTTGAACTGGAGGTTTGATGGCATAATCAGATCTAAGCAGTAAATGCAACCTCTATTAGGCTTTCACCTGATTTTGCTCCAATTGGAGGACCTCTCTAATAGACCTGGATGCTTCCCAGGAAAATAGAAGTGTTTTCCTGCATGTTTAAGGATCCATTATCTCTGGAAGTCAAGTAGCTCTTCTGAAATGGAATTCCAATAGGAAAAGGAGAACCTAATGTAAAAAAGATTTTTGCACATCTACCTGAAGAAAATTTCAGCAAATGGGTATTTCTTGGAAACTGAGTTGCAAAGAGTCTGAATAAATTAGAATCATGCTAGATGTATAGTGGCTGTAGTAAAGATCCTTTGTTTTGCATCTATAAGAGAAAAGTAGAGACGTATAGCAAATTCTTGTACTGAGAGACAAGTCATGTACACTAGGTACATGCACATATACGTAGCGAATTATGGCTCAGTTCCGCTTCAGCTTTCTATACAGTCTATTGCGGTAGCCTGTTTCTTTTTCTCCTTTTTTTTCAGGATAGGCACACTCCCGGAGCATCTCCAAATGTCTGTATGGTGTCAAGTTTAGTTTTCTGTCACCCAGAAATACAAATGCTAGCTGCAAACTGACTGCGTGGGGCTAAATGATCTTTAAAACAGAATAGACTCACAGACCTTAAATAATTCCTTTTCTTCTTTGTCAGCATCCACACAATGCACTTAATACAAGTAATGACATTAGATATGTTCAGCATGCTCTCAGTACAGTCACATGCTATAACTGTGTCATGATTGTGTTCATTTATATTGTTTTAACAAAGGCCATTGCACCTCTATTCATTTTATACCTGGCTGCATCTTCTCACTTAGTCAAGGGGCGCTTGAGGCCTGAATCATTTTTAAAGTATGTATTCATGCTTTTGGTCAGTTACCTTAGATTTCGCCCGCTGCCTGTAGTAGCATGCAATGTATAGTGGTTCAGGAGTTTGTGGTGAATTTATTATACTTGAAAATATTCCCAAGCATATTTGGTAGAATGGTCTGAATATTAATGCATCTCCTGAGTCAGTACAATTCCTCACTGTTCTGTTGTTACTGCTTTCTTTGAAATTCAGTCAACAGCCTGCAATACCAAAACAACAAAAATATGTGCACTTATCTTCAGGCCATTAAAATCCTACAGCTGTGTTTACCTTCCTTTTTGTGCAAGGAATGAGTAAAAAGCTTTCAATCAAATGCATTTAAAAAAGAGGAAGGACGGGGGAACTCCCTAGCAGGGATTAGATGCTTCACAGATTCCTGGCACTTGCTGCAGAACAGAAACATCCTGTATAATGTTAGCTGCCCTTTTCATTCCTACTGAAGCAGTGGCAGAGTTTCTAGCACCCCCTGCTTAATGGGTAAGGGGCCCATGGGTACAATTCTGCAATCTAATCATTCCAGGTAATTTGCCGTATGGATGATTGGGTTAAGGCAAAGTGGTCCAGAGACTTGAATTCATTTCAGCCCCGACTCATCGTCACAACTGGAATGAAATTCATGTTTTAATCTTAAACTTTTGTCCATATATATTAATGATTCTTCTCTCCTACCTCCCACACCATGTGCAAAGGAAAATTATATACATTTGTTGTTTTAATTTCAATTTGGTTGGTGAAAGAAGGCAGGAATCTAATGTATGAATGAGAAGGGAGAGATACAGCTCTCTAGACTGATCGGCTCTTTTGAGTTAATACCTACATAATCCTGCAAAAGTATATGCTTCCCTTGCTTGTATTTTTTAAGAGCTATGACTGTCATTCTTGCAGAAACCTTACATGCTCCTTTCAGTACATGAACTATTTTGATCTAGACATGGATTTTTTTATTACCTTGCCTTTACGCAAAGGAAAGCAAACTGACTCAAAGACGCATTTTGAAAACTGAAACAAACAAATGACATCCCTTCCCCCCACCTTTCTTACTAGAGTAATCCACTATAGGAAAATTTTATTTATCAAAAATTATTCAGTCTTTCTCCCTCTCTCTCACTTCCCCCAGAAAACAACAGCAAGGCCTAACTTCTCACTGAGCAATTTTTGGAAGGTAAAAAAGGTCACCCATTTCTCTTTTCATTTTCAAATCCCAAGAGGAGATTTTCAAGGATACTAAGGGCTGTTAAGCACCCAATTCCCACTGAGAATCAGAGAGAATTGGATGACTGACTGCCCTTTGTGTCTTTGATTTATTTCCCTCTTTGGTCTTTACTAACAACAATTTTTTCTCATTTGGAACACACTGATTGAAAACATCCAAGGTCAAATTCATTTTGCGGAATTCTACTGAAGGCAACAAAGACACACACCAAGATGGAGTTGAGTCCATAGCTGTACTTTTAGCCTCTCATTAGTACCAAATACTTCGTTTTTTATCTCCATCGGAGCCACTTGGAGAAAGAGAGGAAAAGACAACTTAATAAGTGGTTAAAACCAAAGTGGGGTGAAAAATAAATTGAAATATTTTTTACAAAGTTAATTTTTTAAAATCTGATCATGAAGAATATTTTGCTATTTGCAGGTTTATGTTTTTGTTAAACGTTTCCTCTGAAAACTTTACAAGAAAAAATATGGGCTTCTTGCTTAACTAGTTTTTTCTTTTTAATCCCTTTTTCTGCATAACTTCCGGTTGGTTGTTAAGAGAGGAATTCATCTCACATCACTTTAGAAGTCTGCAGTCTAGCTGTCTACATTTGAACTACTTTTCCTAGGCTCCGTTTGCAGTCTAAAGGAAGACAAAGGCACTGCAGGACATAATTAATCTGACCTATCCTAAATAAGATGTGAGGAATAACACCCTATGTGTACTTGTTTTTCTCCACTAGCAAGAAGGGTGATCCAGCTGGCTAGATCAGATTTGCACTGTAGGAGTCTACATTTGATCAGATGAATACTCCCCTGCTGCCATACATTTCTTCTTCCTTCCAAGGCTAACCTTGTTCAATCTGGTGCAATTGCAGTTTGTTTGTATGATAAATTGCATTTGTGAATCTTCATATGTTCCACTCTTTTTGATGTTTGTGCATTAAAAAAGACAAATTCCAAATTCATTAATATGATGAATCTGATGATATAAAATTTGATACATTTGTCTGTCTAACATATTATATTGGCCTCTGTCACAATAATGTATGAGCACTTTAGCCATCTCTATTCATTTATATACTTCATTAAAAATCACTGCTCTTTATTCAAGTGTAGTAGCATTGTTCGGATGTAATATAGAGTTATCTAGGTCAAACCAAAATACATTTTCATTCCTATCAAGGATATATAGAGAGCTAAGTGGAAGGATTATGGTTCAGGAACTTGTAGCATCTGTCATGGTGATGAGTACAGGTTCCAAGTGACTGGAGACTGGTGGTTCACATCAGACTCCTGAGATCTCCCTGAACAATTCCTTCAGAAACGCTGTTACTGGGATTTGTTACTTCCTGGGGCAGAGCTTCCAAATTTCCCAATGAGGTTACTGAAGGTGCTGTTCAGCATTAGTAGCTAGTTCAGAAAAGCTCCATACTTTCTGACAGTGTATCAGAATGAAATCACACTGCAGCTGATGTTATCCTTTCAGTTTAATTCTCCATGATCTGTTTTTGCTGTGGTACCTTTCTGGTTATAGTGTTTTCATACTTAATCCTTTCCTTAGTATTTTAAAATATGGTTTTGTTCAGTAAGAGCCGTTCTCCTTTGATCACTATAGTAAGCGCAGACAGGTTAGGGAAATCGGTTTGTCTGGAGCTCTGACACAACCAAATACAGTTTAGAAAGCTTAATTTTAATGACTCGGCCCTCACTTGAATAACTGGACAACCAGCACTTAAAACACTATGCGTGTTCACTGATCGCAATATCTGAATTATGGCTGAAAATGAGAACTACCCACCTGGTTCATTTAGTTTTTTGAGAATATCACTGCATGGCAGGAAAAATGGAAGATGCACATGACTACTTTGCTGTTTACTTATTGTCTCTTTTAGCTCTATGGTTACTGTTGAGCTGGAATTGGACAGTCTGGTTGGGTCTACAAAGCCACAAGGATAATTGAGAAGGACTTAATTTTTTTTGTGAAGCAAAAATATATATCTTGAAAAATTTAGTTTTAGATACTGTCTCAATCATCTATTACAATATATTTCCTAAGTAGAATGGTGGGAATGAAAGGTTGTTTCACAGAACTGTAGTCCTAGCAGGTACTTTGCCAGATGTCCTCATCAATAGCTGAAGCATAATCAATTTTACTTACATCCTTCCTGATGATTCCTTGTTTATACAGTATTAAAGACCTCCAATTAGGAAGATTCCACAACTTTCCCAGCCAATCTCTTGCAATGCTTCATTTTCTTTTACTATTTTAAAGGTTTTTTTTGTTATTATCTATCCCAAATCTTCTTTTCTGCCCTTTAAACACAATCCACCATAAGCTTAGAAAACAGATTATTCTCATCTTTGATATTTTTGGGACTGTGTCATCATATTCTCACTTTGATCTTCTCTTCTTCAGTGTAAACAACTAAATGTATTCAATCTTTCCTCATAGGTACTATTTTCTAGATACCTTATAATTCTTCTCATTCTCTTCCAGTTTCTGCTTGGTCCACACCTTCCTTGAAGTGCAGGGACACCAGCAAAGACTTACCAGTTCTGAATGGAGTTAAAGGACTGATTCTTTGAGTTTTTGCAGGTTGCAATTCTATTTATATATCCCAGTATGATGCTTATCTTTGTTGACACATGCTGAATGTGTTACCCACTGTAAAGCCACCAATGCTTTTTTTTTTTGAAGCATAGGTGAACAGGCAGCATACAGAATGACTGTATGGACACAGAACATTTGTTTGGAGTCTACCTGATGTACAAGACAGCTATTTTTTACATTATCTCATAGTGCCAGGCCTTTTAGTATTCTTATGGTAGCCTTAAAACCTGTATTCTTTTTCCATAGAACTTCTGATTAGATGTTGTTCTAGCATCATGGACAGTTTGTGAAGTTGATTCTTTCTGATACTATTGTTATTGACACAGTGACCGTACCTCTGGTTTCTCAAGATGAGTTTTAATTCTTACCCTGTACTCCAAAGTCCTGGCTGTCCTTCCTATCTTATTATCTGAAAATGTAATTATCTGCACATTTAATAAGTATACTCTTGATTGTCTCATCCAGGTCAATGGATACCAGAACTGGAGCAGACCCCCATGGATACTCACACAGTATGTTCTTCGGTTTTGTCAACGAACCATTGTAACTAGTTTGAGTACAGTACAGTACTGAGTACAAAGCAATTTATTGAAAATGAGACCAATGAAGTAGAAACAGTTACTGATTAATATTTTGGCAGTTTCTGTTGCAAGTTAGTTTCTTATCTTCATTCTTAGTGCCATTTTTTTCTTTTTTTGTTTAAATAAAAGACCAAACAAAAGAACCAAACCGCTTGCTCTGTGAAAAGGGGCACTATTAAGAGAGGAATCACTGTTATAATATGTGATGTTTCTGCTGTTTAAGGCAAATTGCCAGCCTTCAAGTAAACTAATTTATATATTGATCAGCAGAACTTACCACTTTGAGGAAGAGCATATTCCTTGCCAGAGTTATAAAGCAAAGGACTCACAGAAACTCTGAATTAATAATGGAATGGTGTATAATGAAGATTCTGTTGAGACTGATAGACCTGTTATCTTCATGGAAGCACAGTGTTACTGAGAGTATCTCTGGGATACACCATTGCCCAAGTATAAGACACAGTGTCTATGATCCTCTTTGGCTTGCATTGTGAGCTTCTGTTTTTTAATGCTTGACATTGTGGTTCAGTTCATGGTTTAGATGAGGATTTTCATGTGTATGTATACACAAACTCAGAAACAAGCACACACACACACACACACACAGAGTTCTTCCCAGGACCCAAATTCTGCCTTTTATTTTATGGATAAAACCCCATTCTAATCTTTGTAGGGTTACACAATTGTAAAATTGAAGCTGGAGTTTACCTTTCAGTCTATAAATAAATATGTTAGTCTACAAATAAATAAAATATAAAGTAAAACCTATGAAAAACTGTCAGATGAAGCTGAGCAAAGAACCCTGTCTCTTCTATTGCTTATAGAAACCAGAGTGCAGATGTTCAGCCCTGACTGCTTATTTGCAATGTTACTGTTCAGGTCATGGGTGACCATCTGTTTCCTTTCACTTTATGACACAGCACTTGCCCTCCATGAATCTTTCTGAGTTTCCTTCTGATATGATGGCAAAAGAGGAATGAAAGAAACACTTATTTGGACAAGAGGCAGAGAAGCTTGAATGAATAATATTATTGTAGTAAAACAGTGTGATTCTTCTCTTTAGTTTCCAAGCATCCCTAACAGTCCCATTAACTACTTTTCAAACAGGGAGGAGAGAGAGATACGCAGCCCTATAGTTGACTTTAGCCCTTGTAGGGCTCTATTTCTTCCCATTGACTAGATTGGCCACCTTTGGAAACTGATAAACAGAATAGTGTAAGTACCTAAATTAGCTGCCGTAGTACGAGTACCCTTCTAAATATCCGGACTAATGCTTAGAGGGAACAAATGTTTGTCTAAACTTTGTAACAGTAAAACATTAGCTCTTTCGGAAGGCTGAACTGGCATTCAGTATAGTTTCATGAATCAGAGGTCTTTTCTGCAACACAGATGGGCATTTTTTAGATGAATTCTAACCCTTTATTATGAATAGTTCTCTTCATGAGTGGGCCTGGGTTTATTTCTACAGGGAAATAGTATCTTTTCTTTTTTGAAAAAGATACCTCTAAACATAAGGGGAGAGAACAATGAAACAATGTTGAAAAGAAAAAACAAAATGCAAAGTTAACCACAAATTTCCATAATGAGGAAACAAACCACAATGTACTCTGAGATGGTGCCAGCCAGTCCCTCATTGGTTTTCAGTATAAAATAGAGGGCAAAATAAGAAAAGTTAAGGGACTTTCAAATGATCTACATGTCCAGTTGATTACCCCTAAGACCCAACTTCTCTTGTCAAATATATGTATGTAATACTGTTGCATGCAATCCCGTTCACTTGAATGAAATTACAACAAAATTATGTCCAATGTATACAGTATGCAGGGAAGTTACCTCTTATGCCAGTATTCTGACTTTCAAGAGCCTGCTTAAAAACCCAAACACAGCAACTGCCTGGAAAGATGGGTTTTATTTTTTGTATCTTCAGTAATCGTATTGCAAAATGTTAAGTTTATAGCACAGCCACTGTGCTTAAAAGCTTGGTATTTTTAATGTTTTGAGTCAGATTTATATCAGTATAACTACTTTCATTCTGGCTGTGTGTACAGGAGAATAATTTAACCTATTATTTCCTACAAATACTTGTTCTAACTAAAAATGTTTCAGATAGGAAATATCCAATTAAAGTAGGTGGCTGCAAACTCTCAGAGATCTTCTAGCTTAGCCGCAAGCAGTCTTGGGTCATTATTTGACTACACGCACTGTCAACTGAGTGAATGCACTCAGATTTGAAACCAGTTCATTCCAAACCAAGTCTTACCATTTTTAAGTCTTACCATTTTTAAGTCAACTCCAGAACCTACAGACAAACAAAATTAGGTCTTTGAGTTGATTTTGCCAATCTACACAAATGGTAGATCTAGGTAAATATCAAAATGGACGGTATATAACAGTGTGCTCTGTCAGCATTTATTGGGACTTCATATACATAAATGAGGATTTCTAATGTATACTGTTGCAAGAGAGAAGTCCAACAGGGGCTTCTATATTTCTACACCCAGACTTTGACTACTGCACACGACGCTTCTTTTAAATAAAGAAACAATGGAGAAGAATCAACAATTCCTTTGCTTTCCTGAAGACTTAAATATTCCTTTAATGGAAAAATGTTTTATCTCAAATAATTCCTGGATGTGCAGGAGATATACACTTCTTGGTTGAGATCTGAATCTCACGAAATCTGCAATCAACAAACCCCAAAATAATGATAAATATTTAGGCACAACAAGAATGGTTGTTGATAAATATTTTTATTGGAAAAATTAATCTGAAAGAAGCTGATGTTTGGTGGAGACTTCCACAATTTTCAGTGGTTGTCTAGATCCAGTTGAACTTTCTCAAACTCTTTATGTATAGCCCTGAATGTCACTGATTCTGTTCTATCTTTGCACTTACTTACTTAGCAACTTTTTTCTTGTTTGCAGAAAACTGTAGGAAACATGGTATCTGCTAATTAAGTAGTGTCTCCAAAGGAGAGATGGTCTCGTCTTGAGCTTCATTTGTAGTATTTCCATGTCATTTTTGCTATCACTGAGCCAGGAAATCAATATTAGTATTACATAATTGTGCACTGAACCACCTTTAAACTGTTATCCTAAGTGCAGCAAAGAACAGAAAAACTTCTGTATTTTTGCAATCTATGTGTACAAACTTAGAGCTGGGGAGGAAGGTCTCAGCACCTTGCAAAATAGGGTACTGCATCTTCTAAAGTCAATAGATTTCCTACAGATTTATGTCACTATAAATAAGTTAAGTGAGTTGAGTTATCACTCAAAACACTGAAACAGAAAGTAGATGTATGCGTGGAAAAGTAGTACATCATCTTCTTTCATTTAGGAATATTTGATATAGAACATTTGCATTTGACTGGACTTTTTATAAATATGCAACAGAACACCTATTACTTCCCATGGGAAATTATTCAGCAGTCTAATAGTTCTAATGCTCAGGGTGCTTTTTCTCTTAATTTTTCTTTTTCTTTATTTCATTCTATTAATTCTCATTGCACAGGTACTATATAAAACTATTCCTATATCCCTTTGATATTAATGTCATTGATAGTAATGCTGTTATGTTTTTAGCTCTCTAGCCTACTCCACTGAAACATCACATTACATTCCTCTTTTGCAGTAGAAGAGACAAGTACTCAAAAGTTAAAAATGCAGTTTAACTTTTTGTTATCCACAGCGTAGGGAGGATAAAGCACTTAATGACATGATCACATATATTTTTTCCAGATGTTCAGTCCAACCAACAGACTCAATTTAAACACGTGATCAGGAAATTTTGAGCTAGAATTGAGAGTTTAAGTTTAGGAAAATCTTATTCTTATGTCCCGGGGTGTATGAGATACCCTAGATACACACATTGTTAGGCAGAAGCGCATGTCAGACCCTGGAGATGAACAGCTAATTAGAATCACTGAGATCGTATCTGACTGCATGGGTGCAGGGGGAAGTTGACGCTTCTGGCTGCATTTGCATGATAGCCTAATAATTCGACTGTTTGCCAAAGGACCTCTTTGATCTAGCTTCTCACTGTAAGAGGATTTTCACATCCAGCTTTTGTGTTCTAGGAGGGCATCTGTACCGACAGTCCCTGGAGTGATCTGACCATGACTTAGCTTCTCTTCCTATTATCACTGAGATATATTACAGCCAGAAAGGGAAAGCTGATCAGACCAGATAGTAGGAGCCTTGCCCTGTAAATAGTTGTTTGGGCATTTGGCCAGGAAGGGTCATATGAGTTCTAGTCCTGCACAATTTCTTTTTTCTCATTTTCGTCAAAGGCCAAATACTTAAACTACCCTGGGAGCAAACCGGTGTCTAAGTGCAGGACGTGATTGCAGGCACTCGGAACCTGGAACACTGAATGGTGACAATGAAACAGGTGTTTAAATCCAGGCAAGACGTTTTAGGCACACTGAAGCTGTCTGATAGGGTGGGATCATGCATCTCCATGTTCCACATACTGTCTGCTTTGAATCCCAGTCTAGGGACTTAATTTTTGCTCTAGACAATGTAGGACAAAGTTGGATGTCTGACTCAGCTTTGTGAATTCCTTTTTTTGAATATGCTGAGTGCATAACTTTTAAGCATCGTAGCACCGAGCATTATTACGTCAAAAGCCTTTTGTTGAATGATTACTATGGTGAACACCACTCTAAAATTATGCTTCTAGAATGATAGAAAAGTATTTTCATTATTTGGCTTAATGAATGGCTCCAAGTCTCTCATTTCCTGCTCATTATTTGCACCTTTTACATGTAGGGACTCTGTAGTACAGGCAGAGATAGCAGACAGTTTCCCAGGTTGTAGTCTCCACTGTCCAGGTTACTCATACCCATCTTGTGTCCCCTCTTCCATTTTTTCCCAGTTTCCTTGTTAAATCATTTCTAGTTCATTCCAGTATCTAATTCTCTGTTCTCCTTTGCCCTGATTCTTCCTTGCTTTTACTTTACCATTTCCTGTTATAAGCCTGTAAACCAGTCTACTTGCTCAGTCAGTCCCAGAGTCCTTTACCAGGCCTGGCACTCTAATTCTGACCCAATATTACTCCTAGTTTCCCACTCCCATAACCATCTAACCTCAAGTAACAGTCCACTCTTCATCTTCCAGAATCTGTTCCAATCTGTTACAGCCACTTCTCCTTCTCTCTTTCCCATGTCTTTGATTGACTCTTTTACACTAGGAGTACATGGCTTCTTTCTCTGTGTTGCCAAGAGTGGAGAAAAACCTGATTTTGTGCTCAGGAGGAACACACATACTGGAACAGTGAACTGGCATGGGCTGCAACTGGCTACAGGCTGTCTGCATTCACAGTTTTATGCCTGGTGGAAGTGTGTCCAATGTAGAGGAAGTTTTCAGGGGATTTATTCTCAAGATCAAAGCAGTGTGAATCTAATACATGTGAACAGTAACTTTTTCAGTGGATTTCAAGGTTAGAAGTCAAGTTTCCAAAACACCATTCAACGGCTTAATGATAAGACCCTGCTTTGTCTTCTCTTTAACCTTCTTCCAGCTTTTGCATCAGTTGGATTATGGACATCCTATACCAAAAATGCCCTGTTTTCTGATGGTTGGCTATAATTCATGAAAACAATTCAGCTCCTTTTATTCAAACAGTCCATGACTCTTCCACTCTTCTGGATGTACATTCATGCATTACCAAAATGCAAGTCTTCCCTCCTGTCATATGCAATACACGAACAACATCTGATCATGAGATCTGATGTGTGACCCTCCTCCCTCCTGTCTCCCTGATGTTACAAAATGTGTTGTGGTCACTTAACAAAAAAATCCTTTCATTTTGTTTGAGCGACATAACGTGGGAGAGAAGGGATGTGGCATATGAAGCATCTTGAGTGTCTCCATAAGAGTCTATCTCACTCCCCTCCACTTCCAAAAGGCTGGGCATGGCTGCTGTACAGCTGATGATTCCCCTGAGAATGATTCCTCCCACTTTGTAATCAGAAATTGCTGATGTCTTGTGTTCCTACTCCTCTAAAAAATACTAGCTTGAATCTGACCTGTGAAATTAAGTTCAAATGATTGGAATTTCTCCAAGTTATAAATGTCTGAATCCAAATACTTACACCAAGAAGGTAGCTTTAGTAGTGCGTAGATGCTAACTACAATTTTGCTTTTTGGGCTTTCCTTATAAAAGAATTCCTCTAAACCCAACATAAACAGCAAATGGAGCCCATTATTTTCTTGTTAAGGATATGACTGCTATAAATATGCATACAAAATTTGTGATTTTCTATTGCCAAAGCATAATGCATGGTGTTGTTTAACTGTTTATTGAAAAATTCCACTGGAGTACATGTGTGTATGTTTGAATACTTGAGAAGGCATCTATAAATAATGCAAGATTGATACTTCCAGTGAAGTCTGTTTCCATTTTGGTTCCATGAACATGGGCATTGGGCTGGAGGGGAGCTTCTTAACAGGCAAATGGTTTGCTTCTCCATTGTCCAGTGTTGTTTGACAGTCCCTTGGGAACATTTTAAGGACTTGGAGAGATGAATCAACCCTCTAGTTTGCTTTGGGAGTCTGGGGTCTGGTCAGGGGTTTGTAGATCACAAATGACGATGGTTCTTCCACTTTCCTTCTGCATTGTTTCCTAGCTATGCAGTGTTCCAAAAGTGAATATTTTTGCTCCAAACTGAACAATCTGGTCTGCAGGTAACTAGGATATATCAATCCTGTGGTCTATACTATATTCCAGAATTAAGGTTTTACTCTTGCTCACCAGGAAATGTTTCTTGCAGTATGTATAATATTCTCATACAAACCTCCTGCTTGCTTTTTTTTTTTTTGAAATCTCGCTGAGCACATCCTTCTCAACTTTTATTTCAAATGTTCTTATATTTTAGACAAGGCTGATTCAAACTCCTGAGCAAACAGCCTTGAAAAGCCCTCTGTAAATAATCTGTGCATATACAATACAATATACAATTTACAGAAGACGTTTTGTTCTGCCCCAGACAGCACAGCTCCAAAAGGCAGTATACTACCATCCAGGTGACTCTAGCACTGTTTATAGAACTAGTAAGTGGGCCATCACAGCACCCCAAAGCTCCAGCAGTTCCAGCCTTACCATCTCCCTATCAGATTCATACTGGCTTTTCTTGTTGTGGTACCAGCTTCGATGAAAGCAGCAGCACACAGAGTTGTGCATGGACAGGCTGAATTAATCTCTCCATTAAAATCAATGGAATTATTCCTTAGGAGATACACAGGAAGCAGAATTACAGGCACTAGAGGGCTCTAGAGCTCTGTAGACATGACATATTTTATATGATCATTTAGTAGAAAACTTAATTACCTTCATAAGTGAAACACAGCTAGCTTAGGTGGTAGGCAGAGGTAGGAAATTTTCTCTGGACTTCAGAGGAAACCATCCAATCCCTGCAGGAAAACAGGGATTACTTCATGGTAAGCAGCCCCAATTTTTAGCCTTCTTAAAGCTATTCCAGCTCTTAAACAAATAAAAATTCAATTGTGTTGGAAATTCAGGAAAGTGCAAAAAAAAAAAAAAAATCACTCAAAAAGCTAGAAATAACCTTATACACAAACTAATGAGTCACTTTTTCTTGCCAATCAACTCCTTAAATGAGATTTTATCATTGGAAACAGTTAACCTAAAAATAATAAAAAACTAACAACCTTATTGAAAAGTTTGCCCCCACACACCCTAACTTACAATTGGCTATTTATTTTCTTCCAGTTGTATTATAAATTCCCATGGGAACATAGATCTCTTTTTGATTTCAGGCAGGAAATATCATTCTGTCAATATGCTTGTCTAACATGCACTAAGTCATTTTTTTCCAAATAGGTGACATTTTAACATTGCATTTCATTTACACAAAGACTGCAATATTAAGAAAACTTAATGTAATCATTTTTCTTGTATGAGTAAGAATCCAGATACCAGTCTGGAATGAATTTTTCCAGCAGTGTTAAAAGTAATAATGGTTAGCTTCCTAACTGCTGATGCTTAAGTTTTGGCCTTTTCCACTTGTGGTTGTTCAGCTTCTCGAGTAGCTGTGAGTAGCTTTGTTTTTCTACTGGATATTGTAAGTTTAGTGAGGACTCAATCCAACAAAGCTCATAAGTAAAACTTAAAGCAGTAAAAAGATCCGGCAAACCATTTACTTATACATATACTTTGCCCTTTTTTTTGGCAGAGGGCCTGTGTCCTCATTGGATATCTTGTTCGTCAGCTTCATTGGTGGGTCCCAGCCTGTGAGAACTGTGTGTTCAAGAAAAAAGGCAAATACTTAGGGCATTCCTAAGCAAAAGCTAGACACAGAGAAGACATGGTATGGCAGTCTATATCAGGATGCAGGAGTGTGCCCTACTGTTTATGGCCAATACAATCACCTGGTTACCCTGCTTATCAGATGATGCCACAGTCACCATTTCCCAGGCATTAAAAAGGCATTATTAGAACATAGGACGTTATGAAAACATATGACATTAATATATGGTATATCTGAGAGATAAACGATACAAGAAATACAGTTTATATGCATCATAGCTAGAGACTGGCATAACTTTTTGGTAAGTAAAAAGAGCAGTTTCTGTGCTGTGCTTTTGGGAGTTGTTGTCCATGTGGATGAAGTTTATGTGACACATATATTCACTTGGTCCTTTTTTATTTGTAGTGTTTTAATGACCAAACTGCAAGCTCAGTGACTTCAATTCATGTTTGCATTATGGAATATGTCTAGTGTCAACAGTGTATTTCCTTTGGGAAAAAAAACCACTACTTTTTTAGTCCCACTTTCTAACTTTCYAGCTAGAGATGGAAGTAAACTCAAAGTTAAGAATCCTACATTTAAGTATCTTCATATAAGTGTCTGTATCTGCACTGGGTGTCTAAGCTGGTGCTGTAATCAGTGGAGATTTAGCCAACATCACCAGCAGAGCCTGAAGGTTCTTTCAGCTGACATTAAATCAGGTATCAGCATCCTGTCAGCTGAATAGTGCTGTACACTTCATTGGAGAGGAGATCAGTTCAGCAGCCCTCAGCTCCAAAGGAGAGACCCAGCATGCTCCCGGCTCAGGGACTTGGTCTCCAACCTGTAAAGAGTGATCAGTCTGGCTTGCTCCCAAATCACTGCTCTACCGTCAACTTCCCTTTCAGAAATCTTTGGGTGTTAAATTAGCTGTTATTTCAAGAGGAATGGAAGGAGGATTTCATACCATTTTTGTAATGTATATTTCAGGGCTACCAGTGTGGCCAGGAAGGATTTTTTTCCACCTTTCTGATGTTTGGTTTGTGGGTTTTATGTTTTCCACCTTTTTCTGGAGCACAAGGTGTTGCAACATGGGCAAGAAGTGCTTAAGGTCTTATTGGCATTCGAGAAACTCTCAGAGGTCTGACTGATATGTGTCATTTAGGGCTAAACTGATCTCTAGATTTTGATTTAAGAATGTTTGCAAGGTCAAGTTCACACAGACCTATTGGATTTTGCCTCTCACTTTAACTGTGGGCCAGAGTGCTCTCGATGGAATTGCCTGGCCAGTTTCACTTAGCCAATTTTTCTACTACTGTAGTGACTCAGGACATTAGTGATTGTGACCAATAAGACTACGACAGCAGCATATTTACAATGTCTTAACTGTTGGAATGGCTTCTGCATGGATCATAGCATGTGTTACCTAAACACGCTGCAATTAACATACACTGTGTACAGCAGAGAGAGCTCTCAGTATTTTCTGAAATTCTGTTTCCTCTATATTATAGCAATTTGAATCAACAAAATATCAAGCATTCAAAATTATTGTTTGGTTTTGAAAGTCTTGGGTCATGAGTAGTTTCTATTTTCTATTTAATTCAGTCTCCTCCCACCCAAAGTAGCAAAATCTTGGAAAATTTACCTTTGGATACAAAATTTTAAGTACTGGGACAGTGTTTTTGTTACAGAATCGTGTTTGTTGTGGTGATAGATGTTTTCTATTAAACCCCAGCATCATGTGCACAATATTCTCATACCCAGATGCATGGTGAAGAAGCTGTTAGAGACTTTTTTTGCACAGAAAGGTTTTGTGACAGAAAAAACCCACATATTGCAGCTTTAGATTTCAAGTATTTATTTACACTGAAGAGATAGGTATGGAAACCAAAACAAAAACAAACTGATCTACCTAAAGAAGAAAGCTTTGTTTTTCTCCAGGACTTGTCATTGGAGTCAGATCATGGCCAGTTTATACATCATGCTACCTTCAAGAGCAGTTACCTTAAAAATATTTCATTTGTTAAGGAAGCTTCACAGCACTATGCTGTACTACATGATGCACCACGTGAACATTCATTTTGTGAATTGTAACATTATTTAAAAGCATTATAAAAAGATCAACTGCCTCCTTTTGTTCTCCCTTGACTGGTAATTTTGTACTGTCTGCTGAAATGGCAGCATTGGTGGCTGATTACAATGCTGATGTCAAAGAAAGAGATGTCAAAGAGATGCTGCATCCTGTTAAAAATGCTACCTTCATTACATATCTGTTTGGTCATGTATATTGCAAATTCTTTCTGAGCATTAAATAAAACTGCATGGCATTGTCCAGAAATTGTGCTTTTTTCATTTAGTGAATTTTTTCCCAGTCATTTCTTCTCGTACAGAATGACTGAAATATTTCAATGCTAATAATAATAATAACCATTTGATTCACAAAAAACATTGTTATTCCAATCTCTCAACAGTGAGTGAATTATCTTGAGCTTGAACTGGAAGCAATTGCATTGGTATATTGCTATTATTCTCTTACCTCTCTTCTTAGAAAGCGACCATTGAAATGACCTCAGAATTTCAAGGGTCACGTATTTCATTTAACACTTTATCAGCCTTGAACATATTAAAACAATAGAAATGTTGCTAAATGTTGCTTCCTTATCTAATGTGACTCTGTTGCACCCAGTAATTCTGTGCTGGTTATGGAAATTTAACTAAGCTCACCAGTCCTCCAGTGGTGAATAGCATGGACAGCCTCTGAGTAAAATAAAATCGTTGAAACATACACAGATAATATAAAAATATTTTGGCAGAAAGAAAGAAAAATAAGAATTCTTCAATATTTTTGTACTTAAATATATTTATGTACTTAGTGTGTTAGATCATTCCTATATTTTGAAGTAATAATTTAAAAAAGAATAGTTCTAACTATGGCCGTACATCCTCTGGAGGTGCTTTATCCTACATGTTGTAGAAGTGCTCGGAGATGGTCAGTTTACAGACCCAAGAGTTTAAAATATTTAAGGAAGTGTATGCAGGTGCAGGGGTGAGAATAAACAGACGCTTAGGGAGGACAAGATAGGTCATTTGCACGTGTTGCTGCAGCAGAGCTAAAACCTGTGTCCTCACTTGTTTTGTCTAATGTCAATGCCACATCATAGGTAATTAATGGCTGATATTTTCCTCATGGTGATGCTTTCAATCATTTCCATGGCACATCAGTGCCCACAAAACAGACAAACAAAAAGAAAAAAACCAAACAACTACAAGYCCCACCAACACATCTAATACTATTTTAAATTTTATTTGGCAGTTTCATCAGAAATGGCCAATAGTGGGAAAACACAGGTAATTTTTTACCCTCTTCATATTATGAATTATTTTTCTTATTTGGAGGTGAGGCAGAGTTGTGAGGCAACACATGGAAAACAATCATTTCTCCATTCATGGACAGCCACAACTCTATTGCCATAAGAGTCAATTAATGTTATTGAGACAAATAACTTATTGGAGCAGAAAAAAAATAAAGAAGAAAGAGCTATACCCATGCAAATAAAGGAAAAACAAGAGAGATAAGAAATGCATCCTGTCCAGTCATTCATATGCAGAGATATTTTAGATAATAAGTAATAATTACATTGTTTTAAGTTTATTCAGGACAAAAGTAAATGCAGTTTCTGTAGGTCTGTATTTTTAAAGTTATATTGATCCATCTCTGTAATATGCATGATTCTCATTTTTGTAAATTTTGTTAACTACCAATTTCAGTAAGAATGGATTTTCTACTTAGCTCCATTGAAACCAATGGTAAAAACCACACTGACTGTATTGAGGCTAGCTTTTCTATCATCAACACTACTTTGACCAAATTAAATGATGCCATCTTTTGTCATTGAAAAGGAAGAGCATATGCAGTTGTATCAAATGTGTTCCCATTCATGTTTTGAAATACTGGCTGCTGAAAGCTCTGCTGAGGTCTAAACAGAAATGTTTATCCCCCTTCCCCCATATGCACACACACAATTTCCTACACCTCCCATTTACCACCCAGTGAGAAGGATCACATTTCCACTCCTCCCCTGCTCAGAGAGTATTTCAGAAGCTTTTTGAAAAACTCTTGACCTCACACATACGTACTATTACCACAGAAAGCTCCTTTAGTTTTCCTCTGATACCTACTTCTGGGTAATCTCATACAGAACTATAATTAGGATAAATAAAGAATGCTGTCTTTAAAGACCTATTATTTTTCTTCAGATAGTCTTGTGAATGATTATTAACAAAAGGTTTAAGTAAAGTGCCCTCCCTTCATGCTTTATAGGAGCTCTGACCTTCACTGCTACATCTGAAACATCTTGCTTCTCCACAGTAGCCAGGCTGTTTTGGACAACGTAAGCACTGTCTGAATGCATTGCATTGTGAGTGTAGTCAGTTTTATAAGTATGTGCATGTTTGGGGGTACTCATTTTATGAGTACTAGCTATTCCGGCAGGTCATCTGGAGGAAGTAGTTGATGGAAGGACCTCCAGCACTGCAAATACCTGATATTGCTGGAAATTCCCCTTACCTTCAGGGTAAAAGGCATCCATAAGCCCAGGTAGACCACTGGTCTTGAGAGGTTGATGCATACCAGTTTCTGCAGCAGCAGCACACAAGCAAGTAATGTAGCTAGCAACACAATCTAGTTGTGTTCAACTGTCCAGCCCTACTTGTTTTAGAAACTGTTTAAAATGTTGCACATAAGCACTGAACTGATAGGTTGAGAATTTTTTTTTACAAGCTGGATGCCATATTGTGCGGCAGAACAACAGAAACACCCAAGCTAGTTTCTTCCAGTTTCTGACCTAATCTCCCTTTATGCATGTGAGTATTTTCTCTAGTTCTCCATACGCTCTACAGAAATATCCCAGATTCCTTTTCCTCCTGAGCTTATGCCTTCTGGATTTTTTGGCTATTTTTGAGAAGAAATGTATTCAACTTAATGGTTATTTTCCTTTGGATTCTTCAAAATGAGAAATTTCTTATCCAACAAGGCCCGAAGAATAATTCCTTCTAGAGGGGATGTGGCCAAGCATTTTCCTTCTTCAAAATGGCTGTAGCTTCCTATTCTCAGCAGGTCCAAGGCTTCAGGCTGCCCTCAGAGAAGATGGTGACCCCTGTTTCAACATGGTCACCTCACTTCTTATCCACAGTGCTCTCCATGGAGCGAGCCTGACAGCCCTGATCTAGGTGGAATTTCCACTAAGCTTCTCAAAGCCCATATACCTCCAGGATGCTGAACGACAACACACTCATCTGCCTACACACAGAGCTGAGGCATTACAGCATTGGACAACTCTGATTGATTGAACAGACCCCGAGGGCAGGACCCTATTACCAAGCCAATGCTCAGAACTGATTAACCCCTTAGCCAATGTCAAATACAGTACATTGCTGTAAGAAGACTATAAATCATAGGATAACTGTAGGGTCAGGCCTACTGTGGCCCTCTTATATGTCTTGCCTAAAGCCTACTGTTGATTTTTCTAAACAGAGTATGTTAGTGCTATTCTGGCAGAACGAAAACAGTACAGGAGCTTCCAATCTAGATTTTTATTAATCAGAACATTTTGTACCTTGTTCGCTTTTTCTCTTGTTTCTCCTGATCACAGAGGGGAATGCATTACATATGAGACAAGGTGTATTTATGTTTTGGGACAGTTGTAGGAGATGTTTTTAAATGGTACCAATATTCTTGTACCTTTGAAAAGTTGTTGTCTGCACCCCAGCAGTGACAGCCATTTAGCTTAACTTCATTTCAAGATTATCCTGAGAATTCTTAATCCCCACATTTCTTTCTCTGAGTCTGGTCCTTTTTGAAAAGGGCAGCTATGTTACTTAGTGTCTTACAAATGAATCCAACAATGGATTTAGGTATTTTAAAAGCTAAGTACAATGCCAGCCATACCCACACACCATCCTGTAGAATGGAGCCCAGGGTTCTGTGTTCGGCATTTGCGCACCTTGTGTAGGCCATTGGTAACATTCACATTCCCTCAGAATGGAAATCAAAAAGTCGACTAATTTAGCAAGGAGACACCTGAAGATAGCAACAGCTGACAGTAGACAATGAAAAATATCCTGTGAAAAGTGTACATTTTTACCTGTCCTCAAGGGTTAGAAGCCTTGCTCCGATCTCCTACTTGGAATTCATGGACTGTTATCCTCTCCTGCAAACAGGTGTTCAAACTCCCTCTTTCAGAGAAAGGGCAGGATCTGCACACGTGAAAAAAGGAGCAGAGAAGGTCCCTGTGACTGTGCTGGTGCTAGTGTTGGCAATAGTTCTCTTTTATAGAGCAGTCCAATGGCTAAGGCACTACCCTGGTAGCTGGGAGCAGGTGGGACTCCTGCTCCCACATCCACAGCTATATTTGCCATAATATATCAATAATATAGATGAGGAATGAACTCAAACAAGGACCAGGATCCATGTTGTCTGTTTCTCCGAATGTGTGTCATGTTTCTGTTTGTTTTTTCTCTCTGGCCCAGTGAATCTTGAATTCTCTTTTTTTCATGATAGGGCAGCTGTGCAAAAGACAGTGGATAATGCACCCTCTCCTGAATAGTGTAGAATATAGCTTAGCATAGAGTACTCCTTAGGGCATCCTTTTGGGAGGCAGAAGATGTAATTAGAATATCGTCAGACAGAGGAGAGGGCTGATTCCAAGTCATCCACTTCCTGGAGGAATGCTTAAGGACAAGTGCCTGCATTATCACCTTATGAAGGAAAATGAAAATGGCCCCTCATCTAACTGCACCTATCTTTATCAAGAGAGACATAAAGGGCAAATTTTTCAAAAATGGGTTAGGCCCAGGTCCTCAAAGACATTTAGACGTTTGATTTTCTTTGATTGTAGGGGGAATTATCTTCCAAAGTGCCTTTGAGGATCTGGACCTTAGAGATTTAAGATACTCAATGTCATTTATCAAATGTGGAATCAGTAGGAGTCGGGCATCTAACGAGAACCCCACAGTCTATATGTTTCTAAATTATGTATGCACTTTGAAAATGTTAGTCCTTTATCATGCAGGAAATCAGAATAGGTGACTGATGATCCTTTCTCATCTTAACATCCCTTGTAAAGCTGGCTAAGATCATGTGAGCACTATGATGGACACATCACAGTCATATATATGTCATGCGTCCTGAGGTATTTTATATCTATATACACTTCTGATGGACAGTCAGTTTCCTTCCAATATGGCATGTCTTATGATAGGCTGCTTTTTAATTATTTAAATTATTTCTGGATTTTCTGATGCTTAGATTTTTCAACTATATATAGTTCATTTTAAAAAGAAAAGTCCATGTATCTTTACATTGATTGCCTATGTTTTCTAAAAGTGCAGTATTTCAGTATCTTAGCAGAACCAATTCCATGAATAATGTCTATATAGTTTATTGAAAGAAAGGGTTTGTGCTGTTTACCTTGAGTTTTAATCTCTTAATACATAAGATACATAACTGATACATAACTGATACATAACTTCCTGTTCCTGGTTTTTTTTTGTGGTTTTTTTGTTTTGTTTTGTTTTGTTTTGTTGTTTTTTTTTTTTTTTTTTTTTTCTTTTTCCCAGTAGTAGTAGAAAAACCCCTTCTGGCCTTTTGACAATGTAGCTTTTAAAATAATCTCCAACTTTTAAGGGCTATATGTTAAACGTTTGCCTTCTCTCTCATTTATGCAGTTTAGGCAGAAAGCTACTGACTGTAATTATGTGCTGAGTATTTCCAGAGAGGTGAGAGGKTTTTTTTTTTCCTTTTAGATTATATTTTAGCTAAAATGGTCTTAGAATTTCACGGTAACTTGGGAATTTTTTGAGATCCTTTGCTCCAAACATTGTCAATGTAACACTGATAACCTTCACCACCTGCTCAATGTTAGCCTATCTTTCAATGATAATTAAAGAGAATTCAGCATCTTAGAAACTCACATAGACTCCACATCTAATACCAAAAGCAAGATTATATCTTCGCTATTCTACTCATATTTTACCCTTCTTATTCTTTTTTTTTTTTTTTTTTTTTTTTTTTTTTTTTTTTTTTTTTTTTTTTTTTCCCTTCTCTATGCTGTTAAGATGGTTCGCCACCTTGAGGGCAAGACTAGGTAAGTTCCCTATTGTT